>VWZK01009403.1:0-202311 GCA_013396935.1 Baryphthengus martii
TCCCTGCTCCGGCGCGAGCGCTGCCCAGGTCGTGGCTCCCTCAGGAAGGATCCCCCTCCCTGCCCGACGGGGGCTCTCCGGGGACATCTCTGCTCCCCCTCCTCCCGCTCCCCCTCCTCCCGCTCTCCCCTCGGGGTTCGCAGGGCTGTTTCTCACCCTTCTCCCCTCACCCCTCGCTGCCGGGCACCGTTCTGCCCTTGCCCCGAGGGGCCGCCCGGGGCTGAGGGGCCCGGCTGTGCCCTGCTGGAGGGGCCGCTGCAGCCCTGACTGCTCCCGCTTCACACAGACCCCGCCAGCATCTGCACCTGGTACGCTGTTACTTTACTTAAAATTGTTTCCAAATATTGAGTTTGGAGTATATACACAAACATAAATATTGGTTGAAAATACATTATTGGTTCAAATTTTAGGAAATATGGACTGTACTGTATTTACTGTTGGGAAATAAGAGTCGTTTTCAACATCCTAAATATCAAAAGATTCGGATTTTACAAAGGTTTTATTCGAGAAGCATCATATGCAAAAAAAAAAAACCCACTTCTGCCATGCTAGCAGGTAAGCACATGAGCTTTCTCACTAAGAAAATTCAAGAGATTTTCAAGGAAGTTAGTTTGGCTGCTCTCTTCCTTACCAGACAGCAGCATGGAGATGATGGTCAGCCATTTTCAGTTTCAGTGGAAGCCTCTTTACTCTTTCTTTATTTCCAATTGCATCTTTCTATCATGTTTCTTCAGACTTTCTTGGCCATGACATACAAATGTTTATTTCTTCATGAAAGTTATATTACTTTCAATCTGGAATAGTGGAAAAATTCCACAGCAGTTGGAACTTCTCTATATCTTTTTATCTGATAGTTGTTTAACCTATAATAAAAACAGTTATCTACAGGAATAGCTTGTTTCTCAGTGATGCTCAATACCAGCATGAGTAAGAAAGGCAGACGCTGTACAAAAAAAGCAAGGCATTTTGTGATAACATCAGGAAAGCCAGTGTACCTCTGAAATTGTATCATAATTATTTTACAGAGATACTAAAATATGTATGAAGCAGGTAAAACTGTACTAAGCAGGCTAAAATAGCTAGATTTTGCTTTGTCTTCAGAAAGCATATGTAATAGCTTAAACCTAACATTCCATTGCAGGTAGAACAGAAGAACAGAACCTTTCTGCACAGCTCTATCCTATGCTGATTTAAGCAGGGGTGTTAGAAGGCATAGAAATGTTGTTTGTCTCGATGTTTGGACCCAGTCTGTATAACCTGAAGACACAATGAAGGTAAGGCTGTGTACATGCTGTTTTCCATTATTTTTCAGCACAATAGATTTAATGACATAAGAATGGATTAACTGACAGTCTCTCCTCCCCATACTCTGTTAATGGAAGATAATTCGAGCTGCACTTGAAAAATAGGACAGACCAGGTTTATTGTTCCCTATGGAACCTTAATTCTACTGCCCTGTATATCCATTCTGTCCACTGAATGAAGCTGAAGTCCCATGGACAAAATAGAACTGCCAAGGACTCTTACAATTAAGATGCTTCCTGATAATGGAGTAGTTTACATAGGACTATGCGACTATCCGCTAAGAACACCACCATACAATTAACATAAATACCTTAAACTTTACTTTGAAAAAACCCCGCTCTAAACTAAAATGTTGAATACTTTCCTGTGTGAAATAGGCTATACAGATATAAACATTCAAATATGCATTTTTGTTGCATGTGTATTTTAATAATTATTTTGAAACTTCTTACATACAGGGCCCTTTTCTGTACAGAACACACTCAAAGGTATGAAGCCTTCTGTGTACTTGTGACAAGCACAGGGGAACAGGACACTTGCTGGCTTGAACTGTCTGTCAGCTTCACTTTTACATAGCAGATCCTCCTCAGAATTAGGTTTCTGCACAATCTAGGATATCCAGAGTTACATCACCTCGCTCCCTGCTACTACTCCACTCCCCTGCTAGGGACTGTTTCTTTCATTATTTATTGTGTTCTAACTCTAGATGGTCAGCAGAATCCACCTTGCTGGTTGTGCTACCCCAAGCCAATCTCTTTGGCAGTTCGTGTTTGCTCCTTGGGTCGCTATCATCTACTGACCTCACATCCCAAATATGTTACAAGGATGAAAAACTGAAAGCAGTTCAATTGTGCATGTTCATGCCTTTACAACACACACCTGACCCATCAGAACAGGGCAGATGCAGCCCAAAGCCTTTAGGCATAGAAATAATTCTGTGACAATTATCTTTTACCTTGTTTTCCCAGTACATAACAGAATCATCAAATGAGTTAGAGCTGGACAAATGTGAAGGTCTTCCTTAACTGAATGATACCTTTTGGTAGGTTTCATCCCATGACCTGTGGCTACTACCATCAAGAACAATGGTAGCTTCACTCATTTCCATCAGAACCTCTGAATGCATTTCTAAAAAGGAAAGAAAAAACAAAACAAAACAACTAATCAGGAGATTTCTAGGGATAAAATACACCTGAAAAAAAAAAAATTATTATTATAGATGTGCTTGGATCTTTGGACATTTAGCCAAGGTGAGATTCAACCAAACCAACAATAGAAAACTATCCTGACTGGTTGCTTTAAACTACTCACAAAAGGAGAGGGGAGTCTTTTCAAACTACAGTAGTAGGTGAAGATCAGACAATAAGCAACATCCAGCTGGAGCTGGAGGGATGATTGCCACCAATTGTAGCTCTGATTGGCAGATCAAAACCAAAACATAAACAACAATAGTACTTCCCTCACAAAAGAGAACAGAATTTCCCCTACTTGTTAGATTTTTTACAAACAAACAAGGATTTACAATTACAGGGGGAAAAAAAAAGATTTTTAGAACTGTCTGTGCATTTAAATAAAATAAATTTATATATTTACAAAGCTGATTTTAAAGGATGATTGCTGAGCTGCAGAAGCCTGCTGGATTCTACAAACTTAGTCATCAAGGATTTCTCACTTTGAATTATAAGCATTATAATTGTATATTCTGAACCCAGAAGAGCAAATCTAGATGCAACTAAGTCATTAACCTGAAGGATATGGCTGATTTTTTAAAAAATCTATTAAAAAACATTATGAGTACTTGTTTATCTGCACTTCTATAAGCTCTCAGCATTGATTCTATTTATTTTTCTGCATCTAATTACTTTGCATAATGATATGTTTATACTACTGGCAGTCTCCTATTTTAGAGCGGAATTATGCATACAATATCTGTATAAATCTGATCAAAACTGAAGAGTATAATGTAGATATTACTATGAGTAAAACTTTTTTAAGGGGAAAAAAAGTATTTAAAACACTCACCAGCTTTCAAGGAGTAACGATCACATCTTTTATGAGTTAGAAGTTCTTTTTTAATGTTATTTAAAATATTGATGAAATCCTGCACTATCTTGTAGGCATTTTGCTATTCATTCCAGTAGCATCAGAGAGTCCTCCTGAATTCTTCATCTGAGTTTATGTTGTCCTCTGTTCTAGAGACAACTCTGGAAATCGTCTGAAGACAAGATTCAAGGGAGATTTCCAGTGTTTTCAGACTACATCCAGCCCCTGTGTATGGTAAGGGCAACCTTTTCTGTGTTGTACTGTTTGATAAAGGTATTAAGAAATTTTTTTAAATACACATATAGTGGTGAAGTGAAGATAACAGGAAGGAAAGAGAGTTAATTATATTCTTCTTAAGATCAAAAATGAAAATGAGGGAAGGTTCAGAACATTTGTATTTGTCTCGGCCAGTTCTTGTGTCCTTCATTTCATCAGTTATCTGAAACTTTACTTTGTGGTTTACAAATAATTTTCCTGATGTTCATGTTCATGTGGCAAAAAGTAATAGGCTCAGCTGTCTCCTGTATATTCTACTGTGTCCCAGGATGTATCTACAGACTCACACAAGATTCTTTTTGCTTATAATCACATTTTTCTCTTCAGTCCTTCTTTCTTCCTCTCACTAAAAGTATGTGGACGCTTAAAGGTGAGGAAATGTCTTTCCCTTCATAACTGATGATGTGGTTCTCCATAGAAATTAATTTCAGTTGCATGTGATAATGTCATTCCAAGTAAACTCTTTGAGGCTGAGTGCAACTTATTATTTTGGCAAGTACAACAGTCATTTATCATTTCTGGGATGAGTCTGGTATCTTTCTGCCCCCAAAGCACATGAGTTTATTTCCATGTTGCTCTTAGGCCAGTTCAATTTTTGGCTGACATGAGTTGGTATTACAAAGCAAAAAATAACATCTGGATATCATGACTGATCCTAACAAAAGTCAGTTGCGTAACTCAAAAATCAGTCCATCACACAGACAGCAACAGAAGGAGGAGAAGTAAAAGCTTTATTCAGTCATGCAAAGACTCCTTCCCTTGAGGTATTTCTGTTCCTTCTGCCTCTGCCCCCATATAATATCCAGGATTGCAACTATTTTTGGATAGATATTTTTTGGTTGTGGATTTTGCTCAATACACCACACAAGTAACCTCTGCCATTACGTGTTTCTGTTAGTCTGTTTCTGTCATGCAACATACTTGTGTTATCAGGAACAAAGGCTGTTTTGCAAACAAAAGTGCTGAACAAAAGGCTGGTTCCTGTTGACTGGCTGAGCAATAACTTGGTCTCTAGGTTTATCAGTGATTGCTTTCTGAATTTACATTGCAATGCAAGTGTGACCAAGACATTCTAGTAGCAAATGCTTTATTATTTATATAAAAAAAAAAAAGGCACTAAAGGTCTCTAAAAATAACAAATGGAGTTCTAAAATATATCATTGGGCATATCTACCATTTTTTCATTTCTCCCCATTGGTTTGTCAGGCAAGAGAAAATGATAATTGGTGATTTAAGTGTATTATAGCACAGTTTATTTCAAGAACATTATATGTTTATTTTTGAGCTATAAATTGAACTACCTGTCTTTAATAGTTAATAGACTAATACGGAAGTTTATCACTCAAACTTGTATTCCTTTTAGGTCCATGAATTTGCTTCAGCTGCTTGTTAATTTTCAATGTCTTTTTTTTTTTCATAGAAAGTTAAAACAGTTTGCAGTTAAAATACTAATAACAGTGAAGATATTATGAAAAAAAAAAGAAAACTAGGAGAAAACTGTATTTTAAATAATTATGAAATTTTAAAGAAACTTTATACAGAAAAGCTAGTGTCTTTTACATTCTGGATGTGATTTTACTTTGGAAAGAACATGTCAGGAATTGTAACTAGTAATTTACTACAGATCTCTGACCTGTATAACTGAGGGAAAAGTTTGTTTCAAAAACTTTTTTGTAAATACATAAATATATGTTGTGGAATAATGTGGAGCTGGAGTAGAATTTCTTCCCATTTTTCTTTGGGTTTCATAACTTGTATCTAAAATTTTTTTAAAGACATTTTCACATTTTGTTATTTATTGCTGTTGATATAAGTGATAAGATAAAAAAATCAACACCAATCAAAACATCCATATTTCTGATGTTTTTTAGTTTTGTTTTTAAAAAAACTTCAAACTTTTTTGCTTTTCATTACTATACCAGAGCTTACAGTTTCATTTTACATTAGTACTTAGTTTTGTACTCTGTACATATATTCCAAGATTTTTTTGCTGTTTAACATTAGATTGAGTTTGAACTGAATCTATTCAGTATAAATTAATTTTGTCCATGTAAGGGAATGGTAAATGAATATGTAATTATTTTTGTACTGAATTCTTCCTGAAATTTTGGTCTTTATTCTACATACTTAATGAATGGGTTGAATTTGTTTTTCCCATCACAGAAATATTCCATATGTTATAGTACAAGGAGTTTGCTTTAATATCTATGTTGCTCAGTTTAACAGTTGCTGTAGTTGTTGTGTAACTCTCTACAAGATAGTGTTCAATTTCAATGTTTAAATGATATTTAGCCAGCTTGAAAGAACTAGGGGCCGATCATGAGGAATCTAACAGAATTATCTGGCTGTGATAAGATAAAAGGAAACACTTGTTTTCAGTCCTGACAGCCATTCCTTCATTTTCACATTTACTAGCACTCATTAATCATTTTTAATGTTTCTATGAGCAATTTAAAAATGAGTTGGCCTCATGTTCTGTGGAAAATGAATGGAAGTGCCAGCCCAATTTTAACACTTCATAAGACATTTAACTGTGGTATTAAATTTCTCCAAACCTGACTGGAGATTAACTGGCTATTTTTTGTGGTTCATTTTAGACTATGCAAATTCAAGAAGATGGTAGCCATAATAGTCTATTAGTCAATATCAAAAATTAGTTCATATCCCTTGTAAAATTTTTGAAATGCTTACTTCCATAAATTTATTCAGAGGACATGTGGCCACTTAACTTCTACCAAGGTCATTCTACCATACAATATTCAACTTGCGTGAAGTCAGAACAATTACTTGTACAGATAGAGATACACACAAAAAATGAAGCACAAATCTGCTACATAACCTACTTGGTAACATTTGGCTAAAAAGATTAGATTGGGACTCATGCAAAGGTTCATGTTTATTACAGTGTTTCAGCACTTGGCAGCAGATACATCTACCCACACATCTGTTGCATCTTTCTTTCATTCTGTCCATAGCTCTGGTCTTTAGTGCCATTATTGTAAGTGAAAGGCAGTAACTTACATACAAAAAACTAAATGTATACTAGTTATACAGTGGGAAATGATGTATTGTTACCTGTCACGTTAAAATCTGTAAAACATGACCTCAACTCCACCTTACAATTACCAGTGTGACAGCTAAGAAACCTAAGGACCGGTCTTTTGAAATAGCATACCTGAAAACAATTCTGAAAGCACACTCAGAGTTTTTTAAAGCCTTGTTTGTGATGTGGTTTGTCAATAGCTGAGTGTCCTCAAATTCTGGACAGCTGTGTTTAAGTGTCACCTGGTTTATTTAGTGCTTTAAAGCACCATCTCTATGAAGAGCTAGTAATGAGCTGCATTGTCTGTCTTTGCTAATGAGTTTGTACAATGAACAGATCTGGAATTATGTGCCGTGGAAGCTTTACATATTTAAAACTAATTGAAACTTGAAAGTGATGAAGATCTCTTTCAGTTACCGATCTACAGTGGAAAGAGAGATGGGCACTGTGTGAATATATTTGTTCCAAACCAGATCAGGTGATGAATTGTCCTAGGTTCACCCAGTGAGAAGATGAATCATGAAGGCATCCTTAACTAACAGTGGTGGAAACTTTGACAAACAAGTCTCCATCAGCAAGGGAGACCTGCTACCCGGTTAGAACAATTGGCAGAGTTGTAGTTTTAGAAAAATCTTTAAAGCTGTCTTTAACATCAGGAGCAACTTCAGAAACAAAAGTCTATAAAGGAAATCTTTATTCCAACTCAGATTTCTGCTTCAAGGAAAGCAGTGATTAGCAATGATACTTGTTAAGATGTGGGAGCTCTGCTCCAAAACTATATAAAGTGTTCTGTGTTAACTTTGCTTCACAATTTGTTGAGTGAACAAACACAGCAAAAACCACCTTGAAGCAAAATCAGAGTGGTGCATACAGTGTCTGAAATGTTCTGTAAGGTGGCAAAGAGTTCAAGAAATTCTGGCCCTCTATGTGCCAGCTGCGCATTCTCACATTTCCATAACTGTTCATGGCACCTTGTTGGGCCAATGTGATGTCCAAGTGAATCCACTGTAAAACAGATTAGGAAAATTTTTATGATTAAAAGAAAAAAAAAATCTGAAAGAAAAAAGTGATTTTTACATGGATCATCTAACTATCCAACTTACCACTTAAATACAAATGTATAGACAATGCTAAAAAAGTAAAGAACTGTATGCGAGAGCAAGAATGAGCCGAGGGTTCTACCATGAGAATTATCCTGTTCAATCACTCCAAAAAGTAACTACAAAGCATACTATGGTTTTTGTTTTGCAATATATTTCTGCAAATACAGTAACTAATTTCTTAAGGCTGTCATTCGTGTATTGTAGATTAATTTTCACTTCTGCTTTGTCTCGAAGTTTGACTGACATTAAGAGGGATTTTACTGCAGCAGGGAAACTCATTTTTCTCATTGTTTTTGTCAGGGAGTGTTACATCCACCAGATCGTAACGATTTATATTTGCAGCACCAAGCACAGAGCATATAGTCCCTGAGAGGTTTTAGCTGCTCCTCCATGGTTCAGATTACAGAGAGGTGACTTGCATTAGTCAGAAACTCTTCACTGTGTTGTACTGTGTGCTTTAGGACACTGGCCTCAGTCTGGAATTGTAACAATCAATCCATCCTTTCCTAGGATTTTTGTGTCCTTCCCTTTAGCATCTTCCCAATTAGGTACACAAATTACAGAATCGAGAGGCTTTGTAGCGCAGCACAAACCCACCTGGACACGTTCCTGTGCAACCCACTCTAGGCAAACCAGCTTTGGCAGGGAGGTTGAGACTAGATGATCTCCAGACATCCCTCCCAACCCCTTCCATTTTGTGGTTCTGTGAAACCTTTGTGCTCATATATGTGATGATACAGGCATGAGCAAATCCTCTTTCCCAAAAACTTCTGAAGATTTTTAAAACACGTCCAAAAGGGCTGAAGTGTTTCAGGAGTCACTGAGCTTGGAATTTATGAACTTCCAAGGCCTTGTGAACAAACAGGGCATGAAAGAGAGCCCAGACAGAGAGCCCAGACAGAGAGAAGCTGGAGTTTGTACTAGGCAAGAACTCTGTACTCTTTGATGAAGGAAGTCTCTACTTATATTCTGAAAAATACAGATCTTTTTTCTCCCTGAGGAGCTAGGTCATTATCAGAAAGGTGACTGGTGTTTTTCTTTCAAGCACAGTATTTTATTCCAAATCAAACACTGTGTGTAAGCAGTGAGTGATGGTTCATTAGAGAAAAGCTAGAACACGCTGTTTGGGATTGGTAGCTTATGTATTACGTGGTGATTTACTGGAATAATTTTTACGTCAACATTTTAATTGAAACTTCTCTAAAGTTGTTGAATTATATGTGATTTTAGCATTCCTCAGTTGACTGTAGTTTGCAAATAGTAAATCTGTTTTCAGTGACAGTAGGATAGGGTCTTTGTGTTATCTACACAAAGACCATTCCCAGTGTGCTATTTCTCCAGCACTAACGATAACTATATTGTTTGTATGATATTGCATACTCAAGTCTTGGGTAAAATATCTAAGACTTGTAATTTAAGTGCATGGTTTTGCTAGATGTCACAAGTTCAGTCCTTGCTGGTGGTATTCTGTCAATTTGAGTAAAATGTGCTAAAAGTTACGTGTGCATGTGTGACTTGAGAGAAAGAATGGCAATATTGTGCTCAACGTAATGGTGCACACCATGGCTGCGAGCAAAATAAATCGGTTACCTCAGAAGCCAGAGGCTAAAAGAAGAGGTTAAGTCTTATTTTACTCAGGATTTGAATGCCAGAAATATGAAGCATCATATAAAAACACTGGGCTCATCCCAAATCTTTGTAGTAGAGGTACAGAGGTAGCCTATATACATAGTACAGATGTAGTGCTGACCATGGAAATACTTCTGTGATCGATAGTAGTATGTCATTAATTCAATTGTGACGATGGAGAAAAAATTTGACTAAGAAGTTTTGCCTGTCGGTAAGGTCCTGTATATATGGCAAACTCAGTGTTTTGTTTTGGTTGAAGTTCAATCCAGTCTATAGTACTTCAAGTGTATAGAATGCATTTAGAATAATATTAAACCAAATAAGTTAATTTGACCTGAAAAATGTACTATTTGCCCCATACCAACTTGAGATAAGCAAAGTACAAGACTGAGGGATTTGATCATTATGCAGGATGGCTTCGTAAGTAATTACTTGGTTTGTACTTGATATTATGTGTGTTTTGTTACAAGTTTAAATCTCCTCAAAGTTTTTTTTTCGGTATGAATTCCTTTTTCATGTGGAATTGTGTCTGGTAGAGTAAAGCTGAAAACCTGGCAGAGATTTTGTTTCCCTGAAATGCTTATTATTATTAACTATATTATTAGAGGTATCAGTTGACACTATGCATGTACTTTGTATATAAGGAGATGATTTAAACACTTAAGAAACTTAATAAACATTTAGCCTAACTCTTGGTAACAAGCCTAAGCCCAGCAGGTGAGCACAGATGATGTTTCTGGTGAATTTTCATGGCCATGTATAATTTGTATATTTAATGAGAATCCTAAGTAACTGTGGTTAACAACAGCAAATATTGCAGATATTATTTCTGAAAGTTATGGCAATGCACAGGGTTTCCTAGAGGTAATGTGTTAGCATCATCAAACGTAATCAAATATGTGTTCTATACTTTGCACTGAACTCCTCATTAACCTCAGTGTTGTGGAACAATTGTCTTTGGAAAAGTAGGTTGTGATAATATGTCTAGAGGCAATAGATTTATGAAGGCCTCTAAGATTCAAATGACTGTCAGATCTCAGGCAAAAAAGACAATAATGTATATGAAATGTGTACCCACTAAGACAATAATAAGCCCAGAGGTGTCATTGGAATGTGTTTTTGTATAATGTCATTAAAAGATTTCTCTGATTTTTTGCAAATTTAAATTATTGTCATTATTAACCACAAATATTTAGATAGCTACTTCAGTTTATCCAACATTACAATTCCTCAAGTAGTAATGCAGTGACCCACTATGAAGTGAGTAAAATCTGATCGAGATACTAGGATTTGGCATGTTGACAGAAAATAAAGTGTTCAGCTCTTACGATGCTGAAAGGAATACAAATATCTAGACAGGTTTTCCCTCCCCTCAATGTTGAATTGCATATATGCTATATTGCAAGACAAGAACGTTCTGCTCCTAAAACAGGCCGTTTTGTATACTTCCAAATGAGCTATTTACAACAGAAAGTAGTATGTAAATCATCTTTACCTTGCTGTACGGATTTCCATTTATTTTTAAATCAAAACATTCTTGGGAAACTGTTCTCAAAATGCAGAAAAGAATATAAATTATGTTTCAGCTGCATTCTCAGGAGCATATTCCTGAACAACATGCTGTATGTTACAAAAAATTGATGAGGCAACAACATTAACATACTATCTGGAGATCAGAAGCAGGAAAACACATTTGTTCAAAGAGGAAGCTTTACTTTCTCTCTGAATTGATTTCAGAAGTATTTAAATTGGAGTTAAGAATTACTAGCAGTATTTCAGCTATTCCAAACCTTAGAATATTCTATTTAGATAAGGTGGCTGAGCAAATTAAAACATAAAGGCTAAAATCATTCCAAATTAATATAACAGTCCCAGAGTCACTGCAAGTGTCTTAGAATTAAATTTAATGCCTACAGATCAAATGGGAAATAATTTGTGCACCAAATAATCAAGAGTGCACTTAAATGTTCTTCCATAGAACATCGTGACAGACATCTCAGAGAGAAAAAGTTACTGATTTAGAAAGAATGGTCTTGGCAACACTTCAACAACTGAAAGGTGTTTCCTCTCTCCCTCATCTCTTCCTCAAGATGCTATTAAATCTCTACTATAGGCAAATATGTCTTCCAAAAAAAGAGAATGTTTTCCTACATAATTTCAAGCAGAAACGCTCAAATGTATTGCAATAATGCTCCCTCTGCCCTAGGGAAGAAGGGGAAAAAAGCAGTAGAAGCTGCTTGCCATCTGCTTGTAGCAACTTCCCCTGAATTTTAAAAACTGAGGACAAATACTTAGTTTTCAGCAATGATATTTAGTTATCATAGGGACATTTTGGAGGGAGAAGAGTATGAATGGGACAAATTTGTTTCTAAATTGAAAAGACTTGGTTTTCTCTGCTGAGCAACTCAGTGGATAATGAATCAGCTCTGTGCTTGCCTGAATGAGTTGTGGTCAACGGCCAAATGTCTAAAGGAAGACCAGTGACGAGTGGTATTCCTCAGAGGTTGGTGTTGGTATTGGTACTGACACTGTTTAGTGTCTTTGTTGGTGACACGGACAGTGGGATCAAGGCACCCTCAGCAAATTTGTCAATGATACCAATCCGTGTGGTGTAGTCAAGACACTGGAGGGGAGGGATGCCATCTAGAGGGACCTTGACAGGCTGGAGAGGTGGGCCCATACCAACCTCATGAAGTTCAACAAGGCCAAGTGCAAAGTCTTGTCCCTGGGTCAGAGCAATCCCAAGCACAAATACATGCTGGATGGAGAATGGATTGAGAGCAGCCCTGAGGAGAAGGACTTGGGTTATTGGTGGATGAAAAACTGAGTAAGTGCCAGTAATGTGCTCTCGCAGCCTGGAAAGCCAATTGCATCCTGGGCTGCATCAGAAGAAGTGTGACCAGAAGATTGAGGGAGGGGTTTCTGCCCCTCTACTCTGCTTTTGTGAGCTCCCACCTGAAGTACTGCATTCAACTCAGGGGCCCTGAGCATAAGAAAGACGTGGAGCTGCTTGAGCAGGTCCTGAGGAGGGCCACAAAGATGATCAGAGGGCTAGACCACCTCCCGTATGAAGACAAGCTGAGAGAGTTAGGGTTGTTCTGCCTGGAGAAGAGAACGCTCTGAGGACCCTTTATTGTGGCCTTCCAGTATTTAAAGGGGGCCTACAGGAAAGATGGAGAAGGACTCTTTATTGAGGAGTGTAGTGATAGGATGAGGGATAACAGTTTTAAACTGAAAGAGGGTAGATTTAGATTAGACATTAGAAAGCACTTGTTTTTTGTAAGTGAGGGTGGTGAGACACTGGAACAGGTTGCCTAAAGAAGCTGTGGATATCCCCTCCCCGGAAGTGTTCAAGGCCAGGCTGAATGGGACTTTGAGCAACCTGATCTAGTGGGAGATGTTCCTGCCCATGGCAGAGGGCTTGGAACTGATGTTTTTTTAAAGTCCCTTCCAACTCAAACCATTTTATGATTGTATGAAAATAACTCCAAAATCTATGCTTTGTGACAGTCTTTTCAGTTCCCCTGTGGTCTGTGGGACCTATTCTCCACTTCAGGAGAACAGAAAGTATTTTCAGTGTAGGTAGGCAGGACACAAAACTCGAGGTAGAAGAGCCACCCAGGTATTTAGCCAGTTTTCTCAGTATATTTTTCAGTTTCTGCAAGTTGTCAGTTTGCCAAAGTTGTATCGCTGTCCAGTCTCCAAGCTAGATGGTTTAAAGACTATTTATTTCAAGTAAGCTGTTGTTACCCTTTTACATCCCTCAGGGTAGTGTTTCAATGGGCTGTGGTGGAAATGCTGCTGAAAGCATATTTTTTCCAGGTATTTTATCATGGCTTTGCGTGCTTCTCTCTGAACATTGACGAAAGGTCCTTATATTCCCCAAATAGGAGAAGTAAGCTTATGTGTGTCCTTAACTGGGAGCACATACATAACCTAAAAATATCCTAATGGGTATTGCAATGCCCACAGGTACCATTGGTCAGGGCAGTAAGGTTGCCCTCACCTGCAGTTCTCCTGCAATACAAGTGATTGAGTTTCAAGAACTGAATCCAAATGCCGTTAAAGTCAATGGAAAAAGATTCTATTGTCTGCAGTGGTCACAAAATCTGTACTGAAGCGCTGTATTTCTTTAAGTGGTTTGTTCTGGTGGTGGTAATTAAACTTAATTTCCACTTTCTTTCGATTCATCTTTATTTAAGTTTCTTTACCCTATAAAAAGTGTCCAAACATGTAAAATGCAAGCAGATGTGTTTTTATTAGAACTATAAAGTATGATGTTAACCAATTAGTAAGAGTGGAAAAACAGAGCAGTGTTATAAATCTTATTTTGGCAAAGGAAAATGTTCTGTGAAGGTAGAAAAAGATGGGAGAGCTGCAACTTGGTTTGAAAGTAGAAGTAAGAACAACTGCGGATATCATTTTGTGATCCCGGGCTCTTTAGATGTACTCTCATAAAATTCAGACTATTCTTCTCAGCAGGCAAAAAGGGAGAAAGTTTTTAATACTTTTAACAAGTTGAAACCAATTTATGTGTTTTGTGATGTTATAGAATAAATAGGAGCAAAAAAACATTGGCCTCGCCATCTAAGACAAGCAATATGAAACACTTCATGTTCACAAATAAAAGGTGAAAATGTAAATAATTCTTAGGCTTAGAGAATAAAAATATATAGTACTATATCCTCAGGTACAGTAAATTGGTTTTCAAGTCAGTGGAACTATGTCTCTGAAGATCTGGACAAGGAGTTAGAGATTCTTCTCTTTCTACACATTATAAATGCTGAAAAACTGTTGAAAACAATGATTTCACAAAGACAGAAATCTGGTGTAAAGAAATAATCATTCCTAGAGATCTGTATTTTTCCTGGAGGCCATGCAGCTCTCAAGTATTTGCATTCACATGAGTGGTGTCAGTGGCTGCAGAAGGATTACAAGTGAATCAAGCCAAGCATGAACAAAACTATTTTCAAGATCAGCACCTAAAAGCTACCGTTCCCAAATGTTCTAAAGTGCTTTTCAAATGACTTGTGTTACAGATGAAGACCATACAAATGGCTGACAGTAAGTCCTTAACCGTCATTACCATTATCATTAGGAGAACAGTAGGGAACGGATGGCAGCACAAGGAAGCAGGCACAATGGAATATTAATGTTCAGAGTTGAAATCCATTCACCTTGTTCTTCTCACAGTTGCAGAGATATCACTGCTCTTCCTGGAGACGTTTTCACAGAGCTCTGTTGCTGATGTGTGTTTATGGGTGATGTGGAACGAAGTAAACCAACAGAATGGTATATTTAAAAAAAATCACAGATGTCAAGGGATTGGTGAATTATATGAGTATTAGAGCCTTTGAATGGGCCTGATAGGTAGCAATTTTTGGAAAATCTGGAGTTTACGCCACTGTAATAAACATTCGCTTGGATTTGTATTGTTATCAGAGAACACTGGATGTTAAAGATTTGCTACTGACGTTTATGCAGCCACCAGTAGTTTGAATTCTGGCTGCCAGTATAATGTACATGCATATGTAGATCAGGATGACTGTTATTGGAGGTAACAATTTTTAATCTACAATACTATTCCTTGAGAATATATGAGTTTTGTCAAAACCAGAATTAAAGTTTTGAAAGCACTTAATTTAGGAAGTAAATGCAAAATCATTTTTTTTACTGCACACTCAAAATGTTGTCAGCTTTATTCAAATATGTCAATTCATATGACATTTCCCCTGGTAACCTGGCCTTTTAAAAAATAGAGTAAGATAGAATTGCAAGAGTCAAATTTTCAGTTCAGTGACAACTTAAAAATATTTAATTGAATACCTTGATCTGGGAATTTTTTTTCCTGCAGATTACAGCACTCAGGAATTGCATATGATTTTTTTATAGGAAAATGCCAATTCATAAAAAAAAACAATTTCTGAGAAAAAAAGGTACTTTTCAATGTATCAAGTGCTTAATTTCAAAAATTAAATATTCTGCTCTAGTATTTTTTTGAAGGGAAAAGATCTCAATTTTCAGTTTGAGATAATTTTAAAATTTTGAGCTCTGTATGGTAAAATATTTCATCATAAATACATCAAGATTAAAAAAAAATGAAACTGATTGTCACAAAGTGAAGTCTGTCTTCTTCTGCATGTGACTATTTTCAAATATTGGTAGTTTAAGCTTCTGACAGTTATTGCTGGACATGGAAACCATTCTCTTCTGTTTCAGACATGAATGTGGCAACTTACTCCTAAATACTACCCAAAAAACCCCTGATACTTCGACATATTCCTTGAAATAAAGGAATTCATAACATACATAGAATAGCTGAGAAGCATTACATTGTCTGCACAGCTATACTTTTTAACATCAGTGAAGAATAATTTTGAAGAGGAATATGGGGAATATGGGAAATAAACTCCATGATGCAATTCATATCTTAAATAAGCTACATCAGTCTTTGATGAAAGCTATTTCTCCCAGCTGACTAAATAAGAAAACTGTTCCTAACTTGAGATCTTCAGTCAGTCACTGGTATAAAACCATGTGGTATATTTTCTTCTCACTCATATTTAGCCATCAGTTTTAGATTGTGCCTGCTTTTGGAAGTGCAGGAATGTCACCATATGGACAAAAGCTTTTATGAACACCTAATCAAATCCCTCTCAAACTTATTCTGGGAGAGGAACAAAATTTAAGCTATACCTGGTGACTGTAGACATGAACAATCAGACTGATTGACATACCTTTTAGGAATCAAGTTTTGCTATTCAAGATCTAACACTGCTGCAAATGGACTGCTTACATCAGCAGTAGAATGACTATGTTCAGAAAACATATTCTGATTACAAGGGATTGCTAGCATGAAAATAGTCAACTCAGCCAATCAACACTATAGATACGTAATTACACACACACACATTCCATGAGTTTATAGGTCTGTTCTGGAAAACAGTGAGATTTGGAAGTCACAATTTATGATTAGCTGCATATTTACCCTTAGCACAACAGTGGTATGGAAGATACTCCTTTGTTTTTTATATCCAATTAATACAGGATTTGGAAATTTATATTATTCTTGTATTTGATACTGAGAATGAAAGGACTACAGCCGTGATTTGTCATGAACACCTGCGGGACTAAATATGTTTAGCTTAACAGAAAAAGTTAAATGTGATATGATCATAACTTATTATTTTCTTCCTGGAAATAGAAATTTGATAGCATTTGAGCCTGGCAGAGAAAAGTTGTAAGTCCAAAAGAAATTCAAATTAGAATCAAGGCAAACTTATTTATGTATTTTTAGAGGAAGTAGCTAATTAGTGGAACAACTCACATTTTTATAAGTTCTCTATTCCTAGACAAACCAAACTTTACTGTTCCATTTAGGATATATACTAGCTGAATAAAAAGATCAATGCAGGGATATTTCATGGTCAGCCTACTTGAATACAGGTCCTTTCCTATTTTAAAATCTGTGAGTCTTCTATATGCTTAAATGTCTGTGAAACCTTTGTTCTATATATAATCACTCGTGTAAATTATAACTTCAGCATGCCAACAAAAGTTTTTATCAGTTGTCGTTTTATAGTCACTAACACAATTTATAGAAGTGTATTTCCTTTAGTCAAGAAGCAAAAATAGCACAAAATTACTCAGGTGATTGTCTAAGTGAAAAGTGAGTATCAGGAATGAAACTGTTTCCCCAAGCTAGCACAGGTTAAGATGTAGTTGAGCTACCAAACGTATCTTCTTACTTCTCCAGACTTTTCAGGGGATCCCAGGCAGAGAACTCTTTTAAGAAACAGTAACAAAGCTTTCTATAAACTTTTATGAGCTCTTTTCCATCAAGTGCTCAGTACCTCAGACAATGCCATTTCAGTTTATACAATCTGAAGTATTTTGAAGTAACTTTACCTAGAGCAAAAGCAGTAAGCTCCATCGTAAAGGTGGCCCTCTGAGACAAAGCTTCATGAGATTTTTAAAGAGTAGCAAATTAAGAATAAGTGAACTTGTATCTACAAGACGCTATAAGACTGAATCTGTGACCTGTTTGTCTTGGGATAGCCTGTCACCTGAAATGCTAAGTGAATATACACCAGCTGTGAGCCAAGACAATGTTACTAAGGCGGCCTTGGAAAATGTGTGCTTCCACAGCCCTTGGCTCTACCTGGACATTGCAGCGCACAAGTAGAGAGGGTGTATCAGGAAAACACACCAAGAAAAATACAGCTATCTTTATGCTCTTCTTGAGGAAAGGGGGAAAAATTTGCTTACAAAAATGGTGAGGTGAGGAAACAGGAGATAAAAAACTGAGTGCCTTGTTAGTATCACCTGACTAGCAGAGAGACTACTGCATTTAATGAGCAATCAGAATGTTCATTTAGTCTAGTGCCAGATCTTGTTTTCAAGGAGACATTTGCGCACTTAGATTGTTAATTAGCCACAGCATCAATAACCGTCCCCTGCATGTAGGACAAGAAGAGAAAAATTGAAGCACGTATAGAATTGTAAAATCCAAAATGAGACTTAGGGGGAGGGAAAGAACCTATGAAATAAAGGATTCATGTCCCTCTTTAGATTTATGTGAACAGAATCTTTAACAGAAAGAATCGATGCGCATACCAGCCTTTACCAAAACATAGTGCAAATGAAGTAGTATTCTTTTTCCATTGTTTCTTGGAACCATAACTTAGCGGTTTTAAAAATAAATAAATAAATGTGGGAGATGTTAATATCACACTTACTGTGACAGAAGAGGCAGAAAGGCTGGAAAGACCGGCCAGTCAGGAATGCATTTGATATGAGTTCAGTATGTAAGGTTTGTGAGTATATACAGTTACATTGTGAACTCCAGCAGGGGACGAAACATTTAAACTGTAGGGATTTAATTTGATGACAGGGGACACAGATTATAATAAAAGAGTGCATATGCCCAGCTGTAGGTTCTATTTCTTTATAAAGAAGACTTTATATAATTTGAAAGAAGGTAGCTAAAGTGTCCATGCCTAAAGTTACACTTGAGGATTCCAGTTCCTTTGTACTGATCAAACTGCAGTGTCTTAGATACCTGCCTGACCTTTTACAGGAAGTGAATCATAGTAAGTTATATCAATTCTTCTCTTACAGACATGATCTGTACATTGAATACATAATACTTTATATCAAAGAAGAAAATATAAAACTTTTTTTGTAAACTGAATTGTAACGCCTCATGTTGGAAATCAATACAGAAATGTAATCAATAAACAAGGCACCTTTGTGCCTTGTCAGAACAGCATAATTAAGATTGCACGTTTGTTCTTTCTCAGCTTCTTGTCTGGAAGGATATTTATCTCATTTATGTTTCAGGAGTCTGTGTGCAAGGCTGCAGGAACTGAGCATGCACGTTTGTATAATTTTTCAATAGCTGCTGTCATGGGGATGGGATGACAAGAGTTCTCTTGGGTTGCTCCGAATGGCCACCCATTGCATCACATTTCAAAAAACTAAACAACTCTATATACCTATGAGTGAAGAAGGGACAGTAAGACATGCCCTATCATCCCAGCCTTTGCCATGACCGGCTAGAGCTGTTGGCAGGATCCAAAGGAAGGTGTTTTCCGTGAAAGTGAAGAAAAGGGACAGGGGATGCTTCTGAATGCTGCAGCTGTTGTAGTCCACCCATGGTGTTCTCTACGAACCATTGGATTGATGGCATCACATCATACTTTCCTTACAGCTTTGTGCATTATCCTTTCATAGTGTCACTAGCACAGGATGCCTGTGGGGTGCCAGGATGCTGTCTTAGGCAGGTGTTGCTGATGTACTAACGTAGTCACACCAGTAAATAAGAGGACTGAGAATTGTGTCTGGGCCTTGTGAAATGCTGTGGAAGTGTCAGCTTATGCTGTCTCAACCAGGCTTGTCCAACAAATCTTCCTCCTAGCTTTGCCACTGCGCTTTGTTCTCAGGGCACTCCTGAGTGCATTTCATGCTGAAAGCAGTGAGGCTACTCGGGAAGTTTGGCATCAAAGGATGGGAGAAAGGCACTGTGACAGCTCTAGGTACTTGCAGGCTACAGAAGGGTGTTACATGCTGGTGCCCAGCTGCTGCTGGAGGGCTGCAGGAATCTCTGTGAGGAGAGGCAAGGACTACCCCATGCCAGACACAGCCAGTTCCAGGCAGCTCCAGTGAGACAACTGCAGGACAGAGCTGCATTTATTGTGAATATCTGTGCTCCGCTGTGTCCTTGGAGGGGAATTTTTGAAGTCAGCTGTGTCTGGCATGTGGCAGTCCCTGATCTGTCCTCACAGAGGCCGCTCTTTCGGCTCCCCAGTGCCCACATCGGGAGACCTGCACTCAATCCAGGGACTACGGAAATGAAACCTTTCTAAAGTATCTCCTTTATTGAGAGAAGATATACAATTGAAAGCAAGTCCTGAAGGTGTCTGTGGTTTTGGCCTGTGTTTATTGGGCATATTGCAATGACAGGTCTTACAGATTAGAACATGAGTCACAGAAGAATGAAACATCACAAATCCAGTAAGCATTGTTTTCTTGCCATATCTTAGAAGAGTGATGGCTTTTCAGATATTTGAACATCTCCGACTAGTGTATGCTAGAGAAATCTTACTTTCCCCTCACTTGCTACACATTTCTTCAGCTAGAAAGTGCCAGTAAATCTATTATTGCTGGCCACATGATTACGTAGCAAATTTGTGCAACAAAAGCTTTGAAAATTAAATAATTCATGTTAATGCTTAGTTTGTTCTGAGCTAATTTCATCTGTATGCTGTGAAATACTGCAGCCTGCTATCAGTGCAATTCATTTCACTTTATTTAAGCAGGGACTGCAATCGAAGATTTGCAGAACATCTCTGTTCAAGGAGGTCCTGGGAATTCCTGGCACAATCACAGACAAAAGGCATTCTAAAATCCGTTGTACTTTAACTGAATGCTGAAGTAAGTGATGACCTAGTAGCTACATGTATCTGTCAATCATGTGAAACCCTGTAGTGCACTACAGATGGCTAATACTTTATAAAAATATATTGTAAAACCTCAGGTCCTGATAGGTGATTTTTTCCCCTGCTGTCATATGGTACAGGACTATATAGACCATAGAAAATTGGTCCTAAACTTAAAGCACCATCTAAAGCCTACAGCAGATTCTGCAGTATAAGAGAATCCCTTCAATTTCTTCATAAAAACTATAACACTGCTACTCAGCTCCAAAATATTTCAGAGCCTTTTCCTATATCACTGTCACAAACTATTGTGCCAAATTCCCTCAGATACGCCCGTAACAAAATTGTTTTCAGAGTCTTTGCCTGTGTGTAAATGAGAAAGTCATTTGGCTGGATGTGTTGACTGCAGCTGAAGAACACAGAGGCAAAGGGCTCTTTCCTTCTCCATTTGAATCTTAAGGTTGATACTCTTAATTATTTTCAATGGTGATTCAAACAGCAGAGCTACTTGGAGGTAAAGAAATGATAAGCACTGATTCTATTTGTCTCAATTGCTAAAAAGAAAGAGAAGGAACAAAAGAGCAATTGATGATAGTCTGTTTTGTAGACTGGTGAAAAGTAGAGACAAACGGTGGAATTAATCTAGAGATGCTGGATACATTTTACACATTGTATATTGCTCTCAGGAAGTTTGATACCTCCAGTACTGGTAATTTCTAATTATTATACATTTTTTTGTATTATGAGAGTGCTAAAAACCCTCAGCATACACCCAGGTACATTAAGCTATTGTGTCAATCAAGGGCTGTTTTAAGGAACCTAACTGAACTCACAGCTGGAGTAAAGCTGTGAAGCTCATTCTGATTTGCATTCATAATAGTTGCAGAGTTTGCCAAAGCTGAACTTGGAGAAGACATCTTTCTGGATGATATAGCTGTTCCTGCAAAATGACTGGGAGTGAAGGAACTGGGCAACAAATATGGAAGTGCTTTCTTTAAGACAGAAACTGCTAGAGATAGAGAAGCGCTCTAACTTATGGGTCTGAGAAAACTTCATGTGAGAAAAATAAGATCTTTTCATTTCTTGAGTTCAGTGACTCAGAATACACAGAAAGGAACTGATGGAGATAA
This sequence comes from Baryphthengus martii, assembly GCA_013396935.1. NCBI lineage: Eukaryota > Metazoa > Chordata > Aves > Coraciiformes > Momotidae > Baryphthengus > Baryphthengus martii. Next base: position 21,470 of record VWZK01009403.1, read on the forward strand.
GGAAATATTTTGCTAAAGGAAATATTGAAGTGTTTTTTCTCTTTTCTGCCCAACTGAGTTCACTATCAAAAAAAAAAATCATACATTTTCTGAGACGAGAACTATGCTAGGAAATGGAAAAGATAAAGAGGGCACAATTTCTCTCACAAAAAGAAAGAGAAAATATATAACCAAGAAACACAATGAAATCTCATTCACACGCAAGCAAAAAAAAGCCAAAACAAAACAAAACACAAAACCTTCTAAGCTACTTTTATTCATACTAAGCAATGAACATTACAGTGAAATAGTGACAGATTCCAGAACTAAACTAAAACTTCTTAATGGTAGTAATGCTGTAGAATGACAGGAAGGAAAAGACACTGCCACACAGATACAGGGCTGTTTCCTCCTTTCAGTGCTCTTTAATCTCGAGGAAAACTTCATCATTCTACCACTTCACATAAAAATTTTCAGATCTGATCTTTCACTTCTTATAATTGTGACGTGATTACGTATGGTGGGCCTCTCTGTTATCCTGACATCAGTGCAACTCAGAAGTAACTTCAGTGAACCGAATTACACTACTGTAAACTCACCTTAAGATCAAAATCTAGCCCTGTTTCATTAGTTAGCTGTTATAACCCTTAAGGATTTTGTTAAAAGCAGAATGTGAAAAACACAAGCATACAAAATGTTACATACATTTGAAAGGTTTGCCTTAATACCCATAATAATTTTTAGTACTCCCATTAGAATTCATTTTTCAATACTAAAATTACACACCATACTGTGAAAATAGATCTACTATCTCAATACTTTTTGCTTTCAGATAAGACAATAAAAGTGGGTATTTATTAAATTGCCAACAAACTTAGAAAATCGATGACTCAACTGTCGTGTATTTGAGTTTACTTTGCAAGGAATTGTATGGTTGAAGGCACAGGAAATTCTGTGACTGACACCAATCATCAAGCTCAGTGTCTTACTGTGAATTTATCTAGAACACTGACATTTATTTAGTTTCTTTTTTTTTTATATTTGTATACTGAGTACAACACACTTCTACCTTTAACTAGAACCCTGTCACTGTGTGTCTGTTTTGTGTATTGTTGGCAGAATCTTTAGCCTTGAAGCAGGCCCTGCACTCAACAACTTGATGCAGTTGCTGTGAGCCCTAGTCAGGAGACAATTTTCATTGAAATAGAAATTGCATAGGTGAAAAAATGGGAGAAACTTGCATCTATAAATATTTTTCATTTATAGTATGGAGTAAAAAGCATGTAAGTGTGCATGGCTGTGATGTTACAGGTTTCAGACAGTTTATAGGCACAAAAAGAAAGGGCTCCAAATGTAGTAGCATAAAGGGCCACTGTCATAAAGTAAACCACCAAAATTTCAGCAATAGCCCTTAAAAATGGTTCTTGAAGTTCTAGATGCACTTTCACATGGTCATTAGAGGACCAGTCTGCAGAAAGACAGATTGGGGACTGTGTGGCAAGAACATGACATTGAAGAATTCTGCCTACAGTATAGTTCTTGGTGTATACAGGAGAAATCTAAAACCATACCCTTGGATATGGGGACTGCAGCTGGACATGTCTACAAAGCAGAAGACCAGAACAAAAGATATATAAAGCTGATGATATAAGAATTAATTAGTTACTGAAGGAACCATTTGACTTTGCCGGCATTTCTGCCATACTCGTAGAAAGTAGTTACCAAAAATTATAAATTTTTTATTTACTTATTGTTAGGACCGGAGACAAAAGATGCTCCTTTTTTATCTACATCTCACTTGACTGAACAACATAAAATAACATATCAAGCTTCTCAGGTACTCTGGGATCAATTTTAGGGGCATTTGAAGTTCTGTGAACAAAATGACAGTTCAAAAAGACTTCCATGTGAAACACACTGCATGAAGTAGCAGACAAGTGAAAATGTCTTTTTTGCTTTACTCTTCCTTTCCTGCAAGGACGGTAACTCTATTTAGGCTCCTGCAGGGCAGACAGCAAAGTGTGAAAATCAGAGGTAAGTTGCATTCAAACAAGTCGTTAGTTCACAGTTCTTAATTCATCAGCTATTCTTTATTTATTATTCATTGTGATGACTGAGAAAGATTTAACTTTTCCTGCAATCAATATTATCTTTTTATACCATTTTATGTTAATGACCCTATTTACTTAAGAAGTAAAATAGTCTTTAGCTTTACTGGGGAAAAGCAAAGGAAATTATTATCTTGAATACTGAAATCTACAGCTATTTCTCTATAAAAAAAAAAAAAAGTAAACTGATGTTCAGAAATCTGACTCAGCTGCAAATTTCAGCCCAACCAACACTTTGATTAAGGGGCAGCCATTAAAAAGCACACAGCATGGGCTAACTAATGGTCCTGTCATGAAGGAAAATACTTGGCTGCCGTATGAACAGAGATGATTCCTCATGCACTGAGTGAGAAAAGAGTTGTGACATCTGGAATCACTATTAGCTGAAGGTGCTTGGTACTTTTACCCATCAATGAACAGATGCCTACCTTTACATAGCCTGTCATTTGAACATCTATGACAGTGTTGTTTCTGAAAGACAGAACATTTGTATATAAGTAAACTTTCTTAAAGCTTTGTATGTCCTTTTAATAGATTTGCTCCTTGTGAAACACCCAAAGTAGAAGTCACAAGAAATAGAGAACTTTTCAGAGTTTTTGGTTGCATCAAACATAAGGAACAGCAAAAGAAGGAGAGAAAAAATTTCCATAATCTCATTAATTAATCATTTAACAATTTAACATATCAGATGACAAATTAGCTACACATGTGTCAAAAAGAGTGAACTTAGTAGAGAAAAAAAATGAATAATATATATCTCTAATAATATTAAGTCTCCCTACCCCCTGCTGTATGCCCTTATGCTTCCTAGTGGTAATTGTCCTTATTCAAGCTACAGCACAAGATGTGTGCTGTAACACACTCAGCTGGGCCTCTGGAGTGTTCCCCCTAATATTTTTTTAAGTTCTTGATAACACTATGTTATGTTTCCAGATTGTGTCTGTACTTGTAGTTTTTTTTTAAAAATCCTCTCAATAAGTCATTGCAATCGGCATGACACCTATTTAAGGAGAAGCCATCACTTTTCCTATTCTAGAGAAAATAAACAGTAAATTCCATCTTTTTACCAAGACTCTATTAGACTGTTACAATAAAGTTACTGGTCTGGGGACTCTTTTTCCTTTTTTCTCTCTCTTTTTTTTCTTTCTATTGTATTAATCCATAAAGACCTTTACCTGCAAGCTATTCTGTATAAGTTCAAAAGAGCAGTTTTCAAGACAGCCTAAGCTACAGAGTTTGGACATAAATCAGACATATTCTTCTACATCCTTTATATTTTGTAATCCGGTCACTTGCACAAAGAAGATACTTTCTGTGAAATCACAGGTCATAATGCAAAGAAATATTATGAGGCAGATAGTACAAATTTATAGTCAGTTTGTTTGCTTCTCTTTCCATAGTAAACCATTAAAAAACAGGTTCTGGTTAATTCGTGTCCACAAACTTTAAGAGATAAGTTTCTGACAGTTTTCTTCTCACTTCATAAAGTTTCTTTCCAAGTCTTCTTGCCTGGAACTGGAAATTTAAACCAGTCTTTTCTGTTTTTTCTTCTATCTATCTCCCTTCCTACGGGACTTCTGTGTGAGTTGGCCAGTTCCAAACTGGTTACTACAGATGTGAAGATGGAGACCACGCTATAAAAATACAGGAGTGCTTCCTCCATTAGTCTTGCAAGACTCCTCCCATTCTTATCCTCTACTACCAGAAAGATAACAAAGGACTCATCACATGGAACAAAAATGCAAGGCAGGGAGACAAACTCAGGCATAGTTGGACAGAAGGTGAGAAGGGTTAAGGTAATTTCTGGAAAAGGTTGAAAATGACAGAGACATCAGTAAGTCCTGGGAAGAATGAGGTAATAGAAATATAATAAAATCTGATATGAATATCCCTGAGGGCAGATGTTCGGATCACATTTTTCAGACACTAAAGGAGCAGATAGTAATTCAAAACTTCCTTCCATATTACACTTTAGAAAGCCAGCAATTCCCTTGAGAATAAAGTGATATTTAGAAGGGATAACAGTACCAGCACAGGCTACTTATTTATACAATTCCATGGATATCAAAGAAGACTTGAATCTTTCGGGAGAGTTAATGAACTAGAGTTCACTTCACACTTAAGTTCAGAGCAGTCCCTCAGTTGTACTTTCCACTACTTAGCCAGACCTTCAAGTCAAATTCTCAGGATGATTAAATTACCACCAAAAGGATCAGGCAAACCTTCTCAATTTTATTTTTCATCCTAAAGATTGCTATTCCCATACTTACTCTATTGTAATCCATTTTTTACTCTGTCTTCAGCAGTGATTTTGGCCAGTACCAAAACCTCTGGACTTTTTTCGGATTACACCTGGGAGAGTCTTATTCAAGCTAGGGAAAATTGTAAATGGCTTTGAGAATAAAAGATATGGAGAAGATAACACTTCACATGGTAGAAATCTTAGCTTAGCATGGTATGTTTCCCAGTTCTACAGACATCTGGATACTGTAGAAGCTGAGGGATGAACTACCTGAAGATAACTGAGTAATAAGCAAGTGAATGCTTTTCAATGGTCACTATTTTCTAATTGGAATTTCAGTGTGTTTTCTGTCTGTACTTCCTACGGACTTGGCCTTCATGTGGGGTTGCACCCTGCTCTCTCTGTAGGTTTCACCTGAGAGCTCTCTCAGCCTATAGCTACCTTCTGATACACAACCAAGGAGGAAGTCTTTGAAGCTCAGCCATACAAATATCTTAGTCTACTGATTCATTAGCATCCTACAGCAATTTCTCAGTCTGTTCTGCATGGGATCTGCCAACCTCCTTCTCTCTCACGATGCTCTCTGTCATATTCCTAGACGTATTCAAATATCTGATGGAAATGCTTTGCAATACTCAGACCTCCTCCTTCTAAAACTGGGTAACATGAACACTCACCTATTCTATACTGCAATTTAACACTAATATTCTGGCCTCACATCCCAATTAGAAAAATATTTTGAAGCCTGTCAATTCAGATGTCAGAGGAATTTAAAAAAACCTTTGGGAACAGGACACCATCCAGCCAATCCTTGGCAAAGAAAAAAATGCTGTATGAACTCTATGGAGCTCTCCTGAACTTGCTCTTTTTGTCAGTCATTTCACCTGCACTTAAATACAAATTAACACAAACATAGACATCTGCTCATTCTATATAAAGAACAGGACGCATTTGCCGATCGCTCCTATGAAGATCTAACATGTTTACTCTTTGTACTTTTAATTTTCTTTCTTCTTTCTATCTCTTTATTTTTCCAACAGACATCGCTATACATACAAAACAGTGCTCAGATCTTCTCTGCTCACTGCTGAGTCCATCTGGGAAATCAGACCTGGTTTCACTATTTCCCCAGAGCTGTTCTGATCTCGGTGCTGGCTTCACAATACTGATCTTTGTGCTGAGAAGTCAATGTCATGGCACTGAGTTCAGCTGCTCTCTTAGCTCTCTCTTCCCTTTCTCACAAGCTCAGGATGCTTGACTCCCTCGCTTAGTAACCTGATTTTTCCTAAATTGTCGGGCAACTATTCATCTCTTCAGGTTTCAGTTCCTTCATTAGGTCTCATACTGATTTTGCAGTGACAGATTTTTCCCCAGTAGGGTGACACAATAGCACAGAACAGAAATGTTTTGTTTTGCTCTCCTTTTCCATTATATCTGTAGCCAATAGCTTAGTTATGCTTTGAATATCCATAGAGAATTAGTCTTCCCTGACTCATTTTTACGTGGTCAAGTCATTTAGTGTCACCTATTTGTGAAATATCTCTGGCTATACAGTTCGCCAGCTAGAGACTGGTATTTAGGTTCAGTATTTAAAAAAAAAAAAAGCAGTTCGTGTTCCTGGTTTCAGATATTGTCGCCTAGACAGGCCAGTCTGGATCTGTGTCTTCTTTTCATTAAAATGCAGTATATTATAAATTACTCTGTATAACTTTGTGTGAGTCTACTGGCATAAAATTAATAAGCTCATAATGCATTTAAATCCATTTAAATCATAAAATAAAATTTTGTAGGGATGGACTTTTTTCCTCTCCCGTGCAATGTATCAAAACAAAATGTCTCCCACAGATGCTAATTGGCTGAACCACAGAATTACAAACCCTAGTTCTTTAGCAGTTGTGGGTGAAATCTCATATTTTAAGTGTGGGAATATATTGCTGGCTTTCTTAATAATTAAGGAGTCATAATTCTTCCGCAGCTGTAGCAATGTACACTATAAGCATAAAGCAATAAACCAATTTAGCCTAGACTTTTCAAAGATGAAATTACCATATGCCCTCCCCTTGGACACTGCTCACTACCATTTGAGTCTGCTAGCTAGTTTATATGTATTAGCGGATGATCCTTGGAAGGAATGCAAATGAGCCTCATTAGCTCCAGGAGACTGATGCTCTGGGCTGGGTGTTGCAGAAAAGTGTCACAGAAACATTAAGAGCAAGGTTGTTTATTGTTGTTAATTAGGTGAGGAGTTGCAGCAAGTCACTGTTGATGGAGCTCTCTTTAAACAGGATCGAAATGAGGCACATTCTATATTCCAGAGTCACTACTTCCTGCTTTACTACAACTACTGCAGATGCATTAAAATTATGTTCAAGCATTTGAAGTCTTTTGTCCTTCCAAACACTACTTTGAGCTGAAATTTCTTAGTGAGATTATGAAAGGGTAGGTGGTGTATAGGCACAGGTTGGTTAGAATATCATTGGAGAAGTATGCTTCACTTTGCATACTGTTTTCTAGATAAATCCTTTGAAGCATAACCTCCTTCACCTATTGGGCAAAATTCTGGTGACCTTTTCTTTGTTAAGTTCTGAGTTTTCCATGTTTTAAAGAATGGAAGTGAAAGCTGACAGGCCTGCTTCAAGATCTGCTCATAGAACCGATTCAGGGTATAAATGTTTGAAAAAAACACTGTGCGGAAACCAGATGGGTGTCTGTAGCCATAGTCTTCAAGATTCTGCAAATACTGGCTAGATACTGTCCCTACTGCAAATACTGTCCCTAGGCTAGAACAGCAAGAATTTTCTCTGCAGATTTATGAATTGTTGGCTGTGGCCTGGTTAGGATCTTCATGCAGTCATCACAACAGAGAGTAGGAAATTCATCTTTTCTGGCTCTCACTGCCACCGCTGCAGACACCTTAACAATTTAAATGAGGAGCCATCTAGACTGAATGCAGATAATAAGAGCAAGAAGAATGCAGTTAAACAAGTTATTGAGAAGAGGTGCCAGATACTGAGGCCACAGAGTGCAGCTACCTGGACTGGGAAAATTATGGAAAGTAGCAAATGGCTGAGTGCCTTAGAGGACATTGTGATCAGACAAGACACTGAAGGAAAGGCTGGGAAAGAAGAATGAGACTTAGAGCTGATGGAGGGCCAGGGCCCAGACATGATGATGCAAAAAAAAAGAGAGAATTGTTGAGCAAAGAGGGTAGGACAGTGTGCTTAACACTAGTGAATGAGAAATGATGCGTCACTGATTTTACTGTAAGGCAGTGTAGAGGGCTTCAAATCATTCTTTAGGTCATAGAGGACCTAAAATGAGGTCCCAAGCTGCCTATAGCTTAATGGTCTTTCAAATTCTTCTCTAAAGCAATTTCTGAAGCTCAAATTTGCTTTACATACAAACTGTTTGGATGTACAGACACACCTGAGCAGTAAGTGAGACCTGGAATGTCAGGTAGAAGACATCTTAAGTTGGAAGAGACCCATAAGGATCGTCAAGTCCAACTCCCTGTTTCTTACAGGACTATTTAACACTAAAACATGTGACTAAGCATCATCTACATGCTCCTTGAACTCTGACAGGTTTGGTGCTGTGACCACTTCCATGGGGAGCCTGTTCCAGTGACTGACCACTCTCTCAATGGAAAACTTTTTCCCGATGTCCGGTCTGAACTCCTACTGAGGCAGCTTCATTCCATTTCCTCGTGTCGTATCGTTGGTGACAAGAGAGAGGAGATCAGCACTTCGCACTGCTGTGGGAAGCTGTGGTCTGTCCCCTGCAACCTTAATTAATGGCCTACAAGGCCAGCTCCATTCTACAAGTATGCCTTTAGATGGTATTTCTGCCACAGAAAACTGCCTAGAGTCATTGAACGTGATTGGTCAGAGTTGGGTAAAAAAGCCCAGTTTTTCATAAGGCACGTTCATTTGTTGTAGAACTAGGAATGTATGGAGTAAAAGGAGCACGAGTAAGAGAATGGAAGATCTTTGAATCGATACCTTCTTTAAGAAACAGGCCCCTATCCCTGCCTCTAGCAGAGAAATTCCATGTGGTTAGCAGCCAGTAGCTAGTCTCAGGTGTTTTCTCAGGTAGTCACTAAGCATGCATTCTTTATTTGCTGGGAACTGGGCTTGAGATTCCTGCATCTAATTTGCGGAAAGACTGAGTACACACAGCATCAAGTAAAACTATATTTTGGACGTGTAAAATACAATGTAATGCTAGGCAATGAGAGGAGAGACTCAGTTGTTTGAAATTGCTTTGCAATTATAGCAGATAATAGTGATTATTAATAGATAATAGTGATAATACATAAAAAAGTATTTTTCTTTAACCTCAGTTTCTACTTCCCTCCATTTCTCACTTCATCACAAAGAAGTGTTGTGCTAATGGATTTATGAGAGTTAGTGAAGCGTTCACATATAGCGATGAACACTATGGAAAAGTTCAGGAAGAAATTAACTCTTTTATCTTCCGAGCACAGTTTGAGCAGTGCGCAGTAAGTAAGATAGGGGACCATACATGTTTGGAAGTATGTACATTCATATATAGGGATGACATATTGTCAACAAGATGCCAGTGGAGTGATGATAGATATGAAAGGATGAATAGGTGAAAATTAAAGCAAATTTTCACTAAACAAAAGAATCATGTAGTGATTTCTGGAGTTAAATTTTGTACTGGCAAGACTATCTCAAACACTACTCACAGACTCTGGGAAACGGGTAAATCTAGGAAGAAAGGAGTTCAAGGCACCTTTGAAAATTAAATATAATATCCTAAGTCACTTCAGCATTTTCAATAGCCTCACAAGCTCCTTTGCCAAAATATGTAGTGCTGCTGGTATTCATTTTAGGGAAGAACAGAGCAAAACATGTAGGAAAGTCTCACCGTTGGAGCTGAAAGTGCCAATAAGGAGGCACTGCTAAATTTATCCCACTATTACTATTTTCCCTCACAGAATTGAATTATACAAGGCATAAATTTGATCTATTGTGCTTGAAATCCAAGAGTAGAAGTATTCCAGCGAAACACTTTAGCCTCAGGTATATGGTTCTTAGCATTTCAGTTTTTTGTTTCAAAAGTAAGAGATTAGTTCCAGTGATTTAATTTCAATATGGGAGTAATTCTTACAGATCAGCAATTGCATTCTACAAAAAGTAAGCAAGAAAAATGGAGCTGCAACTTCAAGGGCTGCAATATGTGATTAGCAGACAAATTCAGCCCCATGTAAGGAGAAGTACACACTGGTACTAGCCATGGGGGACGACTAGATTAAAAGATGTGACTCGGGTCACAAAATCTTTTATGCATAGGTAGATATGCTCTGTAGAAGAAAGTATTTCTTTATTCTCCAAATATTGGAGCAGTGCAGACATCCTCTCCAATGCACTGGGATGGACTCCGAGGCAGGAAAGAGGCTACACTCCCACTTTACTTTCAAAGTCTTCCAGCATGACTTGCTCGGTTATGTTCTGTTAGAACTGAACAAATGGAGGCGAGATCTATATTCATTCAGTCTTGCCTTATATTTCCAGAAAATGAACATGGTCTTACTCTTAATTATTTACAGCAGTCTGACATCCAGTTGTACTTGGAAAGGTGTGTATCTATGCTCTCGCAGATTTCCTTTTCCTTTGTGCATTTATTTTCTTCTTTCATCAGTCAACTTTCCTTTCTCTTAATATAATGCTATTTTCAATCTTTCTGGATGCTTGTCTCTGTTTGCCCCTCATGTATTTTCCAGTGTTCAGTTGCTGCTCCCAAGGGCAGAACTACTATAAATACATGTCGAGGGACAATGACTTTGAACTATAAGTACAGTTTCTGTATTGTAATTAAATACAGAGATTTTAACCCTGTTTCCATTCAAGTCAGTGGCAAAACTCCCAGAGTCTTCATTTTCAACTGGATCCAACTTGGACTGGAGTCTCAAAATGCATGGGATTCTAAATTAAGGTTAGGGGTCGTGTTGTGTCTCCTGCTATGTAGAATTTTTCTTCACAAAAACTGGGACACTAATTGAAAGAAGAAAACCAAAACTAATTTCATTTCGAAGCAATGTCCTTCCTTATTTAATTTTCATCATTCAGAAATTTAATTCTAAAAATATTATAGTTGAACATTACAGGAACATTCCTAATCATAGACAAACAAACAGAACCTCCCATGAAAAAGAATCTGCTCAGGAAGGAGGAGAACAGCAGTTTTATCAAGCCAAAAGGCAGATCAAGGAGGTTGACATCACATTTGGGATATAGGGCAGAGTCTTCTCATCATGTCATTTCTCCTTTTGCAAAATAGTTCTTCCTTTGTTTTTTAGTTCTCTTTGGGGAACTGGGGGTGTAAAAGCCTGACTGATGTCTCAAACCTTGTGTGGCGAGATCTGGACAAAGAGTGAACAAGGCCTGCCTGGAGGGAGGAGGTGTCAGTGGCCCTTAGTGGTCCTCAATGGCTCTACCACCCTCCTCTGGCTCCTTGCAGATAAGATAACAATAGGAAGAGTAAGTTCTGTGTAGGTGGGATGGTGTCTTTTCCCTGAGTTAATATCTTCTGCTAACCAGGGTGACTGCCCCAAGGGGAGGTCTGTAGTGGACACCACACCAGAAGGAACTCATGCATATTAGCACTGCCTCTCTACGCTTCCTATGTAAATTGAGGATGCCACCTCATCCCAAGTGTATAAAGAGACAGTAAAATCTTGATCAGGGTGCATCCACCACCAAAGAACTCTAGATTTGGACTGATCCCATGAGACGTTGCTCCATCAAAGGGCAGTGATATCTTCCTTTCTATCTTACTCTCTCTCTCCTCCTATCCATCTTTTCTTTTCCTCCTCTTGCTACTCAGTTTTCCTTTCTTTTGCTTAATACTTATTTGTGCCTTAAAGTACGCCAAAACACCTTTATCCGCACAGTTTATTGATTGTTCTCAGAGAAAATAAATAAATTGTTTTGTATTATTCCTCCGAGTCATTGTGATGACTCTGCCGCCTCTGCAGCCCTGCCGGGCAGGGACAGCTCTGTCGGGGATCGTCACAATTCCCATCCTTCGTCATCCAATGAGTGGGATGAGACGAAGTGAGGGAAGGAGATTTTTTAGTTTTTCTTAGGTAGACTCTTATGTTCTGTTAAGTATAAGGTTCTCTTCCATTTGGCCTGTAGTTAAGAGATGTGCCACAATCTGTATTTTTATAGTTTGCTAGGAAATGTGATCTCTAAGTTCAACTCTTTCTTTGTGGTTTATGTGTCTGGAGTATCCAATTTACAGTAGTATGTTTGGTTATATAACCTTAAAATTTATATGTTTCAAACCCTGTTGCTCAGTAAAATTGAAATTAAGACAAAGACAGCATAGGATAAGAAAATGACAGCATAGGATAAAAAAAAAAAAAGATGACTCAGGTAATTTGAAATATGATCTCTGGGAAACTCTGGTTGTTACAAGCAGTACTTGGTCCTTAAATAACATGAAAATAAATCTATAAAAAAGAACAGTTAATACTGCCAAATTAGTAGTTAAATGCAGTTAAATGATAATTAATGAATCATACTAAATAATTTATTACAATAATAGTATATTTGAAAAGTGCTGGAACCTGATGGACAAGCAATAGCACTGAAAAAAATCAGTCATCTTGGAAATTAATGATTCATTATCTGTCAATCAGAATGGAAGTTGATTTCTTGAAAAGCTTTAATAGAAAGGATATGTTCACAGGTCTAGTCTGTGTTGAGATTTCAGTTATCATTTATCATTCTAATAAAATATAGATTAAAATACTAGACATTTTTCTCAAAAACATGGACAGTTAGAGACTGAAGTTTGACATTTAACCCCTGAATTTCTGTCTATCTTTAGAGTATGAATGCTACTTGGCTTTTGTTTTTTAATCAAAGCACTGTAGCAAGCTGGTAATGGTGGCAAAGTTGAACGACTAAAACATTTACAACTGTGAAGTAATAAATCGCATTTACCAAACCCTGGAGTTATGAGATCAAACGGAACCAGGGGAGTAGTAACCAGTGGGACCAAGCGTGGTGGGAAGAGAAAAAGAGAAAGAGAACAGGCTGATAATTTGTAATTTTGAAACATCTTCTTTTCTTTGTCACTGGAGAATAAGAACACATTTACTCTTTGTTTTAAAGGTGATATGTCACTGAGCAGGGGAATAGTAGAATGATTTAGTGGCTCCCTTTACTTCAGTTTGTACTATTTCCCCTTAAACAAACTCATTTTATTATTGTTGCAGACTCCAGGCTTGTTTAGTCATTATGTAGTTCTTTTATCATCTCCAGAGGAATACACTTCTGACAAGATACAGAAATGTCATATCTTCCTGTTGGCAGTTGACAAATAAGTGTAGGCTTCTAACATGAACTTTTTGCCAAACAACTGTCTGAATTATCCTCCAAAGTTGGGGTTAAGTAAGTGCTTCTGATGGTAAATTGTAAAGATCTATAAAGATTCATAGAAAATTAATCTGGCATCACAAAAAAAAAGGAGCACAAAATAACCTGGTGCTTAGGGACATGGTTTAGTGGTGAGCTTGGAGTGTTTGGTCAAGGTTGGACTAGACGATCTTGAAGATCTCTTCTAACCAAAGAAGTTCTGTGATTCTGTGGTTCTGGTCCATGTAGACTGATAGCTGTATTTCTGCAGACTAGCACTTACACATAGCTTTCTGCAGCGCTCACAGTTCTCACCTTCTAAACAATGACAACTTTGTACAAGGTCATTTTGGTTCACAAATCTTTACAGGGTTAGGAATTTTAGTGGTTGAACACTTAGGAAACGTACAATGCCCTTCACTCGAAATAGCACAACATACCTCTGGACATGGTTAAAGACATAAACCAGTGGATAATATCAAATTAATACTGAAGGAGTTTGAGCTAGTTTTACTCTTGAATGCTAAATTCTGATCTGTTTTTACTTTCTACTTTCAGAAAATTACTAAGCTATTGAGGTTGTATCACTATTGCCATGGCTATTGATGTGACCAAACATTCACCAGTAGGCTAATAATTGGGTATTTAATATAAATGGACTCTCATTCAGTGGTTAATCTGACTCAGAGAGCACCTTTATCTCACGCTGCTCTGCAAATGTATGCTCTGTTAATATATCCCAGGCGGCTCCTTAAAATGAAATGGGGAGGAAAACAAATTGAAATCCTACAATGTTGATGTTATAAAATTAGAAGAAATGGTAGAATTAAGTCCCATGTCCTTTCTGATGGTGTTGGATGATACTTATTATCACATACAGTTTGTTATTGCTCTTATTTAAACAAAGCCGTTAGCTAGCAAGCAACAGAATTACAGAACTGCAGCAACAGTGTATGAAAATAGTGTTGTTTATCAGCTTTGATTAGAATACTTAGTTCTTTTCTCAGAAATTTTATGAACTATTTACTAAGCTTGCAACTTAACATATACCTGCCGAGCACTTACACACAACATATAAAAAACACATTACAAAACACTGCATACTACAGATGTTAGCCAAAAAATGGTTTAGTGCCTCCCAGGAGAGTTCACCTTTTAGTTACTTTATTCAGGAAATAGCCTAAGAAAACAGATGGCTTTCAGTTTAGGTCTCAAGAGCTGACAGCCACAAGTTCTGTCAGTTCAAAGGGAGAAGTGAGTTACGTTGTACTGTGCTTTCTATCAACAATGCTCAGCTTTAAGACGTACAAATTTAGGGACAGTATTTAAAAGCCCTGTATTTAATCACAGATATTGCAAGGGCTGCTTAGAAAGGAAAAGGAACTGAAGGACCCACCTTCCAAATTAAAGGGTAGATTGTAAATCCAAAACAATATGTTGATCACACTGTGAACTGAAATTGAAGTTGGTAAATGATGTTAGTTAAACAGAAATTACAGAAAATGGACAGATATGCAAAGTTCTATAAATCTCTGAGCTTCTTCATAGCTCATATATCAACATAAATAAATTTTGTCACTTTTTGGTCTTCGTTCCAAACAAATCCAGAGATACCGTGAATTGAATTGTCATTTCTTATTTCCGTCACTTATCATGTCTTAACTGTAAATTATTCCCTTCATTTTTGAAGACTTCTCCATAGGAGAAATTTCTTTTGATCATCTTTCTGTTCTGCTACAAATTTTGAAAGCTTCCATTAGATCATGTCAAAGTTGCTTTATTTCAAAGGTGAATTTATGTAACAGGCAGAAAACTTTATGAATACCGATATAAAATAAAGATACTAAACTAATCCTTTAGGATTCCTCAGGCAAACCGAAAAAGTGGCAAGTGTCACTCTTCTGTCTGATCACCTTAAACTGTGAAAGTCTCATCTATGCATTCAGTAAAAAAACTCAAAATGTTCTGTAGAGAAATAAGAAAAAAATCACTCTGATAGTCTCTCAAGTTTCTGCTGTACATGTAGATTCTGCTGAGCAAGACCAGTGCTGTTCAATTTTAATTACAGTAACTTGTCATATTTCTCCGATAAACAAAATGATAGGAAAAAAAGGGTAATTTTTTAATGCAAACCAGTTTTTCTAGATACTATCTAGACTGATCAAGTGTGATATCTCTCGTTGTTGAGGTCAATTTGCCAATAGCGTCAGTGCTGTAGCAGGATGTAAGAGTTTTGTTTAATGCATGGCTGTGACCTGTAGCCACACACAGCATCGGTTTCCCATCCTCATCCTTGGCTGCATCCCTGCCAACATTATTTATGCCAAGACATCATCTGTTTTCTATGCTTTAACACTAATTTAAAAATAAAAATTCAAAAAAGAAAGCAAAATACAAGCCAAACATGCAGGAGGCATTATAGAAACCCTGTTAGCTGTGGGAATGATGGCTTGTCACTGGAGACAGAGGCACAGAAACACCTGCACGTCTGGCATTCTCATCCAAACAGTTGTGCACGTTGTATGATGGATTTCTGTGCATGTGAGAGACTGACATTAATCAACTGTGACCTTCTCTTCTTATCATAAGCCTTGCTTGGATGCAATCCTCTGAACTATTACCTCTTGTGCCAATGCACCTTCCCATTGTGACCAATTGTTTCCTTTCAGTAAGGGCAGGATAATGTTGGTCATCACAGGAGAGTTTGGAATGGTGTCTTTAGAGACCTCTTAATTGTGACAAAGTTTTTGCAAGGTATAGAATAAACAGACAAGACAAATCAATAATCTACATTTTTTTTCTTGCTGTGATATTCTGCTAGTTGGTGACACTTCTATGTAGTCAGGTATGGGAGAATATGAACAAAATATTTCCTTTTCAGTTGAGATAAGATTCGCTTTCACCAGAAAACAGGAATTTGGCATTCGGATGTGCCTTGCACTTAGACCTCAGAACAATATCTACAAAGGCTGTATTAACACAGAACAGAAGTAATCCACAACTTCTGAAACACTTTGGCTGAGTGAATATCTTCCTATAATCTATGTAGCACAGAACCTTCCCCACATAACTATCACAGCTAATGCCCCGTTCTGGGCTCAAGAGTGTTCAAAATGTAAGCGTTAGCTAATTGAACTGCTAGCTCATCAGATAGCTCATCATAAGCTATTAATAATGCTCTTGCATTATTCTTATGTCTCATAGGTCTAGTCAGTGTCAGTCATGTTAATAATGTGGAGTTTTTTGCTTTTACTTCCCTCGTATACTGTCTGAACAATTTCCTGGTTTACAAGTTTAACACTTTTCTTTTTTTTCTGTTCTTCCTGAATTAGTCCTAAATCTGAGTAGTTGGGATATTTCATGGATCATGTGTTTCAAGATTGATAGTGGAACCCACTTTAATCTTCCATCTCCTAGGAAGCTGCCTCTGTACATAAAATACTAC
The DNA here is from genome assembly GCA_013396935.1 of Baryphthengus martii. Lineage (NCBI taxonomy): Eukaryota > Metazoa > Chordata > Aves > Coraciiformes > Momotidae > Baryphthengus > Baryphthengus martii. The sequence continues at coordinate 37,637 of VWZK01009403.1, forward strand.
TTTTAATTCTATTTATTAGATTGTATATCTTAGGAGATTCAGCAGGAACTAGAACAAGGATGATTACAAATTGCTTTGCAAGCTAGATACCGAACAAGACCAAGACAAAGCACTTGCACTTTTTTGTTCACATTTATCTAGCACTGAACTTTTTGTGTTCTTGTTGCATATATACAGACGTAGACTCAATAGGAAATAATTAACTTTCTATTCCAGGGAAAATATTCCCTATCAGTTTACATTCTTATATACATTGTTTTATAAATCAGTGTGACACTTAGGGTTAACCTGGTGACACTTCTACTCCCTGTTTCTTTCTGTAACGCTTGTTGCTGATCTTGCTGTCATGTAGGAGACTGCTTCCATGGAAACACCCTCTGCCACTGTATGGTGGCTGCTTTTGATTTCATGCATTTTTCATGACAATTTGTTCCTTTGTTTTCATGATGACTATGTGATGTTTCTGGATATTCCTGTAGCGTGTATGTTCTCCCACCCTTGTTCACAAACACAGGGCTTGTTACACATTTGTGCACCAATTTGTGTGATTCCCTCAGGGTTGTTGATGTGACTTAGCTATCAGTTCAGATCACAGACACGACGTCTCTACTTGATCTTATGCTTTATACACTGTACAACTCATCCAGGTATGTTTAAAGTGCCTACAGATTCAGCACTGCCTGGATCTACAGCAAGTTACTTGCATTTCATTTCAGGTAAATGCAGCATCTGAAAGATGGGAAAGGAGACAGTGGTGACAAACTTTAGTAGTTGAAGTAGGACAAAAAAGGATTAAAAGTAGCTTTTTGAGCACCGAATTATTGAGGGACCCCATAGTTTTCTAGGGAATTCTGTGATTCACTGCAGGCTATGATTCTGTTTGCATGTGGAGAAAAATTACACTGGTTGTATAAGGAGAGCACCCAGACTCAGGTTGATGTAAATATGTTTTTTTTACTTCTGATGCATCTTTTTCTCAATGGATTCAAATAGAGAAGGTAGGTGAAAATCCAAGGAGTCTAAATGGATGCTGGTTACACAATGAGTAATGGAGTGATTACCAGAGCACCAGTGTAACTTCTCTTCACAACCAAGATGAGAAGCTAGAAATTGAGAATGTTTTCTGCTAACATCTCATATGTCTGCATTTGTAGCATTTAATATGACACATATTGGCTCCTCAGTTCCAGAAAAAAAGTGCTGCGAAACAGAAGAGATCTTGTACACCATGTGCCTGTGACTATGATATATTGTGGCCTAGGAATTGATCAAATTGTCCTTCCTCCTGCGTGGTACCAGAAGTCATGGTAGTCTGATGATAGCATTTGTCAATAGAATTTATAGGGTTGGAGTTATACCACTTCTAACAGCACATGGGTTTTGGGGCTAGCAAGCCAGGCTTTAGGGTTAACAAAGCTTTCTGAAGTGATTAGCTTTTTGTGCAAGATTAAAAAAAAAAAAAAAAAGTAAATGACAAACCAAACCTCACAACATTTTAAAAAAGCAATCATGATATTCACAAATGAAATAAATACTAGTACCAATATTATCAATATTGAGGGCCTTAATTTTTCTTCAAGTGTACCATATAGGTGTTGTATAGACATAGAAAGCAAGCAGTAGTAGCATAGAACCGTAGAACTATGGAATGGCTTGGGATGAAAGGGACCTTTGAAGATCATCTAGTCCAAACCCCCTGCCATGTATTGAAATTGTCATTTGAATTGCAAAGTAAAAAAGTCAGAAGTTGGAAAAAGCCAGAATGAAGTTTGCTCACACCATCAGCTTCACCTGCATGTGAAAAAGCTGGCAGTTACTAATTAACATTCAGTAGAAGCTGAGCATTCCCATTTAGCTAATTTAACAATACTAAAGATTGATTTATTTTTTTCAAAACAGCTGATTAGTACTGGCAGAGTACTCTTAAAGGCAGGTAAGACATGAGGAACTACTTTCCTACACGTATCAGCACTTTCAGACATGGATTCATGACCCATTTCTTAGCCTCTTGTTGTATGCAGTGTGGACTTTATAGGGATTTATCACGTATACGTTAAATGCCTGAGCAATCTTTACCCTTGTAACTGGCACCTCTTGTTCTCACCCTTTTCCTATTGGAGATTTCATATGAAGTACAGCAGCTTATCCTCTCACATTCTCTTTCTCTGATATTTAGGTAACACTATCTTTCCCACTCTCTAAATCCTTTCGCTTGTTGAGCTTCTAATTAACTGCCTATAGGTATGTGAAGGTTATCTATTAAGAGTATTCCGCTGAAAGTGGAACAAGAGTATAAAGTATAAGACTAGAGGATTGTAAGGGAGAAGGTACTGATTACAGGCTACTTATCATTGTGGTTCTTTTGGTAGAGCATTGCTTGACTGCTCTGGAGACACGCTCGACAGTGGTCGTGCTGCACTTACCCACTGCAACTTGTACAAATTATGCTCTTGCTCTTTACTGACTTTTCTGGATGTGCACACTGTGGAAATGGGATCATTTGTATCCCACTCAGCTATTTAGCCTTTTGATGCTTATAAATGGAGCTTCTAACAGTGAAAAGATGGTTTACTGTTTATTAAGGATATGTACAAGGGAGATCCAAACATCCTGAAACATGAAGGTCATGCAGATCCAGACGCAATCATTGCATATGATTGTTATCTCTAAAATGAACCAAAGGTGAAACTTCAGATACCAGCATTTCTGATCTATAAGCATCTTTCTTTGAGGCAGGATTGAAGAATTGTTGGTACATATAGTAACAGGATACATCTGACTTTGGACAGCTGACCAGTCTTAAGGAACAACACAAGAAATTTGATCTAAATTCTCTGACGTGGCCCGAATCGTTGCACCAGCATGAGGGTAGTGAGTAGTGGAGCAGTGAAGCCCATGAGTGCAAGGAAGCCAGCAGGAGAGGCTCTGGCACCGCTGTCCCTGAAGCGTTCTGCGGGGCAGTCGTTGAAGGGTGTGTGCCCCGCTGTATCTGCCCACAGCCAGCAAATGCTGTCTTGGGAGCTGTTACTTGTCAAGCTCTGGTCAAGTCCAAAACAGCTCTTTACCTGCTTTGGCCTTGGAGCATAAATGGAACTGGTTTGTGAAGGCAGAAGTTTGTAACAGAGTCCTGGAGAGCTTCTTGCTTTGTGCTTCAGCACAAACTCTCTCATCACTTGACTTTAAAATAAACTGACAAGAGATGATCTGCTTAAAGTGTCACACATTTCTGTCGTCAGTGGTGGTGTGCAACTAGTCAAGTGCTTTTCTCCTGGCTATTTCTCATTGCTGAAAATCTGCAGGGGGAGCAATTAGAAAAAAAAATGTCAACAGGAATGATGTTTAAAGCCCATGCTAATAGCTCACTCATCCCATCTACTTACGAAAATCATCCCTCCAGTAAATTCATTTTTAATTTGAGGAAGATCCCTGGTTCAGTCACACCACAGTCATTTTTAATTATGTTACCGAGACTGCACTGGGTTTTTCTTCCCCTTCTGGGCTGGTGCTCCACTTCCTCACCAGTGCTGACTCTCCTAGACTAGACTCTTCGTTAGGAAGACAAGGCCTCAAAACACAATACACGGAGCAGACCTGCTATCTTTTTTTTTAACATAGGGTGAATTTTTTTCTAAAAATAAACTTATCCACTTCCCTCATTTCCCAGCTGTCACACAGAAACACTTTTAGCATCTGTTGGTATTAGGAAGCTATAAATAGGGTTATCTGGGGAACAAAATGGAGATTTCTTTTCTCCCCTACCTTTGAAATAGATGGGAATTAAAAGCATGTTTGAAGGAATAGAGTAAAGGGATGAATGGTGAATGTACGTGTACATTTTCTTCTAAGTAAAGATAGAAAGTAATCAGATTAGTTAGTTGCTACTCCAAAAAAAAAAAAAAAAAAGGGAATGCACAAACTAAGAAATTTTAAGTGTTTTCCTGCTTACCTTCAGCTGCAATATTCTGTGTGGATTAGACAGTTGTACATGGGCAGCATGTTTGCACCGATTAGATGGTCGACAGCAGCATTCACGCAGCTGGCTCTCTCCTATTGCAGTCCAAAGAGTATTCTCCACCACGATGACAACCTACTCTGCAGTGGAGTCTGGGAGGGTATCTCATCAGCGTGACTGATGATCCCTGTGTGTAACAGCACATTTCCATTGCAGTGCTATGGGCAATGCAATAGAAGACAATCTAAAGCATCTGGATTTAAGGGATTAGTGGGGACAAGTAGAGAATCAAGATCTCAGATTCAGCGATTTCTTTCAAATCATCATATGGTCAGTCATTTCTTGCCTGGCTATTGCAGTTTCCCAGATACTGCTTTGTGCTACTTTGCCAATGACTTAAGAAGTGCAGAGAGTTGTGAAGTGGTAATGAACATCTTCACAAGAGAAAGAACACTAATTTTGCATGTCAACTGCTGCGTAACTAAGGATATTCCTAGTGCCATGATCAGTGATATCTGTCCCACAGGCTGCTGCAGCAGTGGAAGGAGAATGCTGAATACTGGCGCAGTACTTTTTCTGAGTTTAGTAGGGAGAGTTACAGGCTGGAAGTGTCCCATAACCTTGTAAACTGTGAGCTGCTTTATCCTCCTTCATTATCACTCTCTGTCTCCACTGGTTGAATTAAAAGGAAGCAGTCATCTTGCTCAGTTTTCTAAAAGTTTGTTTATAGATACCTTGTCTGAAGTAAGGCTCTTTATTAGACCTTCATTTGGATCCTGGAAAATAATTTAATTGAATTTCAAGAGTTTATAAATGGAGGCAAAGTGCTCAAGAAAGGTGCAATTGGAAGACTGAAAAGTATTATAAATCTGGGACAAGACTCCAGACTGTTGAACAGTCCTTTGTGTAGTTTTATCATTTTTTACAGTTTTATCCAGGAGAAAAGGGGAGAGAATCTCACCAAGGGTTCATCAGCAGTACTCAGATTTTCAAGAGTCAAAAGGAATACGTGGTCAGAGCTGCCTTAAGCTACTTTTTGTAAGAGAAAAACTGATTTTATTCTCTTAAGTCTCTATCTTATTAAAACTTGGTTGTGATATTTTCTTTATATTTTGCATTGTGTTTCAGGAAATATCTTGTGACTATTGCTATAAATATGAAATTAATATTTCATGATATATTATGGAGCATTATGATTTTTAATAAAACTTGAAGCTTATTTATGCAAGGGAAGTGTGCTTTCATATTGTAGGAAGTGTCTTCCTCTGAAAGTTTTTAATAAAATATTACTAAAAACATGCAGATCACATTTCAACAAAACTAGTACTTTATATAAGAGTGCAAATAAGTTTTCATTGCTGTAGTTAGTTTGCAGAAGTGCAGACAGGTGAAACAAGACGGGAAGAGTACGTTAGCTAAGATTTTAAAAATACATTTATTATCTATAAGCATAAGTGATGTGACCTGTGCCCTGTTTCAAGTCATATACAATTGTGCACTTACTATCTCTCTGCTTTCCTGGCATTTTCTGGGATGGACCTCAACTTTGGTCTGTGCCTCCAGAGCTACTTTCTTTGCCTTACATTCTGCTCTGTGGAGGAAGCGAATTGTGGACCACTGGGACCAATAAGCAGAATTATAAGATTTTGGTGCAGGAAATAACCCAGATTGTAACAAGATTCTGCATCATCAGCCTCTGTGTCAAGATGAGGCCCTGCTTACTCTGATTCTTAGTTCAGAGAGGCATTGTATAATCCCGGTCTTCTTAGTCTGACCCCTTAAAAAGGTTGATAAAGACTCTCTCCTTCCAGGCTATACTTGGTTCAAAGCCAGTGAGATAACAGAAAAGCAACAAGCAACTAGATTTTTGCCTTATTTCCTATGATATTAAACACAAAATATTTTCCCTGTAGTTTGGAGATACTAGTGTCCATAGACTTCCAAGTATTAGAAGATCATGGAGGAGATTACTTCTATGGTGGGTGGCCTGTTTGTTTGTTGAAATTGCTGATTAAGAGGGTCCAGCAGTCTGAAAGTCACAAGGCTGGACAGTGGCTAGATTTTCTGGATAAAATCTGAGCAACAAGACAGAAGGGCATGAACTACCCGAGCAAGATATGATCTAGGGCATTATAAAGATTATTAGAACATGACAGAAGAGCAATTGTGGTGATAAAACATGCAGTGAAGAGGATGTGCTGCTCTGGAGACAGAGAAACGGAAGGTAAAGCAGTAGGTTAACACGCACATTTATAGATGGGCTATTAAGAGTTAGGAAGGAAAGCACAATAAAACTGACCCAGCTAAAATAAAAGGCATCAAAATATATTTTTAGGGAGGCCTAGTAAAAAACATTTCTGCTGGAATAATACTGGAAGTCTGGTACAAATTTCTTTCTTAAATTTGGAAATCGAGATTTCTTTAATGCTGTAGAGGAATAAATACTAACAGGACTTGATTTCCGAGAAGCAGACTGGAGAATAAATTCTGCTGACAGTGGTAGAGCCTAGATACTCCTCAGTGTTACAAGTGATAGGTTTTTGAGGATTTTTTCTTTTATCAAATAGTGGCTGAAATGAAAAATTGTGATGTTATTTCAGACAGGCTGGTACGAGAGACAAGGAGGTGAGAGAAGGCTAGGTCACAGAAAACAGTTACAGGTTGATTCGGTTTAAATTGAAATTAATTTAATGTGAGTCAGATCAAACTAAAAATAAGGATAAATTTGAATAAATTTGTGATTAAAGTTCCATATTTCAAAACAGTGAACATAGAAATAATTCAGGAAATAGCTACTAAAGTCAGCTGTATTAGAGAGCTGGATATGGAACGGTTTGAATTTCTTTAAACCAGAAACACTAAAAACTTAGTAAACTGTGTGTGACGAGTATGAAAGAGCTGTAGACTAGGTATAGGAATAACCTGAAAAGTCGTATTAGCAGCCAGCCAAGACTGGGCTAAAGAACTACTAGCCCCATTTCACACAATTTGCCTGAGCTACAAACTGAACTCATACAATATGAGTCCTTCTCAAAATGGGATTACTTGTAGCACGTAATAGAAGTCTGCCTGGTGTCATTTCTAGAGGTGCTGGAAAACTCTTATACTTATGAAATGTTACACAGGTACAGGAGGCTTCAGTTGTAATGATCTCATGCTAACAACTTTATTAAATGTTTAAGCCCTATGGCTTGCGGAGGTCATCAGGTTTTGCAGCAGTTTAGATGTTTAGCATCCATTTGGGTAACTAGCTATTAATACATTTAAATCCTGACATACACAAATCATAGGAATTGACAGTCAGGAAAAAAATACAAGAAAAATGCAGAGTCAATACAATATAATTTTACAGTAAGATGTAATTTTACTGGGTCATAATTCACAGAAATTATTTTTATACAGCATTGTGAGCAAGCATTACAGCATCAGAACATCTAATTCTGTTTTTTGTATTGTTATGGACCTATTGTCTGGCTTCTGGCATAATTTATCCCTTTGTTGCATCCTTTTTTCCCTTTCTGGATGATAGACGTGGTGCTGAGATTCTTCACATAGGATCAGAAACAACTGACAAAATAATACAATGATGAGAACTAGAACATCATGCTTTGAATGAAACAGGGATCTTTGTAATCTTAAGAAAACAATGAGTTTTCTATTGTGTGTCTTCAGAATACACTGAACATTCCACGAGAAAAAGCTCATGCCCTGTAAGAATGATGGAGGTTTTTGGATTTTGTAAGAGTATGAAAAGTTCAGAGTTAGACAAGTACGATGAAATGATGAAACTTTCAGCAGTATGGCTTCAGTTTTTCCTCCTTTAGCAAGACTAGCACCAGAGCTCTGCAATAAATTCTGGTATCCATACTCAGAAAAAGTGGACAAAGTGAAGAAAAGAAATAGACAAAAGAATTACAGTCTGGAGAAGCTGTTTCTAAGGAAAGCCTAAAGGCTGTTTTCCTTAATAAACAACCTATGAACATACAAGTTTCTAGTCTATATCTATGTGTCTGTGCATCATCTAAACAAACAGTGCATGTCTGCAAATTCCACCTTTCTGGTTTTATCTTTTAAATATTTTTAAAATTATTTCATGTAGCAGGCTGAATTTGATCTTTACTTACTCAGCCCATCATACAGCCACTGCAAACTATTTGTTACATTAGACAATGTTTTAATCTTACGTATATTCACTTACATAATTCAATTTACACATATTAGAACTACAGAACAATTTTGGTTTGTTTGTTTTGTTGGGTTTTTTTATTACAAGGGTAACTATCCATAGGAAATCTTAACTCAAGAGATAAGGAACACTGAATTATTATTGAGTAGCTCTGTAATGGACGTATTGTATCACAACCAGAAATCTGGGGGTTTGAAGCAGGAGTCTCTGTGGCCATTGTAATGTGGAAAGTTATGTTAAATTATTGCAATAGTTCTCCATGTCTGGGATCCTGTGTATGTGGACCGTGGCAGCAAACACAATAGAACCCTACGGACCCCTCAATGAAGATGAGTTATTTGGCAATGCTGCTTTCTGGGATCTTTCACAAAGGAAAAGCAGAAGTGTACGAGAGTACTTCTGTCCATTATTTCCTGCAAGGATCTGTGGATATGTTGTCAGTAGTAGCTGCTTTTCCCTCTATTTTGGGGCAAAATTCCTTCCTTTTTTTACATAAGAAAGACAATTTCCTCTATGAACAAAAAGTCCTTTTAAACACTTAAAAGAGAACCACAAGGACCTACTGGTGTTCACATGAGGAATAAAGAAATAATATAAGATAGGAAATGCTAAGAAAGGACAGGAGTGAGAACTCTAGGTGTAGGTAAGGACTCCTAAGAGAGAGTGTGGGGGAAAAAAAAGACAGTAACCAAAGATGGCAGAAGTCCATAAAGCTGCCGTGACACAAGGAGCAATTGCAAATATATCTGATAAGTGGCTCAAGAGAGCTTTTTTATAGGATCTGAAAACTGCCAATGATTAAAATCAGTGGGGTTCTAATTGCCCATTTAAAAATTATATCAATACAGTAAATGAACTTCTAAGTGCCTGAAGATGTATTTTTTTTCTCTTTCCTCTTTTTTTTCAGGTTTATAAAATTAGCTGTTCGTGATGGCTCTGGCTCATAGATACATTCTTTGGTGGTGTAGCTATAACCAGCTTGACTAAAATTGACACTAATTTATTAATTTACTAGATCAGAGGAAGGTCAGTAATAACATCTTCTCTTCCTCCTTAGTATTATCTTGAAGTTTACAGTCAGGTCTTACAGAGATTTTCGCTACATTGACTATACATTATGGTCTTGTTAAGAAATCCATTTGAGTCTGCTAGAGATTTTTCACTGTTGGATCAGGCTGAGCTGGACTCTGAAGAGATGTCATTTGGCATCTGTCCATACCACAAACCATATTGTGCTATATTCTTTGAAAGTACTGTAAATATTTCTTGAGCACAAGAATGTCTAAATCCACAGAATTTATCTAAGAAAGAACATTCTTGGAAATGTTTTGTGGATGGAAGCACTAGAAACTTTCCCAGATAAAATATTCTGGAAATATTAAATAAAATATTCTGTATGGCCAGATGTACACTTGCTACCTGATGACATTATGAATGTGTCATTCCCAAACAAGTAATGGAAAAAGGGCTGTAGAACCTGTGGGGGAAAAAAAAGAGTGGCAAGTAACTTGGCCCACGGAACAATTAATTTGCTTCATGTTTTGTTTCAGAAGATCCAGGTTTGGGCAGTCCTCTACTTAAAATTATCCTGGAACATTCATACTATATTGAACTGTAGTAGCCATAATGATTGCTGTGTTTGTGGAGCTGAGTATATGCAACAGAAGCAACTTGAGTTGAGTGTCTAATGAATAAAATTTCTTCCCAGAAACTAACCGTAACAATCCTGATGCACAAATGTGGCCTAGACAAAGATAGAAAAAGAGACAGAAGATAAATATGACACATTCTTTCTGCAATACCTTGCACATAACAGCAAACAGGGGTAATCATTCTGTGTATGTTTCTTCTGAATTCATATTCACTTCTCAAATCGGTTCAAACTTTTCAGCTCACCCTGTCATATAACCAGTATCTCTTCAAATAACTCACTGGCAATGTTTCTTAGTTACTCTTCATTGATAGATGCCAAGGACACTCATTTCAAACAGCATAAATGAATGAATAGAATAATTTAGACTGGGAATGATAGCTAGAGGTCATCTAGTCCAGCTCCCCCTTAAAGCAGAGTGATCTCCAAGGTTTACATCATATTCCTCAGGATCTTGCCCAATCCAGTTCTGATTGATTGTCTTCAGAAATGGAGAATAACACTTTATTAGCCTATTTTAGTATCTCCTTCTGATGACTTATACGCCAATAAGAATCTGAGAAGAATCCACAGAAAATATTCACCTCACATTTATGCCAGTGTTCATGCCCATACCACTGTCATTGGAGCAGACTCGATAATTTATGAAGATAAGGCATCTTTAGAGGTAATCTCAGTTAACCTCCATTTTGTTCTCATGCGCATTTATTACCATTGTAATGAGCATCTCCGAGGTCCTCAGGACTCCTTGGAAGTGATAACACTTCTTTACTCATTGTCAAAGGAAGCACGAATGCCCACAAATGAGAATCTTTGATATAATTTGCTTCATACTGTCAACCTTTGCTCACCAAACAGAAGCACTGCAGTTTTTCTTTTTGCAGAAATGATGTTTATCATCTTTGAATCTTTGTACAGACGACTCTATGGTCTGACTAGAAATTTTGGACAACAGCATTCAGGTTAATTACTGTAATAAGACTTTCCTTAGTGTGCGGCGGTTCAGATTCAGCAGCTAAGGCCTTTTCTCAAATGGTTACAAATGATAAATTTGGCTCAAGAAAAAGATGATGCCGTACTCCAAAGACAAGACAATTATGTAACTTGTCATTGAGAAAATCACCAGTTACAATGCTCAATGATGCAGAGCATCTGAGCACTATAAGCAGCCATGTCCTTATCAGATTGCAGGTTTCACCTGTGAAATTGAAATCTCCAGGCAGTGATGGACAAGGCAGACATGAAAGGCATCTTTGACAAAGCTATGACTTCATCATATGGCCTTTACTTATAGTACCTGATTTGCCTATCATATTAGCGATTATCTTGCTCACACAGGAAGCGGAGAACAGCCTGTTCCAGAGTTTTTCTCTTGTTTACTTTAAGATAAAGTGATAGTCTTTCTGAATAAGAATCTCTAATGCAGGTTGACAAACATCAGGCTATCCCAGGACTGCCTTCTTAGATAGCAAGCAGACAGGCTCATTAATTGAGATTCTGCAGAGGCAATTCTTTTATCTCGAGTAGGTAAAGTCACATTCAAGATCATTCTCTATTGCTCCTAGGAGTGGCTCCAGAAGTTCTGCTGCTGCTTGTCAGCAGCAGCATTTAAATCTTGTCATTAGAAATTTGAGGTCATATTTGCAGAGCACAACTGCTGTCACAGGAGTGCCTGTCCTCTACTCAGCCACAGTCACGTGACATTCAAGGCAGCCACCGTGGCTTCACCAAAGGCAAATCCTGCCTGGCCAGTCTGTGATGGAGTGACTACATCAGTGGACAAGGAAAGAGCTATGGATGTCATCTATCTGGACTGGAGTGATGATTGTGTCATAAAACAGCCTCAAGGGAAGAGATACAGCTGTATGCCGAATCAAGGCCTTGTAAATGCTTCTCAGCAAGAGCTGAATTTTGATTATGCGATTTGAGGCATCTTGAAAAGAACTTATTTCAGGACAGTTGCTGAAAACTAGCTCCACTTTGAGCAATGAATATAAAACATCCAAAATAACTAATCAATCTTGAGCAACTTGACCTGTACTTTGTACCTGTAAATGTCTGAATGTTTGAAATGTGGATATCCATCCTCCTCATGCTTCTTAAAACACATTTATAAAATGACATTTAGTAGAGTTGGCCTTCTAAGATCACAGCCAGCCATTAGTTACAATTAAATAAAGGATATCATGAATCACTTCACTGATTTGTCACCAAGGCAGTTTTCAGGACAGAATATAATGATAGATTACTGGTTTAGATTGTAATTCCTGCAAAAATGAGTTTTTGCAGGAAAATCAGATCAGAAATACAAACACTAGAAGTCTGATTAAGTACCTTAATTTACTAGTTGCATCCTTCAGCAGGATGAAAGTACTTAATATGTCCTTTCACATTCTTGCCTACTTAAATTGCCTTCAGGTTTTTATATTATAGCAAGAAATAACTTAATTTTATTTCAAGTAAGTGTTTGGCTTTTTTCTTAGCTGACTTTTAAAGGAAATTGTTAGATCTCTGTGATACGACCTACAGAAATGGTAATGTAACTTTTTCCCTCTCCTAAACTTTCAAAAAAAATTCGGTAAAATTGAACTTTCAGGAGCATCACAATATCCACAAAGAAGAGCACCCTACTGATTCTGTTGAAAAGCATCAGTAGAGGTATGTCCTCCTTTTAAGGCTAGACGAATATTTAGTAGTTCGAGGTATTCACGAGACTTCCTTTTTAGACAGTTATCTAAGAGAGTGGAAAATTTTAAGGAAACAAATCACTACTTCTGGCAAATAAATTGATAATATTGAAATAAAAACTGTCTTTAGAATGTGCTTATACTTCTTCTACTGTTTGAACACTACATCAATCTCCAGAAAGAACTGATATTAGCCTCATTTTATAGACAATTAGGACAATCTGATAGCAAAGAGAGTTGGAGCAATCTGCAAGAAGCCCACATTCTAGATAACTTCACGAGTCTAGATTCATATTGCAGGACACAAACTGGAATGATGGGCACAAACTGGGACACAGGAAGTTCCGCCTCAACATTGGGAAAAACTTTACTGTGAGGGTGATAGAGCCATGGGGACAGGCTCTGGGAAAGGGTCAGTAAGGGGGCTGCTCAGGTGAGAACAGGTTCTAGTATTTGGCACGCATCGAGCATTAAAATGAACGCTTTCTCTGTGGAATGGTGTTATTTACAGTGTAGTAAATATCATTTTTGCCATTATTAGTAAAAGGCCATGAAGTTTCTGCTGATCGACAGTGTAGGATTCAGGATTTCCCAGGGTCTGCCTTTGCTGGAGTGGATAATATCTTGTCCAGCAGTTGCCAGTGGCTAAGTGACTGGTGCCCAGGTAGTTGTGAACTTAATTTCTGAGAGTCTTGTATATGATAAAAGTCTGAAAAACACAGGTAATCACTGGGTAACAAAAATAGCCCTGTATGGTAACTGGCTGCAGGGAAGCCAATGTGTGACTTTCTAACTTCGGTTGGGAACCAGTGAAAAGAAAGAGTGCAAAACCAGACTCTGTCAAGAAAAGATTTCAAAGAGCTACTCCTAAAGGTACACAGAGATGATTATAGAGCTTCTGATGGTTGTTGGATTGATCAAAGTCCTCTTTATCCAGGCTGAAATTTGCTGCTCTGTACCTCTTATGTCCAACTTAAGGCTCTTAGAGGCATATAAGGAATAAGTGCCATAGAAGCCTTGCACTGGCTTTCTGCAAAAGTGTAATTATTAATAATAACATTGAAATATGTCCTTCCTGAGCTCGATTCATCCTGCTTGCATCCCCTCTTATCACTGTATCCTTCAATCTCCTTCATGAAAGTGTCCTATGTCTCTAGCACTCATTTATGTTATTTGCTTCAATGACCTTACTTGACAACTTACTCCAAGTGTTTACTGCTGTTTGAACAAAGTAGTTCTGCCTGAATTCAGGTGCAGCTAAGCGATAATAGTATTGCTACTCTGTTTTATGAGGCAATAAGCCGGTTCAGCTGAGTAGTTTATCCCAACAAGGGAACCAGAATATTGCAAAGTAAAACACTCACATAGCTCTTTGTTTGGCTGCAAAATATGTTTTTAACCAAACACTTTAAACAAGAAGCAGCTTATTCAAGGCTGCATCACAATTTACACGTACTTCCTTTCCTTGCTGTCCTTTTAGGCAGCCAGTCGCCTCACAAACAACATGTTCTTTGCAATCCTCCTCACTCCATACCTATGTAAAAACCTGCAAGAAGTCTAGGATGAGTATTTGAAAACAATGGGCAAAGTGCTTTGAGTTTCAACATATAAAGTAACTTTGCCATATCTACCTACAAAATTTTTACTAAAACATACAGATGAAGTTTTTTAGATCAGCATGCAAGAGACTATTTCAAATGAAATTAGCAATATGATTGTATCAGGGTATTTGCAGGCATAAAAAGGAAATCATAAAGTATTTAGTGAAATCTAAATTCGTATCATTTTGACATCACTTTTTAATGTAAGAAGCTACAGTCAGACCTTTGTCCTACTAGAGCTAACGAAGATTTCACCCTATATTCCTAGAAACCCATAATTGTAATAATACTTTTTTGTTTGATTTTACTCAGAAGGGAATTCTGATAAATGTAGTCAACACCAGTGTGTATTTTATTGAAGTGACAGGAAATAAAAATTAGGAAAGGAGATAACTGCTCGCATGTCTCCTCTCTTGTCATTTTTATTTAAAATTCCAATTAATTTAATGATTACAATATTGATTACTAACTTTCAAAATGTCATATTAGCCATTTCAGTTCACACAGTGTATTTAATCAAAAACCCCCTCTTTGTTGAAAAAAGCAGCAGAGAATAAATTAGAAGGTGAATCGTCAGCTGCAGAGTTTTATGACATTTCTCTAGAAAATACATACTTTGATTAAACTGAGCTGGTAGCAAGATTTATTATAAATTCAAAATCTAACCTAGAATTTTTAACTGACCCTGGGATAACAAGTTATCATTCTGTAAAACACTGGCTTTTGGAAGACCTGCAGAGCTTATTCATTTGGGCACCATGCTGTTCAGCTGTTTGAGCTGTTTGCTGATCTCCTCTAAAGTTGCTGTGAGAATGGATGGTGTAGACTGAATGTTTTCAATTAAAAATTAGGTTAAGATCTGTAGTCACAGCACATACTTATTTCTTTTGGAGAGCATAGACACAGCAAAAGATAATGAAGGGGAATCAGAATTTTAAACAGTGCAATAGCCCATGATGACTTCATGTGCTTTGCTTACAGGAAGCAAGGTTTGATTTTGTCCTGATTGAGGATCCTGTAGGGCCTCTGTAGTTGTTTGAAGCCTGAGCAAACTCTGAAGAAAGTGTAGCAAGCAAGATGCGTGATGTCCCAAACCGTGTATGAGTCACTGATGACCTGGATGGTGGGACAAAGTGCACATCCAGCAAGTTTGCTGCTGATGCAAAACTGGGAGGAGTGGCTGACGTGACAGGGTGTTGTGCTGCCGTTCAGAAAGGCTTTTACAAGCTGGAGAATTGGGCTGACAGGAATGTCCTTAAGTTAAATGGAGAAATGCAGAATTCTGCATCTGGGGAGAAGGAATAACCTAATGCACCAGTACAGGGTGGGGTCTGATCAGCTGCAAAGCAACCTGGAGGAGAAGGACTTGCCGATTCTGATACAGAACAAGTTCAGCATAAGCCAGCAATGTATCCTTGTGGCAAAGAAGATTAACATCACCCTGAGCTCTACCAGGAGGAGAAATGCCACCAGGTCAACGGAGGCAATCCCTTTGTTCTACCCAGCACTGGAAAGGCCACATCTGGAGTGCTGGGTCCAGTTCTGAATGTCTGTGATTAACTTAACAGGACGACCATCGTATATCGAGAAGTTAGCGAACCACCTAACAGTTAACCAGGTCTGTACTGGGCTGCATATCCAGCCTGGCCTTCAGACCTGGGTTATGTTGCACAAACCCCATGGCTGCAGGCCAAACTCAGCCAGCTCTTTGTACTAGGGAGTCTTGCAGGCAGCTCCTGCCTGGTCCCGACAATTATACCACCTGCATGTAGTTGCCTTTATCTAGGAGAGCAACAAGAAGTTGTCCTGTGAACATCCTTTCTGTTTGACAGTAGGAATAAAGAATAGAGCTGTTTTCTTGTTAGAAAAAAATCAATAATAGCTCAAATGGCTGAAAGGGGAGAATCTCTTCTATGGACAGGGGTCTGTACAGTGTGCTGGGCATGGATCAGAGGCCCATTTGATGTTACACCAATTGAGCTTCCAACATCTGAAGGGACACAGGATTACCTGTACTTTTCTTACCTTACAGCGTTAGCTCTATAAATAGCATTTTAAAAGGTTTCTTAAAGAGTGTCAGTGCCTTTCTTACTGGGTTCATAAGGGACTGGCACCTACTGGTGCAAAACAACTCCCCAGTGTAAGAAAGATATGGGTATACTGGAGTGAGCCTAGTGAAGGGCCACAAAGGTGATTAGGGGTTTGGGGCATCTGTCCTACATGGAGAGGCTGAGGCAATGATCATAATAGAAAAGAAGCTGTTATGGTTAAGGAGCTTGAAATGGGTTATATGCTAAAGCTAGTGTTGGAAGTTCTCAGGCAAATATTGAGAAAATCCAGTTGAGGAGGAGGGAGGTCCCTCTTTACATATGGTATTTAAAGCACAGCTGCCAAAAGCACTTCTGCCAGGTGACTGTTTCTTAGAACTCAGAAGGGAAAGTCACATGAATGAAAGACTGAACTAACAGATTTATGAAAAGACCTTCAGAAAATTGTTTTATAAGCTTTTTCAAAAAGCTTGGTTGCCTTTACCTGAGTAATTTGAATACTAAAAATAATTTCCAAGGAGAAAATGTGGGAGGTTTTGTACAAGAACTTACAATCTAGAAATTATTTGGTTATATCCAGTTCTGCTAAGAGAAATATACAGTGAAGTAAAAGGTGAACTTTAACATTAGTTACCACTTCATTTCTGTCTTAGGAAAAGTTTCATAAGGCAAAAGGGTTAATTCCTGAAGAACTAGCACTAGCAGTTCACAGATAAGATAATACATCTTTATCACTTATTTCAGTCATCACCGATTAGTGTGTCTGCATCCTTTTATGTGGGAACACTTCACTTATCTAAGGTTGTTGCAGGATCAGGAAATCCTACCTGTAAGCGATTTCATTACTATTTTAATCCTGGTTGCAAAATTTCGCAAGCTCAGAAATAAATATGAAGATGTGTTTAATATACTGCATTTCCTTCCATTTCTTCACTTCTGTGGTTTCTTCGAGCATTTCCATTGACTCTCCTAGAGCTGTGTGTCCTCCCAGTAGACTATCAGATGCATTAGTAGGGGAAGAGTTAAAGCTACGCACTGCTTCCTTGCCTGAATTATTTCTTCATCGCTATCATTTCAACAAATACAAAGGAACCACTGGGAAAGCATCCCCTGGGGAAAAGGACCATATAAGGGCCTCACATGAGAGACCCTGGAAATTTTTCCCTGATTAGGTAGAACTTCTGGAGACACCGCACTTGTACGCAGAAGCTGGAAAAGGGAAGAATTTTTTTTCTCTGAAAATTAACTTGGATGAGTGTGGTGCATGGCTGTGTGTCTGGTAGTATGCCAGATAGTTAACAATTTGAATTCTTTGACTTTTCTGAGCACAGATAGAAAATGAAGTGTTTGTAACTCTCCAAAACCCTAAGGCTGCCGAATTTTTTGAAATTGCCAATTCATGTGTTTTAAAGTTAATCTCAATGTAATAAATTTTAACATCACACCAGAACAGTAATAGCTTATTACTCAAGCTTTCTACTTGCATACTGTAGTTCTAATTCCTAGATAAGCAAATCTGTGTTGCAACACAGGATAGAGATATTTGGCTGCGTGCTGAAATAGGACGACTATCAGCATAGACCAAGAGGTGTCTTTAATGTAGTAATGGCTCTCTTATTTCACTTGATAAGCACCACTAGTAAACAAGTGTTCAGCCCCAATATGCTGTTTGAACTCCAGGTTGATAAAACATGCTTACTTCAGCACAGCAGTGTATTTCTCTGGGTATGTCTGTGTGGTTTCCTTTGAGGATGCTACTTTGCTCGAAATGTTAATAGCTACGTCATGGGGAAGAGGCCTCTAATTTTAAGTGTTGTCCTGGGCTGGGTTCAGGTTAGATGTCACAAGCAGCTGCTGGCCCAAACAGCTGGCAGGGGCCATCAACTGGGAAAATCAACTGACCCAGCCAACGGGATATTCGATACCATACTGATGTCCTACCACTATATAAGAGGAGGGCTGGCCTGGGGTAGGAGCACTTGTTTTCAACTTGTTCCAGTGTGTAGCTTCAGGTTACAGCTGGAGCAGGGAAAGCGGTGTCTCAGGTACAGGTAGAGCCTCACGGTTTCTATCACTTCCTTTGTATATTATTTCATTAGTATTACCGTTATTGCTACAAGCTCTAAATTGAATCAGTGTACTGGGATATATCATCTTTGGATGTCTTTACAAGTCCGTTTATTGTCAGATAGAGGATCAAGAGATATGTCCTTCCAAATCACTTCAGAAAGAGCTGTATATTAACATACACATGGAAGTAATTTATTAAGAAAAATGTGAATGTCTGTAATTATACTGGGCATAAGAAGGAAGAGGTTAGAAATTCTGAACGCGGTTATATTAATTATAGGTGGTGAGGACCCAGGATGTTTTTTCTGAGTTTTGACCTCCTGCTACTTTGCAGCATTTGGATTTGGACTTTGTTTTTAACTTCAGATTGTGTCTGGTAAGGACCTGACTTATTTTGAAGGTTTCAACTTCTACACTTCTATGTGTTTTCTATCACAAGATTTTCAGAGGAGCTAGATTTACCTGTATCTTGCTTCAGGCAGTCTTGTTAGAAAGTCAGAAAAGGATTTTAGCTGAAACATGTTTCCAGTGCGGTTTTAAGCTGCATCTTGATGGTTACAGTCTAATTTTTTTGCCTTAACTGCCTTTTTCTCCCCCGAGCTTTTAGTTATACAGCATGTATCTCTGAAGTCCATTCACATGCGATTCAGACAAAGTCTCCCACTGACTTTCCAGCAAGACAGCTGAATCAGGGGTAATGTACAACTCCCAATTCAACATTTATCTAAAATTAAGTGAACGAAGAAGAAAATCCTCTTATTGCTGAGCCTAGGAGAGGTAGAGCTAAGCCTGGCTAAGAAGAAGGGGAAAGAAGATAAGAAAGGTAGGGAGAGACTGGAGAGAAAACACATGGAAGGCCTGGAGAAGAATGATAAAGGGAATTTTACTGAGCATGATGATGTTTTTTTCTGTTTAAAATCTTACGTTCTGATCGATCACTATTTGCTGTGTACAAAGCTTTTATTGATATATTGGTGGTGTGGGTCAGCCAACACAAAAGAGCCTGACCCAGGCAGTTATGCTGCCTTAGTGCTTAGTAATGAAACTAATCGGTTGCAATAGATTATTTTTCTCCTCAGTTTTGTACTACAATCCATTTGGGTTCTTTCTGCATCTTTATATGTCAGAATGATTGTGTTATCAGCTGCACCAGTTAAGTCGTTTGTGATCTTCAAATCTCTAATTGCATTATTTTACTGCTTTTGAAATTATATAAAGTAACCAAACAGAATGGTTCCCATCTGAAACTGGTGAAATTTATACTTCACTGCACTTCAGTGTATCTCAGTTTAGTTATCCGTGTAAGAGAGAGACAGCCAGAGACAAACAGCATAGCCCTTACAAGTATATAGCAAAATGATATCACTGATGTGGGTTGAATACTGTGCGTCCTAAGAGGAATATTTTCAGTATTGTAATCACAGCCAACCCTCTGAGGAGATACTGAGGATAATCACATGGCCGTGGAGTAGCAACAGGATGACAGGGGCTTCTGGAGGTTGAACCCTCCTAGTCCAAGCAAGTCCAGTTTAGGTGAGGTAGCTCAGGCTGTGTCTCTTTGAGTTTTCAAGGATGAAGGTTTCACAACCTCTCTAGGAAAATTGTCCCTGTATTTCACCACTCTAGGGCAGGAAATTTCTCTTTAATCTGACCATTTCTTTCGGTGTGGGAGGGTAGTAGCTAAGTGTTAAATTTGAGACATCTGATTTTGGTGAAATTGCTGCAAGTCACCAGAAAGTTGCTGTTTATTTGATTTTTCTCTAGCTCTGGTATTGATTCATCCAGAGATGTCTGCTGAGAGCAAGGTAACAGCTCCAGGCTGATATTCCTGAGGAAGGAAGGAGTTGCCTGTGCTCACTGTGTAGCCTTTGTTCTCAAAGTGGTGTGCACTTTATCATAAAACAAACTCTCCTGCATCAAACAAATTACCTGCACTTGGTCCTTTGACCCTGATTTTTTTCTCTGGTAAGAAATTGGCTGCAATGTGGATTCCTGATCATA
The DNA here is from genome assembly GCA_013396935.1 of Baryphthengus martii. Classification (NCBI taxonomy): domain Eukaryota; kingdom Metazoa; phylum Chordata; class Aves; order Coraciiformes; family Momotidae; genus Baryphthengus; species Baryphthengus martii. Next base: position 57,833 of record VWZK01009403.1, read on the forward strand.
AGCAGCAGCTCGAAGGAGCCCTTGCTCTCCATCTCAGCTAATCAAGGTGTTTTCATTCATTCCTTCAGAAGTTATGTACTAGGCAAGTTCAAAATGATGAAAGATGCAAAATTATGTTTTTTCTCCCTAGGGTGGTTTAGTGCTTCCAACTGTCAGCATATGAGAATAACACTCCTGCATAGATTTGCATTTTAGGAGTCCTGAGTAAAAAGTAACTGTGAAAGGGCTGTCTTGCCCTTCTGAGCTCTTCTTTGTTGTATCTGTGGCTCTGGTCACAAAGGGACATTTGGAACTGAATGATAACACACATAAGAGAATATGCCACTATTATTAGTATTTTTTTCTCTAATTTGACTGTTTAATAATGGGCTGGATTTTACAGCAAGGAAATAAGCTTTCTATCTACTTTTTTATAATGAGGACCAAAAGTCTCATTATAATATTGCATTGGGATATGAGCTTCAGTAGGGAGTGATGGATTATATGGGTACTTCTTCCTGAATATCCCTGCAGGGCAGCAATTTTATGGTATTTGCAAGATAGTACAGAAAATCTGTTCAGAAGCCTCTGATTTTGAAAATAAACTCCATAATATCTGTGCTTTCTGGCTCCTGGAGTAAACATAGACATATTCGCTATTGTCTAGGGGCTCTATTTTTCAACCATAACTTGCATAATCAATCCTAAAAATGTACATGACAAATTAGCAGTCGATAAGTTTTATATAAGAAATTGGATAATTAGCCTGGAAAGGATGTGCATGATGTAAAAAAACATGAAAAAAGTCAAGTCAGTGTATGATTTAAACTTTATTCTTTCCCTTGTATTCTTATTCTTTCCCTTTTATCCTGATAAGGAACATGAGCAAAGCTTCTTTACTGTGAGGGTGATGGAGAACTGGAACAGGGTGCCCAGAGGGATTATGGAGTCTCCTTATCTGCAGACTTTCACTGCCTGCCTGGATGTGTTCCTGTGCAATCTGTTCCAGGTGAACCTTCTTTAGCAGTGATGTTGGACTAGGTGATCTCTAGCAGTCTCTTCCAACCCTTACTGCTCTGTGAGCCTGTTTTCTTTTGTGAGTCTTCCTAAGAGTATTAAACATAAGTTTCTATCTGTGTGGTAAAGTGTAGATGTCATTCCTGACACTGTCTTCCACCACAGAATCACAGAACAGTTTGGGTTGGAAGGCACCTTCAAAGATGGTCTAGTCCAACCCCCTGCTGTGGGCAGAGACCTCTTTTGCTAGATCAGTTTGCTGATCAACCTGACCTTGAATACGTCCAGGGGTAGGACATCTACAACTTGTCTGGGCAACCTGTTCCAGTGTATCAATCACCATCACTTCAGAGCATAAAAAAAAAAATTTCCATGTGTCCAATCTAAATCTACTCTCTTTCAGTTTAAAATCATTGTCCCTTGTACTGTCACTACAGGCCTTAGTCAAAAGCCTCTCTCGACCTTTCCTACAAGCACCTTTAAGTATTGAAAGTCTTAAGCAATAAGATCTTCCCAGAGCCTTCTCACCTCCAGGTTGAACAACTCAAACTCTCTCGACATTTTTTAATAGAAGAGGTGTTCCAGCCCTCTGACCACTTCCATGGCCCTCCTCTCAACCTGCTGTAACAAGTCCATGTCGTTCTTGTTCTAGGAACCCCAGGACTGGATGCTGCACAAAGGTGGGGGTCTCATGAGAGTGGAGTACGGCATCATACTGTTTCTTTCAAATTTGAAATATATACATCGTGGTGATCTTTATTAACTGATACAACAGTGAGTTTATAGTCCACTCAGTAAATACAGTGACAGAGGAGCCTTACTGGAAGACTGGTGAAGCATTGAAACAGGCTGCCCAGGGAAGGGATGGTGTTGCCATCCCTGGAAGTGTTCAAAAAACATGTACATGTAGGACTTGGTGACATGGTTTAGTGGTCATGATAGTGTTAAGTAGATGGTTGGACTTGATGATCTTAGAGGTCTTTTCCAGTCTTAATGGTTCTGTGATTCTCTGCTTCCTCTTCAGTATAAAGGCTTGTATATAGCTCTCTAACGTCTGGAGCCTGGCTGACATTTGATTCTTGAAGTGGTAAAATGTTTTTAGTCTGTCTGTATAGTTACCAGTCATGCACCATGGTGTGAGTTTTTTCCATACCTTCTTATTCAGATGTCAGAAGAATATATTTCACTATCCTCCACATCCCCTTTGTTTTGTTTGTAGATCAAGATATTTGAAGTAAATGCTCAAGCATTACTTTTGTATGAATAAAATTTAGTTATTCAGCATGTTTAACATCTTTAGAAGTGTACAGCTTATCCTGAGAAATAATTTCTTCTTGAAAATGTCTCCTGAAGTTGTTTTGGAAGCTCTCTAGCTTGTCAGTTAATTAAGGTTTTGGTCTTTGGGTGTCGCTCCCATTTTTTTCTGTTAGTTTTTCTACCCATGTCAACACTAGTAGTGCTGTTCACAAAAAGGTGTATTTAAGTCTTGACATCCAGTATGGAAAAACCCCCACAATATTGTTGTTTATGGAAAAGTTGCTTCATTCAGGAATGTTTGCCATGTAATTTCCTTTTGAGGCATTCGATAAAGGCTTCCAGCTATTTTAACTGCCGTCTGAACATTGTTATACAACTTGTATAGCAGAGCAGTACAATACTCAAACTAATTTCATAGTGTCCTGTCAATTACGTAAGAGACAGGAAAATACGAGTTTGCTTGAAACTACTCTTGGAATAGTATGTCTGATGAAATGCTTAATCTATGATGATAGCATGATAGTTTGTCTCCTTTCCAGAAGCCTAAGGAGTCTGAGACTGGTGGTGTAGCTGTGAGCAAAAAGGCTCATTTCTCTGGAGAAAGCTTGGGGTTTTCATTCTCTCACTTTGTCATTCGACCTTCATTTTCCCACTTGTATCATAACTATTTACTAGCTTGCAATCAGCCTGGACCACGATGCTTAATATAAGGTGCATGAACTGTCTAGAAGTTTCCAGAGACTTCAGTCCAAAAATAGCTCAACGCAGTCTTGGCAGAACTCCCTGTTTTGTATAAGGCTTTATTCTGGTTGACCGCTCTTATGTATTAAACCTGTTGGATACTTACGTCTTTCTAGCTTGCTGGGAAACAGCTGGGTGCTTTTAATTCTGAAATGGTCTTTCTGACCCTCTCAACAGTATAAAGGCCAGAAGGAACCCTCACTGGGTTTTGTCCTTTCTCTTCCTCTCTTGGAGTCTTTCTGTAACTCTCTAGAAACCAGCACATAATGGGCTTAGCTCAAGTTTTGTTTGTATTTCAGTCAAATGTAATTCTTCATATACTTGTTCAGTTGCTCTATTTTAATACTGCAAAGTGGCTTTGGAGAAGAAGCCAGTGTGTGAATGCTAATCCTTTTTATATGTGTTTAAAAGGATCACTTTCTGTTCAGTCTCCTGTCCATGAACATGGTCATATATTTTCTACATGACACAGCAGCAGTTAAGTTGTTCTGTTGCAAGGTTTGCTCATCTGTTTCCTTGCCCAGAATGTCTTTGATGCAAGAGTATTGGCTTTTTTTGCTTGGGTATTAGGTGAAGCAATTAATCACTGAGTGAGTATGTCAAGTATATAACTTTTCACAGAATCAAATAGTGGTAGGGGTTGGAAGGGACCTCTGAATATTATCTAGTCCAACGCACCTGCTAAAGCAGGATCACCTAGGGCAGGTTGCACAGGAACATGGCCAGATGGGTTTTGAAAGTCTCCAGAGAAGGAGACTCCAGAATGTCTCTGGGCAGCCTGTTCCAGGGCTCTGGCACCCTCACAGGAAAGAATTTTTTCCTTATGTTTAGGTGAAACTTCCTGTGTTCTAGTTTGTGCCCATTGCCCCTTGTCCTATCACACGGCATCACTGAAGAGAGACTGGCCCCATCCTTTTGACACCAGCCCTTTAGATATTTATTAACATTGATAAGATCCCTTCTCAATCTTCTGCAGGCTAAACAGACCCAGGTCTCTCAGCCGTTCCTTATAAGAGAGATGTTTCAGTCCTCTAATCAATGTTGCCATTGAAACGTTTGTACAGTGAAAGTTATCATGGGTGACAAGAACCTACTTGTTGGCAAACGAGATGAGTGTGCAGTGGCTGCCTGCTGTAGCAATCACTGGTGCCTGCCTTTGGCATTTGCACTGCACTGTTTCTGCTTTAGTCAAATCAGAAAATACCTTTTCTGTTGCAGCCGCTTGGCAGGGAGCGTTGTTTAAACTGTTTGGATTTATGCAAATAAGCTGTTTCAAGAGCTATTGTGCAGTTTTTCCAACTTATGGTCTCTGTAGCTTTTGCAATGAAGTGAAGTTTGTCCAGGTTTTGTTCCCTCCAGTGTATATTATTGCTTTCATTTTTTTCTTTTTAGTGGTTGGATTATTTTATAGATTTCCAGGTGTCATATTCCGAAATTCATCATAGTCTTAAAACATGTTGATAGTCTTTCTAGCCTTGCTTTGGAGAGATACCATGAAATGCTTGCTCTGAACAAATTTCTTTATTTTTGATTGTGGTTTTTTACACAAAACATTTATTGAGGTTGAGTGCCCCTAGGATCCCACAACGATCTCTTCCTACCGTAGACACAACCTGTATGAACTGCAATCTCTGACTTTTATAGGTATCTTTGAATCTTCACTATTCTAACTGCTATTTATTTTGATCCTGTTCACCTTATGACCATACCATTATAAAATGGCAATTTGGTTTTGAGATTGCAATCCCGTTTCCCTCTCTTGCACATTCAGAAGAAGTCTTTAACCTTGTCTATGCTAGAGAGGTTCTGCTGCACCGTCAGCAAACCCTTTGGTGTAGACACAGAGCATGCTGATGCAAGCTCTTTGGCTTCCTTAATAACACCAGGTCCCTGAATAACAGCAAAACCCATCTCCTGTTAGCATTGCTGCATCCAAACCACAGTTTTGCTGGCACAATAAAATCATCTGAGGGCGATGATTTGATTTTTTTTTTTTTTTTTTTCCCCCCAGCCTGGGCCAACGTGGACAGGCCCAACTCCATATTGTCGACATGGCCTTTATTGTTGTCCAGCTGCCTCTTTGTGGTTTGTTTCTCTGTGTTTGCATCTGGTGACAGATTGAGTATTAGCTCCCTGGTTTGCACTGCATCACTGTCAGCAATTTGCTGCCTTCTTACTTCCAAAAAATTTCAAAATGCTGAGAAGTCTTTTTGAATAGAGTAAGGATGAGACCTATAATTTCCAGTCTTCACAAACATATTTTCTGAGTTACAGTTGGATTTTTTTGGTAATTTGAAATACCTAATTTTCAAATTCATACATAGCTTCAAAATACTGTATAGATCCTTAGAAAAATGCTTTCAATTATAAAACATTATAGTTAAAAATACTGTAACTTCTTAGCTTTTTTCAAGTGTGAAAGACAGAAGAGCTGATACCTTTCATTGAAAAGGCTTTTTTGACCCAAACTGCTTGTGTTATTCCTCTGTCAAAGTCCATTCTAGTTATGCATGTGTAAAATCCCACCTGTTCTTTTAAGAGGGTACGTGTTTATTTGTACTGGGCACGAGTTCACAGAAGCTCTTTGCTCACAGCACCATGTTTTTTTCCATACAGATCCTCTGTCACTTCAGCCATAACTCTTCTTTGTATTGTTGCATTTAATTTTGTATGCATTTTGATGAAATTTTCCTTTATTTTTCACTTTTGCATTAGCAAATTATATGAACGGTGCTCTTTCTCTGGAGGTGAGCTTATTCAGCAAGTTTGCTCGAAGAACTATTGTGGATTCTCTAAATATCCTTCTTCGACCTTCTTTCTGTCTAATTCATAAAATGGCTTTATTAGAAATGATTTAATTTTATTCAGGCCTTGTAATTCCAGGAACTGGACAGCTTTCCAAGTTTAGCAGCATACTGGCTTATTGTTTCTTCAAATTGTCAGTTTTCCTGTGAAGAGACATGGTGCTTTGATGGCACTTGCTAAGAGTGCAAAATGCTCTTGGGTTGTGCAGGAGACTTGACAGAGAGCGCTCAATATACTAATTATATATTCAAATGCCATTTGAGTGGGTCTGTGTCAGTGGCTTTGCTTTCCTTTTCAGACAGCATTTCTACAATTTGGTAATTTCTCTATTGTTACCTATAGGCTCCCTAGTTAAATACATCCTGTCATGTGCATCTCTCAGGGGACAGAAAGCTGGGCAATTGCCATCTTCTCTAGCAAAAATATGTTAAGGCTTTTCTTCAGTCTTGGCCAGAAAGAAGGGCCAAGGATAGGCTGCTCCTGCTCAGATGGGGTTGAGTGAAGGAGCAAGAACACAGCTAGGATGAAGAGCTGTGGCCCTGTAGAGCCAGACCTGTTGTTTCTACTGGTGAGAGGCAATAAATGGATCTGAAAGCTGCTGGTTTTGCTGAGAGGGACCACTCTCTGCTTAGGTTCCCCCCAGCATCAGCCAAATCCCCAGTTTTCCCAGACCTTTGGCAGCCTGAGTATAAAACAGGCACAGTAAGTCTACCAGGGGTGATTGGCTTTCTGTAAGTAGGGAAATGGCCTGATCATGGCTTTTGTTCTGAGTTTTTCCCGGTGATTCATCACTGGTGTTGCTTACTCACTGTGAACCCACAACTGAAAGAAACATGACAGACATGAATCTGTGTCTCTGTGAGGGTGCTGTCCTGAAACACTTCCTGAAGCAGAGATCCCAGAGTTGCTGGCTGTCCTTAAAGGGTACAGGACCACTAACAGGAAGGTTCATCTGGTTTGAGCTGTCTACTTATTACAGTAAGCAGCAGTAGGCTCTCATGATGTAATAAATGAGCACACATTTGTTTTGGGACCTCTGGAGTTAGTAATTTGAAATTTTGATTCTAAAGAAGGGGGTTTGCTCTCAGTCTTAACTGAAAAATTCCTGCTTTCTAAATAATTGTGCAACTGTGAAACAAGGCAGTATGTCTATCTTTCTCTGTAACTGAAAGCATCCTTAATCTCAGAACATTCATGAAAAGTAAAAATAATACCTGTTAGAGAAGAATGTAAGAGACGAAGAATAGGATTTTCCCAAAACCCTAAATAATGGTCTTGACTGATGGAATGTCAGGAAGTTACACCCAAAGTGAGGGCAGGTACCATGTTAGGAGCAGAAGTTTACATCTCATCTCCTAACACTTAAGACTACAGCACAGATAAAGCAGCTGGGCCTCCTTTAGTACTAGCTGCTTTTTAATATTTGTTTCAGTGAGTGAATGTGATGAATCATCATCCCTTCTCAGAAATGAAGAAGTCAGGCAAGATGTAAAAGTACAGGATGAGTTAATGACTTTTGCATTGTCCCACGGAAGACAGCAATGTAACTCTGCAAGCCCATTTGCCCACCTGGTATTGGCTGTAACGGGAGGTACCATAGTTTGAGTCCTGAACATTTTGTAGTTCTGCAACAGGATGCCTCTGGCTGTCCCCCAGCATAGGACTCAGATGTAAGTGGTATAATGGAACTTGTGAGCCGTTTCAGCCATCTACCAAGAGCTTCCCTACCCTACAACCAAACATTAGAGAGTAGTAGGCAGAGGTTAATAAAACCCTCTGGGGCATTTGCAAAACCCATAGTGTTTGCAGTATCATCAAAACTAGAATGGTCTTATTTTGGATAATCGTACTGCACGTTAATGAGGATTTCAAGAATATGTCTTGATCAAACCTTCAGACTAGACTCCAAATTGGCTTTGAATTGGTAACTTTTTAAAGACCTGTAGTAGTCATGCTAAATCATAAGATATGGACAACCCAAAGCCTGGACAAGATTACACCTCATTTTCGATGTCTATTCTTTTTGGTGAGTTAGCTTGTGAGAAAGTCAATAATTTATAGCCAAAATTGAGTTCTACTATTTCAAAAGAATTGAAGAGCATATAAAAAATAAAACTTTGGAAAGCAATAATGAGAGAAACTATGAGGAAAATGACAAATCCTATAAAGATAGCTAGCAACAATTTTATTATATTATTTTTTTTTAATCTGGAAAGCTACAACAGAGTTGCAAGAGTGGAAAATGAAACAGAACTTGTTTTGAAATTATTTTTAAAATTCATATTATGTTTCCCCGTATCTTTTGTTCTGAGTGCCAGAATCCGTGTTCTGAAAACCCTGTCACTTTAATGAGTTTCAAGACTTTCAAATGGCAGTATTTAAAACTGAAATCAACATATGGGGGAGGCAGGTGGTCATTTTCCTCAATAATGGGATATGATATGAGTTCATTTAGAGTACTAAATTGAACAGCAATAGGTTCCAAAATACAGAAGCAAAACAAGCACAACACTCTCCATGTTTTAAATGACATTATTAGGGCTGTTTCATGGATGGATCTGACAATGGATAGATATTAGCGGTTTCAAGAGATGCAGAGCTACAAAATCTGTGCATTTGTTGCTATATTTTAGAAAAGAGCCCATGTGGAAAAAATAAGCCTCAAGAATACTTTAGAAATTAACAAGAAATAGGAAATAAATTAATAATAATTTTCAGACACCCTTCTGTGCCTCACAGTCCATGATCTCATCTGGAAATGCACAGCATCAACTAGAGAAATTTGTCACATCTATCAGAAGAATTAAGGTAACTTTTCTGAAACACTTACTTAGAAAGAAATCAGAATCTCCTTAAAGTCCTGTATGATTTATAGTCTTCTAAATTTTTCTGTGTACCACATTATATAGTTTGCAGCTAACACTGTAAGAAAAATCACATGGTTCTAAATTCCATTACAACTTTTCATCAAGTCATTCATAATCGTCTGTCTCCAGGACTCTAGGATCTACCATTTCCCTTGGAAGACTATTTTGCACTCTCATAGGATGCCCTGGGCCAAAATTTTCCTACTTTCAGAGAACCAAAATTGAGAAGGGGAACTATTTCACCCAGAAGCACCCATCTTCTATTTCTTTATAACATGCTATTGGACTTATTTCAGGGAAGCGTCTCATCCATAAACATGTACTTAATTTTGCTTTAGCAAAGTACACGTGTGAGAGAATTTTTTTATGTTTGGATTATGTGCACAGTGTTGTAAGAAAACAAATAGATCATACATGATACTAACTACCTGCACTCCCCCTCATAAAGACCCACAAGAAGAATGGGCCTCCTTCTAAGTGGATCCTGTGCTACATGTAGAGGGTAAGAAGCACAGAACAGAACCTATAGTAGAAAAAGCATCTATGAGAAATTTAAGCACAGCTTTTTTTGATTTTGAGGTGTGATGTGTGCCATACTACTACATGCTTTTCTCCTTCCTTTTTCTCTATCTTGGCAGGTGAGCTTACTCATCAGGAGTGATGTCTCAGCTGGGGCTGTGTTATACTCCTGTTGAGGATGAGAGAGAGAGGAGGACTGTGAGCTGCTGAATAGGAGCCATTACCACTTATAGCAAAATCCAACAATATTGCCAGTAGAACAGTCCAAAGCAAGCAGCTGCTCCCTTGTCCCTTATCCTCTCTGTTCGGTCTTAGCTCTCAAAAAATGTGCTAACTTTGGAGTACGCCTCTGAAAAGTCTCCCACTGTTATGAAGAATTGGAATATGCAGATTTTGATGCTTTCCGTCACAGCACTGTGCATTTCACGGTGTTTCTCTGGGTGGTGATAGTTTGGTTGGGGTCTCTGCTTCCTTGCTCACTTTTTGCTTGTGCAGAAGCCAAACTTCGTCAGAGGCAAAGAAACAAAAATGATTGTGATGGGACTTTTACCAGAAAACTCTACAAAACAGTCTATACATAACAGGAGGAAGAGAACTGCAATCTGTTTAAAATATTGTTATTAAGCATCCTGAGTAATTCCCCCATATTTCCAAGTATCAAAAACCTGCAAGAGGACTGAATGATTAGAGGAAGAATTTTAGCAGATAGAAATGAGCAGATTGCTGAATGTTATTGATATCTTAATTTTTTTTCTATAAAATGTATATCTCCCCTCTACAAATGAATAGAACTGTAAACCCCGTATACTTTAAATAGAACTGTCCTAACCATTATGCCCACATCTATCAGCATTCATTAACTTACGTTGTGCTTTACTAGCATTCTGTGAAGCATTTCAAACTTTTCTTATATCAGTTGTCAGATTTCCTAAAAATCAAGTGTACTTTTCTGTGTCAGTAATAACACCTTGAGTTTTGGAAAAAGAGTGGGATTTTTTTTGTTGCTGTTGTTCATATTAACCATTGGCACACTCTCTCAATCTGATAATGAGGGAGAGAAATTAGTATTTAAAGATACCAATTAAAGAAGAACTTCTGAAAATACACAAGATTAGGCTGTGTGGAATTCCTATGGCTTTAAAAATGCTTAGTTTGTGCTAGTTTTATCTCTTACTATAAATTTTTGGTTCAGCAAAGCCTTAATACTAGAGATAAAAAACATGGCAGAAAAGGGCATATTTCATTAACTTTTGTACAATTGCATTGGTTTTTGTGGACTGTTCTCTCTTTGTGCTCTTTTCTTCCATGGAGATATACCCCACAACACTCTGTTGTAACTCTAATGATAAAATTAAAAGAAGAAAGTGGTATACACGCACAAGAATCCACTCTTGCAGAGGAAAGTAGTGACATTTCCAAGGCTTCAAGTTTCAAAAGTTTAGTACTAGCCTTTCAAGTCCTGAAGTAGTCTAGTCTTGTATGGTGTAAGTTTTTGTTTTGCAAAACGTGCACAGTTTAACCACAGAACAGTGCTCCAGAAAGATGAATTTCAGTATGCTGTAGTGAATGGCAATGGTTACACAACTGTGTTTCTAAAGACTTCAATGTATGATTCTCTGCTGTGCTTCGAGGGGCAAGACTTAAGGCATGATTCTGAGTGTTGCATTCCGTATATGTAACAGCTATCAAAATCGCTTGGAGTCTGGTACATGAAATGCATTTCAGATCAGGTTTATACTTTCAAAACAGACAGACCCAACAGACAGTTGATTCTGCAAGATATGAGCAATCTAACCCAGTCCAGAAACACTTAAACACATGAATAGACCACCTCAAAGATGGAGCTCAGCACCTTCCAGGATCAAGCCTTCAGGAGGCATAAAAAACTTTGCAGCAAGGGTTAAAATAGTATTCAGATCCAGATCCTCCACTTGCAAATACTTGAGTTCTTTTATCACATCCCTGTCTTCACAAGGATGCCATTACTTTCTGGATCACTTAATCATCTAGGGTTGGAATAACACACTCCTCACATGCTTTCTCTGATTCAGATATGAGAGAGATGATAAGAAGACTCAGGATTATTTTACATCTCTTCTATTCCTGGCTGATATTTCAGCCTTTCTGTGATTGTTGGCAACCATTTCTTTTAAATCTTAGCAAGGACAGATGCTTCTTGCACTGTATTAGGAATTGCTAACAGAGAAATAATATATTGGGTTGTTTAATTTCAGCTACTCTTCTTACAAAGCAGAGTATTTGGTTTCATCTGTGACCATAATATGACAAGCAGTTATTTTGAAAGCAAATATGAGCAGACAAGTAAGAAATGGAGCAGAAAGATTAAGATTATAAAATATAGGAAAAGACTTGAAAGCCATGTTACCTTTTCCAGGTGTGCAGACTTTCACATCATTAACTGTAAACCTGTTATTTAGTAGGACTGTCCAAGGTCTTGCGACTAAGCATGTGACTCAAAATCTGTAGAATCTACTGAGATTAAAATTCACCAATTTGAAAAGCTGCCCATTATCAGGTGATATTTGCGGTCTGTTTGTCTCCCAGTTTACATGAAATACTTCCCAAGCTGTACTTGCCATGATGCTATAAGTCCCTGTAAGAGTCACCTTTAGGTACAGTGGCTTTTAGTGTTGTTCTTTGATTTATGTTAAAAAAATATATAAAACTCAATCAACACTGTTACGCTTTCTCAGTGAGCTTTCCAATAAAACGAGAAAACTAATAGCTGCTGCCAAGTCACTGCTGACCATCAGGTATCATTTTCAATATCTATTACAAGGCAAGAAAAGTGAGGTCACCAAGTGGTAATATCTGATTATCTTACTGTGACACAACTAAACTGTGCACTGTAGTTGCACAGAGCACTGAAACAAGAATGAATTAGGCTGATATCTATATGATAACACTCTGGTGCTAGCAAATGATTTTGCTTCCATGTATGTGGCAAAAAAAAAACTGTCAGAGGCAGTTTTGCCATTGAAGTTATACAGACTTAGAGAGAAGGCAAAAAGGCCTTTATGGTAACCTAAGAAGTGAAGATACTACAAATATAGTAGGTGGGTTTGTTCAAGATGCGTTAGCCTCTCAGAAGTTGCCAGCTACCTCTAAGTCTGCACTGGAGCCACACACTGGCTGGCGGTATAACTTCAAAATTAAAAGTAGTCCTGGTTTTCCATATAAATCTGGAGTATTGCCATCATCATGTGAAATATTATTAAGAATTTCTGGCAATATTTATGATTTTTACATTACCATAATTACTAAATTTCATATATTTAAATGATATATTTGTACAGCGTATTATTCATTTTGCCTCAGGAAATGGAAAATTTTCTTAAAAACAACAGAAACTGTTTTGAAAATGAATTTCTTCTTTGTAGAGAGAAATGAAATGCTTTAATTCCTCTAGGCGAGTAGTTGTAATTGTGATTCCAGGGCAAGAATGTGGATTTGGAAAGCAAAGCCCCTTAAGTTTTCCTGGAGTGAACAGGAGTATATTGGAAAGAAGACCAACAGGTGTGGATGTCCATATCAGGGGACATCAGAGAAATAGAGAACTGGTCTGGAAAAGAGGAGGCAAAAATACTTTCTATTCTATTACTCTACTGTACAACTTTCACATTTGATTTGCAAAAAAGGGCCTCTTGCCTGAGATTTCTTGTTGTTCTAGGAAACACAAACACAATCAGCAAAATGACGTTCCATTTCATATGATTATTTGCAGCGGTAGTTTGTGTTTAATTCAAAGGTGCTATCAAACTATTTCTCAAATAATTGTTATGCAGTCTGGAGAAAAAGTAGTTCTCCCGATGTGTTTTCATTTTGGGTTGTTTGGTTTTTTACAGGAGATTTCCTTTGCTTCAAAAGAGTAATACCCTTTTGAATAGCGTATCTTTCATTATATGACTACCGAACCTAATCATCCAAGCAACAGATATATTCTGCATAAATAAATTAAATTTTAGGAAATAGAAAGCTTTACTAATTGCATTCATTTTGTAATTTAGTAAAATACTAGCCATATATTTCAAAAATTGATTTTTGTCTCCACATTACCTCTATGAAGTTCATAAATTGTGTAGCTGCTGACATCAAGGCACACAGGTGAAACCCATTACATTTGTGTATTACTAAGGAAAATTACATTTTGATTAATATAGAAAGTGAGCTTCATCTCCTCAAATGAATTATTTACAGTGAGTCTACTAAATACCCTGCTAGTTTGCTTATAATGTCAACCTTTTAAAAATGATTAATAGCACATGAAACTGAGCTTATTGATTAAGCTTGAGACTTCCCAGAAAATTTAAGGAAAATTGCCTTTCTAAGGATGCAATACCAAGAGATCTCTAATTCCAGGCATGATATAGGAAAGGAAGACTGTCAAATGCTAAATACTTTAATAGACATGCACAGACTAGCAGGGTTTAATTCTCTGTGAAAGTTATTTAATTTTTTTCTGATTATGTTTTTCTATTTTATTTCTCTAATTCTATGCTTGCAAGCATAAAATATCACCTTTTTGAAGCATAATTGATTTTTTCTTCATTCTCATTTTTTTTGGTGTGAAGAAAAGGAAGTTCAATTCTGATGAGTTTTCTTTAGTTCTTTCCAACAAATTGTGATTTGGTTTTCTGTGTGAATGATTAAATCTGTTCACAGAAGTATAGTCAGTGTTCTGAATTCCTCAGAAATATAGTCAGTGTTCTGAATTCCTGTACTTTCTAATAACAGAAACCTTTCTATTCAGATCCAAAATTTATGATCACTTCTACTTCAGACGCACACAAAAAAAAAAAAAAAAAAGGAAAAGATGAGAGATGAGTGAATGAGTTTCTTCATAGGCATCCTTTAACAAACAAGGAGAATGAGGAGAACCATGGACTGAATAAATTATTTTTTTTGTAGCCTGTCCCCCCAGCCTCCTCCTTTTTTCTTTTTATTCAGCATGCGTCCTTTAAATGCCGTGTTGCCACTGTTTCTGTTCAGTATCTTCAGGTTCCTTGTTGCTGAGATCAGTTGCTGGTGCTCCCTAAGAATATCCTAAGATGCCATGGAAAGCTGCTCTGAAGAGTAGCTGCTCTCTTTTTAATTTACATTTTTTGTGTTTGCATGTTGCATTGCAGGATTTGGGCAGGAAGCTGCATGACATTGCAGTTTTATGTCACTATAGGCAATGGAATCACAGGTTAAAAATCCAGTGAAGGTATAGGAGAATATTCCTTTTGGTTTGTTCCCGCTCCCCGTTATCCCCAGGAGACACTATTTCAGTAGCTTGGATGTGTTCTATGGAAATATACAAATTTCTATAAAATTTCTACCTGTCTATGTGGCAGCCCCATGAGTCACTGACTGGCTGGCTGGCAGGTGGCCATTCCATGGGCTGACTTTGCACTCCCGTGCTCCTCAGCATCATCTGCGCAGCTTGTGCCAGCTCTCCAGGCTGGCCGGCTCTCCTGCCAGGGCAGAGAGGGCACCAGGTGGGGCTTGATGTCCAAACCAGCAGCTTACCTAATGGAAAGGGCCTCTCAGTGATCCCTGATTTCACTGAGGTGGGAACTGAAGCAGCCTTTTGGTATCATAACAAAATCTCACTTCAGGAATTCATATTTTAGAATAACTTATAATTGAAATTTGAGATGAAAGAGCAAAACTTAGGAAAGCTGAATGGGAATTCAAGGTAAGAACTGTAGTTAGGATCAACTTGCACAAAGAAGTCTTATTCTCTGCTTGCAAAATCTGATAATGATAATTTTTTTTCAGCCTTGCAAAACACTTTCCTGAGCAAATACAGGGTTTGAGGCTCTCATAATTTAGATCAGCTTTCTTTTCTGAAAGAGGTCAGTGACACAGATTTTAGCTGTCTTTTGTAATGTCTTCCATTTGTAAAGTGTTGACAGCTCTATTTTGAATAGACTGAGGCAAGGCAATACCAAAGTAGTTCCAGAAAACCTTGCCTTACATGCTACTAGTGCTTCAGGTTTTGTGGGTGATGGATTACCCCTCTTAACTGTTAGTCCCTTTTCTTTATTTCTACCACATGCTTCTAAGATGCAAAATCATCTCAGGTGGAGATCATTGGTCATAATTAATTTCCAAAGTTCTAAGTCAGTTGTCATTCTCAGTCAGAATGAAAGATTTTTAGGAAATTTGAGATTTTATTTACAAACTGAAAAACCAATATAATTTCTTTTAACAGTGGCACAATGAGATCTTGTAATTCTGCTGAAAATCCTTTTGTGTTACAAAATGTTTCAATTCTGATGATACTCTTGTGTTTATGGTTTTTTACATGGCCTTATATATTGTGTTTTGAAATGTCTTTGCCCATTGCTGCTACTTATTGTCAGAACTTAATAGACTACTTCACATGGGGACAAGTATTTAGCCCATCCTTTTGTAACAGCATTCTGAAAAATTCCTGTGGCCCAACTATTCATGCATCTGCTATAACCTTCTTTATTAGAGTTTATCTGGATAAACAACAATTTCTGAGCCCAAATAAGTTCCTTTAAAGATGTACAGGTGAGAATCTACTCTTCACAATGAATGATTCTGTGGCAAATCAAACTTTCACACTGCATACTATTACCAGTACTTGATCACAACTGTCTCATTAATATTCATGTGTAGTAGAGGTATGTTTAAGATTTGGGCTTGGGATATTTTTTTCAGTCCAACTGAACACTCATAATCCCCAGCACGTAACAAATGCTTTAGACTCTTGATAAGAAGATCTCTTTGTCGATTCAGAAATTATTGTCATTTTTAAACCTGTAGAGATCATTATGATCATCTCACTTGACCTCCTGCATAACACAGTCTGTAGATTACGTGCCAGGATTTCTGCCTGAATTCCAGCCACCTGTGGCAGAGCTAGGACCTAATCTTTAATTGAAGTTGTAATTTGGTGTTAAAGACGCTCTGCCTAATTTAAGATCCTACTTCCCCCAGTGATGTGCTCCTACCATGATGACTGTCATCAGTAAATATATGCACAGCGTAAGCTGAATCACTTTTGTATAACAGTAAAGATTTCCTTGAAGCCTCTTGGAGGAATGTTATGAACTTTTAAGTTTTCTGAGAATTTTGAGAGACTTCTTTTTGCTCAGGCAAATGAAATATATCTGCAAGGCAAAAGCAGTTCAAAGTTGCAAATATAAGGGGAGACAGGTGCCTTTTAAATTATTCATAGATCTCTGCTGGCTACCCATCTTTTTGCAGATGGGGTTTTTGGTTAGTGTTGTTTTTTCTTATTTTTTTTCTTTCTCTATCCTGATGGATTTAATGCCTTTATTGCACTCTTACCTTCATGAATAGATATGGGAAATGTAAAGGCAAAGCTTTAACTAGTAACACAACAGAAAGTCTGATCTCATTTAACAGATCCTCTGTCATTTTATCCCTGGCAGCTATCTTAGATTGTTATGGTGCTTTACAGAAAAGGGTTTTTGTTGTCGTTGTTTTTCTAAATTCTTACTGATGACTGTGGCTCTTTGTGACAACAACCCAGGACAGTAAGAGGTGGAAGATCAGTTGCCCAAGCCTGAAAAATGATGTATTGTGTATATTTTTTGGCCAATCCTGTAAAAACTTGATTTATTTTTTTTTTCAGGAGAGAGGACTACAAGAATGAATAGCTAGCTAAGCATTAATTTTAGCTTTAATCTGTCACCATGTACCTCTAGAAATTACCTTTGTTATTCTCATCCTCAATGTTTGTTTCTTCTCTGTACTTCTAAGACTCATTTTATTCACCAGCCTTTCTTTAAAAAAAAAATAAAATAGAAAGATCCTGCTTTATAGTTGTACCTTTTACATACTTGCTTTACTTGAGGTAAAAATATCTTCCACTATCCTTTCTTTTCTTTCATCTCACTCATTGTTTATTCTTCACCTTTTTATCTATTAAACCTCCATGTATCCAGTCAAAGAGATGGATTAACCTGCTGTATAATGGCACATGATTCAAACGTCTGATGTCAGGTTTGAAAACAAAGTGGGAAGTCAGTGTATATTCAAAAATAGAAGACCTTGAAAAAGGAAATCTCAGTCAAGAAAGATATCATCTCAGGATAGTATTTAATACAAATGTTATGCAGGAATATGTATGAGTGAACAGAAAAGACTTGTGAGAAAGGTGATCTACTGCAGCTTGCATTTGACAATGATCAATAAAATAATCTTAGTTGTTGTCAGCAGGCTTCCCAGGTCTGACCTTCAGGTGTTAGGATTTAAGATGGCTCATGTTTGTGATAGACCTCAAAAAGTCTTAAAGGCTGGGAACAAGTTCTGCCAGGCACTAAGTTCCTTGACATTAATTTGTACAGTCAAATAGGTTTAGAAATGTTAACTCTTACCTCTTAAAAACTGGAAGGGAAATCTTAGGATAAGAATCCTTCCATTGGAGCACTACTTGGTGCAAAATTTTAGTGTCTTGAGCTGTTTTTCCTGTCACATGGTTCTTTCATATTAGCTGGAATCACAGAGGACAGAGGCATTTGCACATAAAAATTTCAGCATGATATTAATCAAACTTTTTTTGGATTTCCTCTAGAGTTCCTCTGAGACTGTGGTAGATAGACATTGACGCTGTGTTTTGTTCTAATAGGAATGAAAAATAGAGGCCAAATGTGCCTGTATGTTTTAGAGATGCCCTGTATTTGCAGCGAGACTGAGTGTTGGTGCAGCTGGGATTCATTGTAGAAGTCAGTGTTCTCTATTCATTAGAAGAATCTTTTTATATTGTAATCCTGAACCTAGAGGCAGTAATACTGCCTTTTGCTGGTGCTTGTGCATCAGCATATGCACCAAAAATTTCAAAATAACCCTCTTCCCTCTTCTGCACCTTCACATCACTATACTTGGTGAGCCTTCAGAATGTGCATCCTTCAAGTCAGTGCCTTACCCTGTCAGTATGCAATAAATTGGTTTTGCTGTCAAGGTCTGGATTAGAGCTCTGTTGGATGTCCCAGATTTTTACTGTTTTCTTAGAATTTCAACCCAGAGGAAACTAGAAATCATTACCGACTGTCCCCATGCAACAAATCTCCACTGACCCTCCACTGACACTCAGCTTGTTTCCAGAATATCTTGACCCAAAGTGGTGTTATTCTGTAGGCTCTTCTGTCGTTCGTTCTTCTCATGGGATACATCTACAGCATTGTTGGGAATGCAGGCAGTTAAGTATGTTTAAACTATTTTATATTTGTCCAGTAGTCTAACGAGCAAGAATTTATCATAAGTAAATGGAAAAATTCAGGTGTTACTCGTACCTGACCTTGAGTACAATTATCAGCTCATTAAGAGAGCAATGGTGTGTTAGGGGGTGGAGTGGGTTTAATTCATTGACAAATGCACCATGTGAATTACATTTAGACATGCTTCTTACATAAACATTAGATGTTTTTCTTTGATTTTATTTTCTTGCAAACATTTAATTCTGAAAGACATAACACCACTTAAGAAAAACATCTTTAAACATTCTCCTGTCCTCAAATGATTTGAATAACCAAAATACCTAGCTCTTCAGTATGAAATACTCAAAGCTCTAGAAGCAAACTTTATCAAAGTCTGTGGCTATCTATGTTTTATAAAGAGTCATGCCTATATTTAAGACAATAGACACAAGATAGCCCACGCGGCCTAGGTCCAACTCCATGGCCCTGCACCAGACTGTGTGATCGTGAACAAATTTGGTGGGTTGACTCTGGCTGGATGCCAGGTGTTCACCAAAGCTGCTCTATCACAACCCTCCTCAGCTGGACAGGGGAGAGAATATATAACAAAAGGTTTGTGGATTGAGGTGAGGGCAATGTGTTATCCCAGAGGCGCTACCACTGTTGCTGATGAGCTCAGCGTTGGCCAGCAGTGGGGTCTGTCTTGGAGCCAGCTGGCATTAGCTCTATCGGACACAAGGAAAGCTTCTAACAGCTTCTCATAGTAGTCCCCTCTGTAGCTTCTCCACTATCAAAACCTTGCCAAGCAAACCTAATAGAGCAAATAATTTGCTCTTCTATTGCCTACATTTCTTCATTTAACAGTTACAAATAAATGCTGCCTTTCTCCTGTTTATCTTGTTTACTTAGGTTATTATCCTATCAAGCATGAACTGTCTGTTGTATGTTTTACAGTGTCAATCACATTTGGCCACATGTCTCTAGGGGAGATTCCAACATAAAAGGGAATATTCATTAGAACTGTAACATCATTAAGTGGTGCCTGTTACTGTTACACTTTGCCTATGTCCCACAGTGTTTTCACTCCTTCAGAGACTGTAGTGGGTCAGAAGTTTCAAGCAGCAGAGATGCAGTTGTGCACCACTTATGCATAGTATTCAGTTATAAAAGCAAATCATCTCTCCATTCCTGTGTAAGTTTATGTAGTTCATGCTCTTTTACCAAAATAGCACACACTAACTGTAGGACTCTACATGAAGACTGATATTCCCAAATTAATATTTGATCTGATATCCAAGTGTTCCTGAGTAAGCAGAGGTAATGTTTGAGTTTTGGGTTGTTTTTTTTCTAGATGTATAGTACATGGCCTCTAAGGTAATGCTTACTTTGGTTTGCATGTTAAAAGATTGTGTCCGTTCAAGTTATGAAGGAATTTTTGGTTTTGAGAATTATGTTGTGATTGATTGATCATCAGGAACATTGTCACAAAAACAAAAGCACTGTCATTCCTAATCAAATTGAATAAATTTAAAAATTCAGTGATAGAAACAGTGGGGGTTTTTTTACATATTTGTATTTGCTCAATTAAAGAAAACACCAACACTTCAATCTGTAGTGAAATGAAATAACATTTCCTGAAATAACAAGAAGCTAAATCCATTGTTTCCTTAGCTCAAACAAATGCAGCTGTGTCAAGCATGTCAGTAATCATGTGTTTCCCTTGTCTCTTGCCAGGTATTAGGACAATAAATAGTCAAAACACTTTGAAAATGATCACCTGTGAAGACACTACAAATCCTCTCTTACCTCTGTCTCACTGCAGGTTTACTTTTTTTGGTGGTGCAGTTGCATAATTTTGGTTTGATTTCTGAAGAATCTAGTCAGGCACAAAAAAACAAGTCTTATTCTTTCTTCTTTGAACTTCGCTAGCAAACAAAATGAAATAAATGCCAAATGAATATTGAAATCTGCATTTCCATCCAGTTTTAGAGAAGCTGAAATTAATTTTCTGCCATCCAACTGAGCTTAGTTGAGAAAGGAGATCAGCTTGGTTTTTCATAACTTATCTTGAAGTCAGGAACAGTTTGTTCCTAGAAGGATCTGCATAGCCAGGCATGCAATTCCAGCAGAAGGATCGGTTGTGTTGCCAGTGAGTCAGGGACTGACTTGGGTCCAGGCTGATGCATTTGGCACTTGCTCAGGATCATATTCATGCCATTACCATTTACTTCTCTTTATTTAACTGAAAAAAAAAAAAAAAAAAAAAAAGACAAATTCTTTAAATGGGAGAATAATGTTTCAGCCTGTTCATAGGATCTTAAGTCTTACCTGTATTTCCTTCTCTTAATGGTTTTGGGAACCAAACTCAGTGTAGTTATATTCCTATAAATGCTTGGTATTGACCAGGCTGAACTGCCCCAAGTCACAGCTGATAATATTTCAGTTCATTCTGATTTCGTGCAAGGAACAAACCTGCCAAGGCTGAGAAAGGGAAGGAAGCTCAACCTCTCTCGATAACCATACTGGGTATGGTGCACTCGGTGTAGGCCTGTTAGCCTGTATGGTTTAGAGAAGACTTCATACGTGACACAGCTATCTGCTGTTTGTCCTTGTCCGTAAGCTACGCTAGGGCAAACTGATTCAGAGAGCTGTGAACCATCTTTATGCTGTTTTGCGGTGTGCTGCAGCGTGCCTTCTCCAGGGCAAAGCTAGCCCCAATGGGCCGTTGCAATGAGCAGAGATCACTAGGGCACGGTATATATGTCTGAAGTTGATCTAATCGTACCTTAGATATACAAAGTCTCTCTACACTGTAATAGCTTTATGCCACTTGGAGGTGAACTTGCACTGGGCTGATCCTTTTGTGTGAAGCTTGATAGCAAAGTGGAGTCTGTTAGTTTCCTATACTGTGAAAGAGCTTTGTATGCCTCATATTTGACTGTTAACTCAGTTGTGCAGCTTTGATGCTGGTAAAGCTCTGCTGTAGTCAGCAGTGATGGTGTAAGCCAAGCAATCTGGGAGCCTTTGCAAAAATTCTGCCAATGAATACTGACAATTACTTTCCTAATGGATTCTAATTGAAACAGAAAATGGAATGAATTAAATTTAACTTAAAGGCCATTATTTTGTTTGGTTTTCTGGAAGTTTCATATAACCTATTACTTCATTAATTAATTTTTAATTGGGAAAGTTTGCTTTTTGCATAAAACAAATGCCTCATTAACATAACTTTTCTTTCAAACAGAAGTCAATATAGTCCTATGCTTTTTTGTGTTCTTCTTCAAGCACCATCCTTATTCAGATTTCAGTGAGAGGTAACCTGTGAAGTCAATCTGCAGGAAATCCACTCTTTTTTTTTTCTTTTGCTCTTTATAGGTGTCCCTAGTAGCAGTATAAAATTGTAGCAAATCTGAGAAAGATCATTAAAGTCATATTTTAAGTGGTGTGGCAGTGCAGCTGTCGTGAATCCCTGAACTACTAAGATGGGGGAAGATGTGAATGAGCAATGGCTGAAGAGGGAGGCCACCTTCATTCTTTGTACCATACTCGTGACCAGGCCTGGGTGCCCAAGTGTGGTACACTCAGGAATCCACTTCACGTGCCAAATTCTTGAGTGATTAGACAGATCCATTCTCTGTTACAGCTCTGCAGAGCCATGTTTATTCATGTACAATTCACACTAATTTTTCTTATTTTTCATTGGACTACCAAAATCATTATCTGTGACTGGAGGGCTATGCCTTCTTGGATAAGAGGTTTGTAGGCTTTTTTGACCTTGCAGGAAGAAAGGTTAATGCCCAGTTTTTTGGTGGTCTGAAAGTCTCATAGCAGATGGTGGACGATGCAGGGGATGTGAAGATTCCAGAGAACTGGACTACTTACGTTGTTTTCTTCAGCTGTATGCTCAGTCTCTGGGATTTCAAAAGGCAATTATTATCAGTCATATCTAAATATCAACCTTTATACAATCAAAGGCTGCTGCAGCCCAAAGGTCCTGGTTAAACTTGAAATCATTCCCTTGCTGCGTTTTTATATGAGCAGCCAGTTTTTTGCATTTTGCTTTCAAGCCTCTCCCCAAGAAATCATCCTATGGACATGCATTCAATTTTGTGATGCTGTGTTCATCTCCTGTGGTCAAGTTCTTCTATTCTTTCTTCTTTTTTTCAGCAATGTTATTTCAATTCATGTGCCACAAGCTATTTATTCTTCTGCTCTTGTACAAGGCACTCCAGAAGACAAAGCAAGTGTAGTCAAGTCAGTTGTGTAGAACTGCATTAGCAACTTTAATGCAAAAGGAGGCACAAAATGTGCAATAAATCACCTGATTAAAGCCTGAAAACCTCTTTTTGTTTATACATTTATTGATTTTTTTTCTCTAATCTTGTCTAGCTCCTTCAATCATCAGTCTCTTGCCTGCCCTCTATGATCCAAAATCAAAGTAATAGACTCCAGCTAAACAATAGTTGTAATTTATAGAGCGACAAGGGATGCCTTTATCCACCAGAGAGACTCCTTCCAACTTCAGTTAAGGACAAACTTTTCGTATGTTTTTCAATCTTTATGAAAAAAATTGCAAAGCAGAAAGAAAACATCTCCCTATAAACAGTCACCACAACAGCCAGAGGGTAAAGCAGCGATTGTTCTGTGTCAATTTTTGTTGGATTTGCTCATGTGATTAAAGACCGGGCAGAGTGGGTGGGATGTAAAGCAAAAGGTTATGATGCTGTCATGGCCCATGGTAGGCACATTCTTCTGATCTCTCCTAGTCTCTAACTTCATTTATAACACAGCAGAGCAGCTTATTCATAAACATTTCTGGTTTAGACAGACCTGGTTAATGATAGGTGAGGTGGTTGCTGATTTCCAGTGAGAAATGTTGGTGGCTGGGTGAGTATGATCATTAGTACTTAATGTCAGATTGAAATGTGTTTTCACATATGAGACGTGGGTGTTAAGAAGAAGGGGACAATCTCTTTTCAGTGGTGCCCAGCAATAGAACAAGAAATAATGGGTTTAAGTTAGAACATAGGAAGTTCCACCTCAACATGAGGAGAAACTTCTTTCCTGTGAGGGTGACAGAGCCTGGAACAGACTGCCCGGAGAGGTTGTGGAGTCTCCGTCTCTAGAGACTTTCAAAATCTACCTGGATGCATTCCTATGTGGCCTGCCCTAGGTGATCCTGCTCTGGCAGGAGGGTTGGACTAGATGATCTCTAGAGGTCCCTTCCAACCCCTACCATTCTATGATTCTATGTCTGACTCGGCATCAAAGGCTATTGTAATCTTATGTACTTTCTGCTGGTGCGTTTCTTCCTCTTACCCAGCCACAGTGCATGATATGTTAGAGAATTAGAGACACTAACATGCTCATGTTCCCCCTTATTCCTCTTCTCTTCCTACCAGCAAATGTTAGTTGTATAATATCATAAAATCACAAAATCACAATGTCATCCATTCCATGTTTGGCTCTTAATACTAATTTCTTGGTTTGTTGATATTTTATTTTTTTTTTCACCAAAGCTGATGCTAAAATGAAGTGAAAACATAGCTTGTATTTTCTTCCTGATACTTCCTAGCTTTTACGTGTTTTGACTGACAAGTCTAAAAATATGAGCGGGCAAGGGAAAATTTCACTAAAATATTTCTCCCATAAATGCTTTACGAAAACTTTAAAAACATCATTAAACAAAAATTACTCCAATAGCGCCCCAGGGTTATTTGAATACCCTGCTGATTATAATTCCCAAATACCTATTGTTTTCATCATTATAGCATCCTAGAGAAATTAAATAGATATTGTCATGTGTCTCATTCTATTGTTTCCTTCATTTTATTTCACAGGTCATTTGCAATCTCTTGAATGTGGAAGTTAAAAATCTTTATTTGTAAGCAGTAGCTTAAGGTAGGGAAATGGGTCAGGATTTTGAAAATCAACACTTCTTCCTTCAGAATACTTTGAAAAATTCTACTAAGGGTTCTTCCTAAGTAGTGCTGGAATGCTTATGATGGCACATTTTGATAGTAGCTTTTGAGTAGCTCTTAGGATCCTCATCTTTCAACTCCTGCCATATGCGATGTACCGCCAGGACAGAACTATAAAGTGATTTTTGCCCTAGAGAGCTTACACTGATTTAAATTGTGATAAACTGCAATATCAGAATACTATCATCTTAAATGCTTTCAACTTTGGAGGGTGTCTTAGTAGGAATCACAGCTAGGGAAGAGTAGGAAAGAAACAATAACAATCTTACTATTGTTTTAAAGTTTTAAGGTGTAGTCAAAGGTTTTTGTATAATGGAAACTGGAACAGACTGACTTGTGGTCTTCAGCTATTGCTCAGGAAAGGAATACTTTGATAGCTGCTTTTCTGAGCTGGCTGTATTTTGAAGTGGCCATCATTCTTTCTTGTACTTTTGTGTCTTTCTGTATAGTCAGTCTGAAGAGGGCAGCTGATTTTAGTGGGATTTGTGATGTAGCTTGTTCTCCAGTAGAAGTGGAGAAGTGATTCAAAGGTTACACCACTGTTAGTCCACTGATTTAAGTGGATTCCTGGAGGTACCAAAATGAATTAACTGACAGCAACAGATTCTCATATCAGAATGGGTAGAGTAGAGCATGCAGTCCACTTTTAATAGAGTAAGTGATGCTATATGTTGTCATTAAGGCATACAGTTTCTTATTAAAACACTCTAGAGAGAAAGAGAATAAATGATATATTGTAAATTGATGTAACTAGCAGAACAGTCAACATGAAGAAACCATAATTAAATAGCCATCTTAAAAAAATACACAGGATGTGGGAAATAGGATGATTCCGGTTAAACAGTATGTGAGCATAATTTCACAGAATGGTATATATGCAAAATCAAACTAGGCAAAGCATATTTATATTACTTAATAAGAAGAGAGGAAAATGTGTGTCGAAAACTGAAAGAATAAAACTAAAGATGATGTCTCACAAGTTTGAAGAAAGGCTACAGAAAGCCATCAAACCAAGAAAATGTTGAAATATGTCATTCAGCAGGACTTTCAGAGTTTTTCACCCACTTTACATGTATTCAAAATCCAGTCCAGACAGGCAGCCCACAGAGCCATCAGTCTTGCCTCTTATCATTGAGGGCTCTACACTGTTGTTCCATACAAAATTTCATGGCACAAAAATTGCATGAGAAACAAAAATCTGTTGATAGCCTTCATGGAGGAGCTACCTGAACAGAAAGAGAGTGGCTAAGTTCTGGGTTCATATGTCCATTTAAGAGCCTAATGATGATTGATTTCAGTAGGGCTCTAATTAATAAATTTATTTAGGTATCCGTATCCTAAGTCTTTCTATGAATTACAGTCAAAGATATATCCTAGTCAGGAAGCCTATGTATGGATAAATATCCAAATAGTCCAAGATACTAAAAAGTTCTTGTTCAGTTCAATATGCAGGAGCAGGTATTAATTTATGGTTGTACAGTTACTGTACCTCTTCCTGACTGACTTGGTAGTAGGTGATATATTGTTCTCCAGGCTTTGGGGCTGTTAGGCACTATATGCTGATTAGACAGAGTTTGTGTCTATCTGTACACTGAGATTAAAGACCCAGCAGCCATTTTTCCCCATACTTCCTGATTTACAGCCCTGCTTCTGAAAACCCAGAGTAGTACACCATCTTCAGAGGTCTCTGGATACCCATTTCCAAAGAGGACTATGAAATATCAATCCAGATTTCATACTGGTTAACACAGCAGTCAGAAACATGACCAGCCAAAAGCCTCTTTGCCAGGCTGATTGGTCTTGTTTTTATGCTCCCACCACTATCAAATCTGTGTGCAGACTGTGAAGCATAAGAAGGGAACCAACACATGCACTGTGGCAGGCAGAATACACGAGAGTGCGGCGCATCAATCTCTTGAAACTCTGCTTGCTGAGTCGCTGGCTCTCCTCTCCCTCACACTGCTTTGGGGTTCCTGCAGCCTGCACTCTTCTCATACAATTTCCAGATTTAGCACCATAATTGTCTCATTTCCCCGTACTAACCTCCATGGAGGATAAAATCTCTGCAGCCTACACCTCCTCACATCCACTGGGCAGTTCCATTTCAGAGATGACTACCCAGGAGCTGTTAGTGAGTATAAGCACCATCCATGTTATGCCTGCTGTCAGGTTCCCTCCTGGGCCAGAGGATTGAAAAGACATATTGTACGCTCAGCAAGAAATTGCAGTTAGCCCAGGATATAGTTAGATCATTGTTTTGAGAGAGAATATTAAGAACTCAGGGCACTGGAAAAACAAAGGTCTTTTTCCACCCCAGGAGGTAGAGAAGTGCCAGAAGGTGCGTAAGAGACTTTTGTAAGCTTTGAGTTTGTGGATTCTGCTGTCTGACCCGAGGTTCTAGCTCTATAGTATGTAATTTAATGTCTCCTCTAAGTGCTTATAATTTAATTGTAAGGTGTCTCACAAACATCTTAGCAGGTGCAAAGAGGACGTGAAGTGATCCTTTTTTCCTCTCTCCTCAGCTGGAACATGAAGAAGGCACTTTATGATCCAATTAGTGCCTCCAGGAGCTCTCTAATTGCATTATAAAGCATCTTAAAAAAATAAAAAATTAGAAGCTGGTTTTAAAGCCTGGGGAAAAAAAAAAAAAAAAAAAAAGTGTTGTTTAACTATTTGTCCTCTTGGTAACTCAGCAGTGAGAGAACCCAGCATCCTTATGCACCACATTTTGTCTGTAACTTCCCCAGATGTGAAATGTGTTTCGTTGCCCAAAGCCCTGGAAAGTGGAGCATCCTTTATTGTGCTGTAATCGGAGCTTGAAGCACACCGTGGAGCTTTACACCCAAAGTAGCTTGTGACATTTCTGCATGTTGCTTATTCAAGGAAACTGTGACTGTGCTGCGCTGTCTGTGGCCATTTTAGCCTGCTAAGTATCTCTTCTAGTGATTTTTTATACCAAGCTCATTGGCATAGAGTCTGAGAGGTATTACATATAATGAGCTATAACATGCTTTCGACTTCAAAGCTCAGCTTCTGTATAATAATTATCACATCACTTTCCTTAACTCTCACATATTTTACTTATTGAGTGGGTGGGAAGAAGATACTGAAATAATATTTAGACTTATATAGTGCTTTTCAGCTATAGATCACAAAATATTTTGTGTTGGCGGTTAAGCATTATCATCTTCACTGTGAAGATGGAAAAGACAAAAAGGCAGATAACACAGAGCTGTGAATAAAGCCTGTTCCTTAGTGTATGGCCCTTCCCGTTCATTGGGTTAGTGCTGCTCCCCCTGTACTCTTCTTCATTAGCTGACAGAAGTGATAGGATTTGTATCCCCTTTCCAATAAAGCAATGAAATGAATAAAAGCAAAACACTTGAATATGTCTGTTGTGTGTCATAATGGCAGCAGTGCTTGATCTCCTTCACACTCACACACAGCCAAGTGGAATACAAGCCATGCATTTTGTGTTTCCATCTATTCCTTTTTGTTGTTGTTGTTGCTGGTTTATAGCCCAGCCCATTGCAGCAAAAAGGCACAGTAGCAAGACTCCGAGATGAGGTTACACTGTATGCACGGTCCTCTACTCATCTCTTCAGGAAGAGGCTCACACCACCAAGGGTGTCCTCAAGCACTCAGAAAGGGACATCAATCTAATTTAAATGTGACAAGGTGATGTTCAAAATTCAGGTGTTATGTTACCTGAACCCAGTCCTCTTCTTCCTGACAAATCTGCACATTTATTTAGGGGAGCCTTTTCATGCCTGGCACAGTGACTGTGCTGGGAACTTCCATCTCCCTCTGGCTAACAGGCATTGACAGTCTCTCTGCATTGCAATAATCAGAGAAAAGGGCTGCACCTCAGGGAAGAGAGATTCACAGTCAGATGCTGTTTCAGGAAAAGGGTAAGGGACAGCTGACAGCCTTCATCTTTTTTCCTGACAGACTCTATCACGTACCTATGCACTGGCATATCCATTCACACCCTGCTTTCAGTAAAGCCACTGATAATTTACAGTAAGTCATCAAGAAGCTTACCAGGATGGTCGTCTTTGTTTCTCTTCTGTGAAAGTTCACTCTTGCTTCCTCTCATCTGAATTTTGGGTTGAGTTTCGCTCCTACTCAGAGCCCCAGAACAAAGTGAGCTCACAAAAACAGGAGTACTGCTCACACTAAAAATCCTTTGATTCAACAAAAAAAATACATCATCTTGTTCCAGATTCTTTCATGGCAGGATCTCAATTTCTGGTATAAAATTCATAAGCCTTAATAAATCTTCCACAGTAATGGTCTGAATTTCTGGAGTTTAACAAACATGCTGAGTTTTAGGTTTTATTACAAACATTTCATATAATTAGCATGAACAGATGGCATATGATTCTACCATTAATCATTTGTGTACAACCAAAATACAGTAACGTCAGTAACTCCCAGAATACTCTGAAAAAACACCTGGCTGCAATTCTGATCGCTCTTGCACCTATCAGACACCACAACTGTAGTAAAATTACTTCTGATTTATCTCAGTATTGAACAATAGTAGAATGAGGACTTTTTCATTATACAGACCATCCTCTGTGGTTTCAAGACTTGCATTGGGATTTATGCAACATATAATCAGTTAAAAAATAACTTCCTTGTGTGGGGCAAAAAGGAGGAATATTAATGGAGAAAATCTTTCAAAGCATTTCTGGAAACAATACCCTTATGTATAAAGACTTTTTTTTTTGGCTTCTCTATGTGGTAGTGTTTTCAATTCCAATAGCTATAATAAGACAAAAAATCTGCTATATTTGTCAATCTGTCAGGAAATATATTTCAGCTTCAAGCATCATACTCCTGGGGTTTATGGAAATCACAAAGCATCTCATTCAGATGAAGAGGCTGAAGTTACAAGCAGTGCAATTAATATCTTCAATTTCTGCCTTCAGCATGAAAAGAAGCTCAAAAGCTCTTTGAATCTCAATCCCAAATGCTATCTAATAGTTCACATCTGGCTTATGCTATTTACGAGAAACAACAGTTGTTGATATCAGCAGTGCATCAGCGACATACTAACCTGCTTACCTGGCTAGGTGAGGGCAGGGCTGCCCAGAGGTCATGGGAAGGTCTTTTGGAAGGTTCAGCTGAGTGGAAAGGTTGTATCCCAAGTGTTACTCTTATAAAAGTTGGAAACAGAAAAGCCTACACCTTCCTGCTGGTAGACAACCATGGGTTCCCGTGTGTTTTCACACACTGCTTACACACAGCACAGCTGACGAGAGTCATACTGTTATTGGCAGCAAACCTTGCACAGTGACAAGTTTAATCTTTTTTATTATTTGCTGTTTGGCTTTCAGTAGGACTCAACACCTCATCTCAGCCACTGCTGTGTTTAGTCCTATGGAAGCACATAGACAGGTATAATTCATTAGTGAAAAAAACTTCCAGTCTAAGCCAGTTTGACACCTTAGGAAGGACCACACTGGCAGCTTTTATTCTCTTGGGGAAACTCTTGTCTCAGATCACTCTCACAGGCGCAACAAAAACTCAGGAAAGGAGATGATAACAGGTGTTTCATTACTGGAGCTGGAGATTTGATCTACCATTCTACGTGAATTTAAAAAGCAGATAGTCTCTCTTATGACTCCTTCACCTCATGATGTTTGAGAAGGGCCCAGTGCCTATTGACGTCCGTGCTGCTATACCAGAGGAATGTTGTACAGAGAGAGGAAGGGGCTTACTCAAAAATTTCTGCAGCAGAGCTCAGAAGACTTTCTTATAACTCATTCGCTTTACCATAAAGCCATCCTTTCTTCCCACGATGCCTATCTCCAAAAAAGGCCTGTTTTTCAGCCGAGAAATGGAGAACAAAGTAGACTTATATTAACACTAGTTTGTTCGAGTTAGGTAGCTGAGGTGACAAAGGGATTTGAGTCATGTTTTAGGGAGGGATTTACACAAGGAAAATGAGTGGTGCCAGCATCAGCTTTCAACATCCTAACAGTAAAGCTCTTACCAGTCTGGGTTTATTTAAGTGTAGCCTGTCTTTGAGCAGGAGGTTGAACTAGATCAACTCCCAAGGTCCCTTTCAACCTGAATTACTCTGTTTCTAAGAAGCCAGGACAACACTCAGGTGGCTGAAAAATGGCAAAGAGCCCATAGTAACGGATTGTTTGGGCACAACCCAAGCAGTATTCTCTACCTCCCACAACTTTCCTTCGCTTCTAACTGAGCTTTTAACTGGTAATTTACGTTTTGCTATTCTCTTGTAACCACAACTGTAAGAAAGGGAGGAAAAAGAAAACCACTTAGACCCTCTTGCTGATAATGAAAGATACAGATGCTGTATTACAGTGCTGTGAAATGGTCTCTCTCCACCAGAATGGTGCATGACAGGAAACCAAGCATGAGAAAGCTGCTAACAGGCGCAGGCTGCTTAATATTCCTGCACTGTCTACACAAGACAAATGTTTTCTCAATTCATCTCTTTTTAAACATAATAAAGCAAAAGAGAGAGAGGGAAATATTTATCACATTGGGATAAATATCTTTCCTCGAACACCACAGAAATCCACTACTAAAGTTTGCTGGCCAAAAGTCAGGCAGGAGAGGATTTCTTCATTGTGATTCGAGCTCACTGAAAATATTATTTTAGTCAGCGATAAATTTAACTCATGCTACTACAGAGAAACCACCTGTGCAGCCAAATTTTGATCAGAGGTGTGTCTTGTCTGAGTAGTCACAGGACTGCAATACATGAAAGGCTACCGAGCAGTGAATGCTCATCCTTCTCTGCTAGGACATGCAGCTACAAAGCAGATGAAAAACTACCTAGAGAGTGCCTAACAAACTCTTGCTTGTGGCTATGAATAACAATGAGAGCTGGGTAGGGGGTTTATTTCATTTTGTGAATTTTTACACTTAAATCAAACCATTTTATTTATTTATTTTGTTCATATGGCTAAATCCCAGCTGAGGGTAATCACTGTAAGCTTTATGCATCCTGCTTGTTTTCTGAAAACACTCAGGACAACCTGAGTACTGAGACTAGATCTGTATTAATCTGGCACTAGTGCAAAGAGGGTGAGAAATAGAACCCTAATGACCTGGTAACCTTCAGGTAAGGGTGATTATACATAATGCCAGGTACAGTATATTAAGACCCTGTGCGTCACTGTTTAGCCAGCCTGCTAAAAGCCTGCATTAAAGGCCAAGATTTGTCTACACTGTATAGGAATGAGAAAGGAAGAGGAAAACCTATTCATAGTTTATAAAAGAGGTTGTCTTTATTTCAGTTTTTACTCTTCGTGGATGTCTGTACTGTCACCATTTCTCTGGGGAATATTCAGACCAGAGAGCATATTCTGGAAGGAATATGCCGTTCAACAGCAAAGACATGCTCTAAATTTGGAAGTGCTGGAAGTATTCTGTCTGCTTGGACACTTTAAAGCTTCAGCTTTCTCTCCAGGGCCTTCTAACACAGCATGGTAAACTGGCAGATGTTAGCCCAGCCTTTTGAGGGGGAAGCAGTCACAGGTCATTCTAATACATTAGTTTTGCAAAATTTTTCCCAAGTGAAAAGCTGCTGTTATCTGCAGAGAGTTAGAGCAATTTTTTGGCCACTAAGGCCTTTCCTTCCTCCCACAGAAAAATGATTGCTTCCTGCTCATAGTCAAATTAGCTTTCACATAATGAAACACTAGAATTTTAGAGGAAAGATTATTATATGTCTTGCTTTTTGCAGAATGAGAAAAACCTGTATGAATTTTGAAGGTAGAAAGAACATAAGATTTTCTTAACACTGATATGTTTTCATGAGGATCTAGGCTTGAGTCAAACAAAGTTTTGCTTTGATGGATAATAAAGATGCATAAATGCAACCAAATTTGCATGGAAATATTTTCCTGAACTTTAATTATTATTAGGGAGTACCACAACAGAAGAATATATCGGACAATAACTAGATTAGCAACAACAATTCTGTCTGCAAATAAAAAGGGCAAAAGACATTTTCTTTAGGTAATTGGTCCTCTTGGTTAACATATTAAAACCAATGTGATTTTTGTAACAGGGAGTGTGGAGGGGAAGGCAGTGACTGGCATTTCATTCACCTGACAGTAGCTTCCCAGCCTTTCTTACCAGGGATTTGAGGCTGACTCAGCTGCATATGACCTTCAGAGCAAGGTTTGAATCCATGCCTTAAATCTGCACTGGGTTTTCCTCTTTCCTCTCACTCTTTCACGTTCACTTTGATAAGCAATAGAAGATATGCTCTTATTAGATGCATGATTTCACACTTTCAGGTGCCATTCCTAAAACACTTATTTTCAGAAGATAAAAAAGCTATGTACCAATCCTTTTACTTGAATCATGTCATCTGTCTCCCTGTTGTTATCTTTCTAACAGATCTTTAGAAATAATTCTTATTAAAACTTCCTTTTTTTTTTTTTGCCAGATAACAAGATGAAATCCTGATAGTTAATGAATGTTTTTACTCACTTATTACATTGTCCCCTGTATGGAAAATTTGATAAGTAAATGAACAGAAATGTCAGCTTTTGTATTTTGCGTGCTAAGGAATGCAATAGGATCAGTGATGGGAAGTCTATAAAAAGGGATGTGAAGAGGAAAATGGGAGTCCTTTGCATTAAACGGCCAGAGAAAAGTAGTGAAGACCTTATAAGGGATTCTTTTGTGAAGATCAGACTTTAGAATCACTAGAATATGTGCTTCCCAAAGCACTTCAATGCAGGTTTATGAGAATAGAACAAAAGAGAATAAAATAGAAATTAACAGTGATTACTATGGTTCTCCTCTGTGCTATGATGCACACTTTTATACTTTTAATCTGTGGATTTCAAAGACATCATTAAATCTGATTTGATTAACCTAAAGAAATCCAGGAGTTAATTTACAGCTACTTGCCAATTTACAAGCCATTGAAGTGCAATGAAGCTGAGCATTCTTCTTTCAGTACTTTCATAATTAAGCATTTGACTAATTTAAATATTAAATCTGTTTTCTCATAATTGCCTAATCTCAGTCAAATATAAGAGAGACAAATTCATGTCTACTTAAAAGATCCAAGATCTGGTTTAGCACTAAAGCCCACTGAAATCAGTGGAAAGATTCTGGTGCTTCTAATGCTTCTGCCAGCAAGGTCAGCATCTGTGGGGGCTGTCTGAAAAAAAGACTGACACCAACTTTACACTATTTAAGAGCAGACTTTCATTACATACACCGAATAAAGCCAACCAAATGTGTTTTTTTCTTGTTGCTAACAGCATCTGAAATGATTTTTAAAAAGAAATAGAACTGTTAAAATATAGTGATATTGTTGCCAATTATTTGTGTCTCATTTTGCTCAGATGAGATATTGAAAATGAAAGAGTAATTTTCATTTTCTGATTCCGTTCCATTTCATTTTCAGGCAAAGATTCACGAGCACAATTCAAATGTTTGTGTGGGTTTGCCAGAGAGGTTGTGTCATCATCTCCATTCTTAGAGATATTCAAAACCCAACTACACAAGGTCCTGAGCAGCCTGCTCTAGTTGACCCTGCTTTGAGCAAGGAGGAAATTGGACTAGATAGCCTCCAGAAATCACTTCTATGACTCTTTGAAAATATTGAAAGCTGAATTACAAAAAATTTTCTCAATGTGGAAAATATATACTTAGGAAGTTAATTAGATTATTTTCATAAACCTTAAATTCTGAGCCTACTGATTTCTTCTATATCTATTAGGAAAAAAATGTTATTCATATTTCTTGGCATATTTTCAGTTGCATCTTACATTTCCAATAATTTGACTCATTAGCTCTTAAATTCTCTTGCACCAATGCACCACAAAAGTATGTGCTTTTGAAAAATGCAGTCAACTTCTGCTGCTTTCATACATTTCTTACACTTGTCCCAGAAAGGGTAGATAGGTCACGCCCTGTATTCTTTTTGGAAAGGCTAACTGCAAGAGTGGTGCACACAGATCCTCCAGTCTACACTCAGAGACAGGGGAGCATATAGGCAAATCATTTCCCGAGGAAATGGTGAGGTGAAGGATTTTTTTTTCTCTGTGGCATGAAACCAAGTCCTTTTTACATCCTTTCTGTCTCCCGATCTATTGTCCAGGGGTAGTATTTCAGTTTCTGTACAATAGGATGTGAGTTCTTTTGCACAGCTTCTCCTGTGGATGCCCAGCCCTGTCCTTGCAGTGGCCCATGGGTAAATAGCACACCTGACCTTATCCACTGCTGTATAAACACACAATGCAGAACTATGCACTTAAGATCCACTTCAATTATCAAAATAATGTTTTGTCAGGACACAGTTTGTGCATAATTTATGTTCTAGATCTCAGCACAGGGTTTAACTCACCCAGAGATCTGGAATACTTCAAACAGCTTGCCTCTTACCTTCTTTTAGCACTTCCAAACAAGAGTTTTGCTGTCTCTTAGTTAGTACTCATGCCAATGAAGCAAGAACTGCCCATACGACAACATTTTTTTTCCAGCAAACACACAATTGCTGATAAGCCGTGCAGGTAAATACTATGACATGTAAAAGAACATTACAGAATGCACTGTGTTATTACCTATCTGGAAGATTTATTTGACCAATATATCAACCCTCAGGGGACTGGAAGCACTGTCATGTGCTTGTAAGAACAAAAAAAACTCCGAACCTTCTAACATAATGTACGTGCTTCATTAGTGTTGGGGATGTGTCACCTTAGCAAAGTAGAGGAAAAATCAAAGTCCGTAAGGGGGAAGCTAAACCAATTATTTGAAGTGATAAATCTAGGTTTTTTTCAAACAGGTTATGGGACTTTCCTGTGCTAGGGAGACAGCTCATACCATAAAATCAATACACATGAATTTGATGTAAGTTTGGAGCAAAAGTTCAAGTTCTGTTAAAGGTGTTCATATACCTACCTTTCTTTATAAGTGGATGTACTACAGATGACACCAATGAAGTGCCTCTGTTGACAGCAATAGAACAAAAGAACATAAGGCCAGCAGGTATTGGTGGTGTCCTGGTTCTTTGCCTTATGCTTTCCTTTAAGGCATTTAAATTTGCTAACGTTCAGGATGTTCAGCAAAGCCAGTTTTCTCGTGAGGGAGTGACCAAATAGTCATGCTTAGAAAGAGACTGTGTGGCAAATTCAATTGCATAATCTTGTCAGTAGGCATTTGGTTTTACTTGCTCAAAGTATGATCTAATAAGGACAAAAAATTTCAAGAACCTTAATTTTTATTTTGCGTGGAAATTTAGAAAGGTAGATGTCAGTTGCTCTAATCAGATTTCAACTGGTATATACCTTGTTTTTTAAATTAAACCTTCACTTTTCAGTCACTTAAATAGTTTAGAAAATTGTACCCAAAATGTATATATCAGGATGACTGTTAACAAAGCCCAGGCATTAGATACAGAATCACAGAATCACAGAATAATTAAGGTTGGAAAAGACTTCTAGGATCATCAAGTCCAACAATTTATGTAGTTTTCAGTTGCTGTGCTTTTTACAAATTATGATAAACTGAAAATCTGGGACAATGTCACTTTGTCTTTCAAAGTAAGACAGTCTTTTAGTCCATCACATGCATATGGCTTTGGATGGATATATAGTATTACTAATCACTGACATTATTTATTTAACAACAAAAGGCATATGTAATTGCAAATGTAATTTTAAAAAGTCTGTCATAAACATTTGCTTCCTCCAAAAATTAAATAATGTTTGAAACAATGCAACAAGATGCACATGAGATTTTTTACTTCTCGCTGCTCTAGAAAACTGATTTAAATACACAATATGGGCTTTAAGAGGTTTGTTTATGTGTAGGGGGCTTCTTTTGTTCCCTTTGGCCCAGCTTCTTCTTTCAGAAACAGTTGCTATTTGTTCTAAGCACGGGAATAACAGACTCACAATTCCACCAGAGACACAGGCAGGTTGTTAACAGCTGGAGAGCAAATTCCTAGTCAACAACTACCATGTTGTTTCTGTTTTTCAAATGCTATTTTCATGCATTTTAGCAAAATAATTATACTTTGCTTTCTTAAGGAAGCATATTTATAACAGGAATGATGGCATTTCAAGGAAACTGGAGTCACTGCAGCTAAACTTCAGTAGTGCACTCTCTAATTTGAACAGGAAAAAACTTGACAAGAAGTTTGCCAAAAATTGTACTCAATTAAAAAAAAAATAAATTTGCATGAAGAAATAATAGTTACGGAGGGCTAGGCTCATTCCTTCTCCCTTTCTATTCTCTGTACTGCCAGTGATGGCACCTGCAGGAAAGGAAGCTGTATGAGAGGAAAGTAATCCTGTAGAGGGTTCACAAATGCTCTAGGAGAAAGAAGTTCAATTTCCTTCTTCTGTTACCAATTGTTAATAAGATATGGACTTGGCCATGCAGGATCCAAGGTAATGCAGCTCCAGCTGACACTGGAGTTCGATCCAGTTAGACTGGATTTGAGCTTTGCATGAACTCAAATTCACGGCTACAAAGATCTCTACCTGTCACTAGACTCCTTTGAAGATCTGGATCTAAATCACTCTGAATGAGAATTGCAGGAGTTTTAGAGCCTACAAATTACTAATCCGATAAGAGGCACCTCTGTGAGATATAAACACATCTGCAAAATAGAAACATAATACTTCTGTGAAATATCTGCAATGTAAGCCATCCAATTAGCTCGTGTTTTTTTCTCAAGCTATTACAGGGACAAATGGAGAAAAAAAAATCCGTTAGTGAGACCCCAGTGGTCCCTGTGTGGTTTTAGTCAGTCTGGATATTTAAAAGTTATGTGGCCCTTACAGGTGCCACTCTACAGCCTGCAGCTGATATGTGACCTAATACCCGGCACCAGTGAGGCTCCAGGAAAACACATTAATGCAGGTGTGCAGACTTCAGTGTGGGTTCACATTCTGATGTTGGCTGAAGGGGCAGAACATACTTAAAACATAAACTAAATACTTTTTTCCCTAAAATACCTTGGTTGGTCTGAATTTTTAACCAATATATTTTCAACAATACTTTTCTTGTGGTGTTGACTCTCTGCTTTTCTGAACTGTAATGCAGACCCCAAGGACCATTCTTGTCATTGCCCGTTACACTACAAGTGGTGTTAATAACTGGGAAAACACTAAAATAAATTGATTTCTGGGATGTTGTTTTAATGCCAGTCACAACAATGTCCATTCAGCAGTGAAAATTTCAGCAAGCATCCTATCCTGGCTTTGTATCTATTGCTATAACTGACAAGAAGAAGACCAGAAAAAAAAAAATCCTTCCAATTAAAGTCATATTTTCATATCCCACTTGTTATGTGTCATCCAAAGAGCTTCTGGGTAGGTTGAGAAGATCCTCAGATCATCTCAAGTATCACTGGTTTAAATTGCCTTAAATTATCCTAGGCGTTATCTTTTCCTACATTACTATGAGCGATGATATGTCAAGTGCATTCAGACTCATAGTTTTTGGCCTGTCTCCTCTAGATAAATTCAGGTGAGGTGTGAGGATGTCAAACCCAGCAGAATAGTATGCTCTGCCTATGCTGTTGTTGTTTTAAACGTCACCAAGCTATTTTACTGTTCACAAAATTACCTCTTGTTAAAATTTGAAACCAAAATGTCTTTGTTGAAATGGTGTCAGTTTATCTCTGTAATGACAAGTCCTAAAACACTGGAAATTTGGTCATCAAAGAGAGGCTGAGATAGACCTGACCTTGCTATCTCAAAAATGGTTAGAGTTTACCACAATAAAAATGAGGTGGGAGAATCTGTTTCAGTAACAAATTCTACCCCTACTCCTTATGAGGATTATAAAAAATCCCTCATAAAGTCCCCACTCCTGCAAACAGTTGTGCACATGAGCAGACTTCAAATTAACCTTCTAGTTAAGCACATATATAAAGTTCATATGGTTGAGGACAGCTGCCTCTGCATATTTTGTTGTGGGGTGATGTAGATAGAGTATAAGAAGAACTCAAGATGAGCTTTCTTCCCTGCACGTGAGGCCATGAGCACGTCTTATGGTGCCCGTAACACGGGGACGCACCATGCCTCTCTTCTTGATATGTGGGGGTCTCCTGTTGACACACACTAGACAGTCTCCAAAATTCTGTGTTAATTTTCAGGGTAGCTAGTTACTGCTATGCCTTCCTGGGAGTTGGACCTATTTACCTTGTCACAAATCAAAAGGCATACTTGAAATGCCTCTGTGGTGCAAGGGTAACACAGGCAGTAAGGTTTCTCAAGAGAAAACAGTAGAAAGATTTTAGAGAGAAAATCTGGACTGGTGGGTAAGAAGTTTGTGTTTTTTTTCAGGGAGAGGAATGGTGAGCAGAGGAGGCATTGTTTTTGTTTTTTTAAGAAGCCCTACTTTACCATCAGAGAGTCAGAGCTCCAGTTCTAGGTCTGCAGCCTCTCTTTAAACCAGCATGGGGACTCAAATTTGGTGGAGACTTCATCGGAGCCACTTTTTCATGAGCGACTGCTAAGACAAACACCTTGCACTCATATTTTGGGAGTATAGGCTTAAACAGCCTGGCTTTCCTATAGTTCCCTAAAGCAATATGAAGTAGGTATGGTGCTTGCCTTCTGTATATGCTGAGCTAGGATAAACTCTCATCCTGCCACGCACCTCCTGTTTCATGCTGCTTGCTCCTGAGGAACATCATGTGTGGTGCCTCCTATTTTCAGAGAGTTCACTCGCCCTTCTTCCTAGATCCTAACTTCCTACAGATCTATTCTCCTGAATTGCTACTTCACAAGTGTCTGAATGCAACATTGCCTCATAACCTGAAAAAGATTTTTTTTTCTGCCAAAAAAGCAAACCAACAGGGTCAACTCAAATCCTACCATACTTGCAACCAACTTAAAGACTAGAAATCATAAAAACTAGAAAAATTATAATGAACACTTTGAGAAAAATCTTTGAATACTCTTTCTCTTCACTCTCTCAAATGGGCACAAGGTACAGTTCTCTGTGAATGGATGTTTAGCTTTAAGCACTTGAACAGATTTGTTGAGTTAAACGGGGCTACTTAGCCACTTAAAGCTGAGCAATTAAATTTAAGAAAGTGCTTTCCTGGTACATTTCGTACAGTGACAGGATCCTCAGCTGCTTACAAACATAATAGGTCAAAATACCTCTTCTTTTTTTTTTTTAAATCTTTTTTCTTGGCCACTTTTCATGAGGAAGGAAAAGTGTAGAAATTTCAAAGCTAAAATACTTTGATTAGAAGTTGAAATGCAGTGATGGGGAAAAAGCTTTTATAATACTTCACAGTAACTGTACTTCGGTTGCTTCTGTTTTCTGTACTGCTTAGATTATTTCTCCATCAGGAATTTTGATGGAGAAGAAAATCAATACATGATAAGATACGGTTCTCCTTAAGATACTTGGCCAGTGGACCATGATGAAGGTATAAGTTCAGTAAAAAGTACCTACTATAAGTGACTATTACAGCCTTTCCAAATGAAAATATTTTACCTTTGGAACATAGAGTCATAAGCCTCCAAGAGCTCTATGAGGAAGTAAGTTTATTTTCTGAAGAGGAGGAGTGTGCTGATAGGCCACTTTTGCAGAATATACGTACATGGCATGTAACACAAGACATAGTAATCTACTGATTTTTATCTTGGCCTTCTCCACAGGGTTAAATGATCTCACCTAAAAATATTCCAGGATCATTGCAAAAAAAAAAAAACATCAGAGCTATCATCAGTTCCAAAATGCTTACACTAAAGAGTCTTACACTAAAGACCTCCTTATGTGGTTTATAGGGCAGATTTGTTTGAGCAGGCATAAATAAACTGAGGCAGTCCTCTAAAATCTAAAATCCTTTATTTAACTGATTGTGACAGGCTGTGGCTGCAGCCACCTATCATGTAATAAAAGGTTTGTATTCTTGCTGCAGCTTGAATACATACTTGGAGAGGAAGAAAAAAGTTTTTGCCTTCTCAGATGCTTCATAGGCCAGTGACCTTTATAAATGACAGCAAATTTGTGATGAATGAAGGATGAGGGAAAAGAGGAAAACATTAAGATATTTTGTCCTACTTTTTTGTGGCGTGTTGAAAACAATCACGGTGCCTATTTGTCATGTTCCAGCTTGGTCTCCCTCTTGCAGTAGTGTCTGACAGGCTGAATGAAGAAAGTGTAAGTGAAGATGAATTGGCAAAGGTATCACTTCTGGTCTGTCTAATTCTGAAGCAGGTGAAAAATATATATAATATCAGGATGTTAAAGTGAAGGAAACATTAAGATCAAGGGACTGCAGGGATAAAATAGAAATTCTTTAGGCAATTTAGGGAGCAAATGAATAATCCAAATGTATTTCTTATAATTTAAGATCTTTGGTTACTTCATACTATTTGTGACATTAAAATAACAAGCAGATGCTTTATGTTGGAAAGGAGTGAGCAAGGTGAACAAACACAGAAATAAGAATTCTAAGAACAGAGGAAATTATGAGGAAAATTTCCCTAATATTGACGGTTATTCACACTGCAGAATTGTTTCCTCGGGGAGCACATGCGTCTGTTTTGACTCGTTTAAAACCTGACTGGGGAAAATCTCAGGAGCAGACCACACAGAAAAATCTTGCCTCAGCAGTGGGATTGATGGGATGAATTACATCTCTTTTCCATGCAGGAGTTGTATAATTGAAAGTCTAAAAATTGCCTGGTGGTTCTGGGAAGTGTTGCAAGGTCCATGGGATGCTATCCTGGGCCAGTCCATGTCCTGCCAGGAGGTCAGCATCCAGTTAGCTGCCAGTGTCCTGGGGAAGCACCCTGGTGAGCCTTGCTTGCCAGCTTGTCTCTTCCCATCCCTGTCTGAAGCAAAATTTCACAATCTCATCATGGTGCTTAGCAGGAGTCAGAGATCAGAGCTCATGGTCAGGCAATATTCTCTTGTTCAAAGAGGGAAAAAAGATTTCCAGACCTCAAAAACTGTAGAATGTGTTACAGTTGTCACAATGTACAACCACTGAACTACTCCTCCTGCTTCCTTTGTGCAGTCTAGTGGTAAGAAAAATACTCAGCCACTCTTGTGCATGCACACAAAAGCTTCCTCTCTCCCTCTCTCTCTGTAGGTTCAGGCTGGAGATATATCAATTCCATGAAGAATAGTATGATCAGATTTAAACTCTGCAGGCAATATATTGTAGGCAGATTGTGAGCAAGCCAAGATAGGA
This sequence comes from Baryphthengus martii, assembly GCA_013396935.1. Lineage (NCBI taxonomy): Eukaryota > Metazoa > Chordata > Aves > Coraciiformes > Momotidae > Baryphthengus > Baryphthengus martii. The sequence goes on from VWZK01009403.1 coordinate 99,390, forward strand.
AGTTCATAAAGATGCTCCATACACTGAAAGATCTTCTTTTTGGAAAAGAGTTTGATTATCTTTCCCTGGGTGCTGACGACAATTTCATTAGTGGCTTCAGTCTAAAAATGATTGAACCTTAGTTAACAAATCAAAGTAAGCAAATTAAAATTTGGATTTTATTCAAAGCTTTTTTATACTAGCTTTTTCCCGTTCAGTTCAGCAGAACAGTTCTTGCAAACTACATCCAAACCTCTGTCTCCTGTTTCTCAAAATATTACTATCACATCTGAAAATGAATCTACAGCATTAGAGCTACTTGAAAATTTTCAATGATTCTTGCTTCAAATTGGTTCTTTATAGAAAAAAAAAACCAAACCCAAACAAAAAACCTCCCAAAAACCAAAAAAAGATAATTAGAAAAAAAAAATCTAGTAATGTTGTTGTCTATTTTTAGTGTTTGTGTTCAGGGTTTTTCTAATGTTTATTGAAAATATTATGGACTTTTTTTTTCTTTACTGACCTGTTTTTAGCAAACAGAAACATCTGGATATCCACAGGGATATTTCCAGTACAGCTTTTTGGAAGAAAAAAATGCAGATGCTTGTGTTTTGTACACAAATCTGCCAAAACCTCAAAATGGATCTGTTTCAACGAGCTTCAAATGTAAATTACATCAGGAGTTTAAAATGTGTCATGAAACTTCATTTTGTCTTTCAGCCACCTGTACAGACTAATTGATCCTACCTCATTTCTCCCTTTTTTAAGAACTGAATTTCTGCCACAGTTCCTGTTATTTTGAACTCGCTGCCTGTTCATAAGGACTAATCACAAAGAGTGTTTAGAAAACAGAGGAATGACAACGTCTCATTGAAATTACACTCCCACGAAATTGATGTGAGGCAGAGAGTGTGGGAGGCACAGTGGGGATTGTCTTCAGGTTGTAAATTGATAGACACCACGTGGCGTCATACTACAGGGCACTGTCTGTGACAGTCACTTCATAGGCACATACCTTAATACTCTCTCTGCAATGATTTCTTCAGGCCCTTTAATACCGGTGTATGAAGGCACTCAATACTCTGAAGCACATATTTCATTGAAAGGAGTCTGATTATCTTCTTAAGGAGGCTGATTAAAGTTTTGCTAGTGGCTTAGATGTGGGGGAAAAAAAAAAAAAAAAGTAAAATCCTAACCTAAGTTAACAGATCATACAAAACCATAAAAAAATTTACTTTCTTTCTATACACTGGCATTTCCCCAGTGAATTCAAGGAAGTATTCTTGATTAATAGTCCAAGCAAATTATCATGGGTGGTAAGTATGATATGAAAGTCAGCACTCTGATAGCTACCCTAGCGGGAACAAAATTTCAATAATGTACTATAGTTATGCTTATTAGGCTCATCATCTGTTACTAATGTAGTAAAAAGTCTCGACTACTCTCAACTTAGGTGATTTCAGGAATCACCAAGATACTGGATGAAAGACAGCAACTGAGCTTCATTTTTCACACCCCTTCTCCACAGACACCAATAGGTCATCCATCACAGAATCACAGAGTCACAGAATGTTAGGAGTTGGAAGGGACCTTGAAAGATCATCTAGTTCAACCCCCCCCCGCTAGTGCAGGAACCTAGAATAGGTACTCCTGAGCTGATGTCTTAGCCTGTGCAGGCAAAAGAGTGTTCCAGTGATTAGATCACTGCCTGCTCAGGACACATCAGAACCGCCTTCAGCCTCATGCTCATGATTTCTCTGTTGGCAGGTCACTTATCGTGCACTCTACTGGGTTATTCCAGACATCTTCCTTTCCCGCTGAAGAATTGTGGGGGTTCTAAGCTTCCCTATTGTTGATCCTCTTCTCTTGCCCTCCTGCCCCATTTCCTTGCACGCTCTGGCACACGAGTGAAATTTCTCCTGTTACCTCTTTACTGGTGATTTCTGAACCTTGTCTTCTACTCCAGACCAGGCTTTCATCCAGGGCAAAACCCCAGCTTGCCTCTGTAGCTGTTCACCAGCAATCTCAACGGTAAAAAGAGAATTTCTGGGTTTTTTTGCCACAAAGCCCTTGTCAACACAACCACCATCGTGGTGCCCACCATTCAGACTGGTATCAGACATCACCTTTAGCACAGATTGCTCCTTGAATTCTCACAAATTCTCCTCCTTAAGATACTGCTTTTCTTATTCACTTGAACAACAGAAATTTCTCATCCCAGCAGCCTTTGTTTGAGGCCTCAACTGCTGCAGGTTACTTTTCTCTAGCTTTGACAAATGCAGATTTGCCCCGAGGACGTGCATGCAGAACGCAGCTGCAGACAGTATTTCCTTGTGCTGTGACACTGCCTTCACCGCTGACAGACACTTGGCTCCCACTCCTCTGCTGTAAAAAGCATTCACTACATCTCCTCATTTGTAAAGAGTACTCAGGCTGGTTCCCATTGCTCTGTGTTTCAAACATCATTTCATGTTGAAATAAAGCTGCCTGTATTGGCTCAGTTGGCTGAGCTACAGTCACGGCTAGAACAGAGGATTTCACATTTTCTGCAGTCAAGGAGTGCAGTCATTCAGATCTCTTCATTGTCTCTTGTCTTTTCCTTTAACTTGTAGCTCTCTAGGAGCAGAAAACTTTGCTCTGATGTTATTCATTCTATAGGACAAAAAGGTCCTTGACTGGGTATTCTAGTATAGCCAGTAACAATCATTCTGTAGAAAAAATAGAAAATTTATTATGTCAGCCCGGCAACATTTGTTCTTAATAGCCCTACTTGAAAGAGCAGTTGAGGATCACTGTCCAATAACTGTTGTTTTATCAGATGACAATTACAGGTTGAAAAATAAGAAAAAACTGAAAAGCTACTTTTTCATCCATTTTATACTCTCTCACACAAAATAAGACAGGTGAAAAATGTTTTATTTGGAGGTAGATGTCACTCCTGAAAGCTTTTTGTCACTAATTACACAGTGGTTTTGTTTTGTAGCATACTTAGTGTCAATTTCCAGCAAATTCTGGTTTCAAAAAAAACAGTTATTGGACTGATTTTTATGACATTAAATTGATAATTTTTTCTAGACTTTCTAGATTATAGTATTTTTCGTAGCTTTATAACTAATAATTTTAAAAACCAATTGTCATCTCCAACTGGTTTGTTTTAAGAAGTTTAAGATGTCTTAACAAGTTCAAATTTGATACATTAAATGATGCCTAAAGAAATAAATATCCACATCAGGCTGGAATTTTTTTCTGTAACAGAAAAAGCACCCAAATATTTTAGTCTTGCCTCACAGTTGCAGTGCTAAGCTGTCAGACAAACTCGATTTTGTGGATTTTGACATGTCATGCATGCTAGGAGGCTATGTCTGCAGTAAATGAAGAGTGAGAAACCAGAATGCAGTTGGATTTGAGGTGTAGCAGTTGCCTTTCTGTCCTCACTGAATCCAGGGCCTAAAGGTGCAGGAGTGAAGCAAGTCTTAATTTTTTATGTGCCTTAGTTCTTGACTGTCTAGTAAGGATAATATCTCCTTTCACTGTGCTTTGTCTTTATACTGTCAGTTAGTTGGGGCAAGAATTATTTCAACTATGCCTAAGTGTCAGACCTACAGTAACAGGACTCATCTGGCAGGTAGTCTCTAGATGCTACTGAAGTACGTATTGACAAAAATGAAGAAGGCCTTAAAAGGAAATTATTTTGTGATAACTTAAAAATTATGTTTAATTTTAAGTCATTTCCTTGAGCTTTTTCTTTTATTAGTGCACCTGTTAGTTCATCCACAATTTCTTTGCCTATAAAAAATAAAATTTGGGGCCTCGTTGCTTTCTCCTTTGGAAAACCTGGACTATATGTTCTAGGTGGCAGAGCTGACTTCAACCCTAGCTTCAGCATTTGGCCTGCGGTCTTCTCAATAACAAAACTAAGCCCTTTAGGCAGATTCTACCAAAGACATACTGCAGATTTCCGTGGAGACTGTAATTTTAAGATATTATTTTTTTATTGTTTCTTCCTTTTGGAAATGTCAGAAAGAAACAATAGAAGAAAAATTCTCCTCTCCTCACCCAGGAATGAATTCTCCTTGATGCAGAAAGTCCATGCTGGTCTGAGGTATTTTTTTGTATCTTCCTGTCCTCTTTGGAGCAGGAGTCCTCTGAATTGAGCATATAGCTTTTCTAAAACTCTCTTTCCAGGAAAATACACTAAGAGTTGTTACTAGACTGTAAGAGTAACTCTCTTCTGACTGCCCATTTTGTGCAAAGGAAAACCAGAATGATTGTGATGCATGAATTTACAATGGAGAATGGCTTTAATCTCACTACCTTGTGGTTACTCAGTTTTGATCATGGCAAAATAAACAGCAAGACTTTTTACTTCAGTGTGAGTAGGAAAGGAGATTAACCAGTGGACAGAGTGAGTTACAAAAAGACTTTTTCTCTTTGGGGTGAAATTTCATAACTGACAAGTTCTTGGTGAGATCTTTCCTCTCCTGAAACAAATCATTTTCCAAGACAGACTTTCAGATGAGATAGGCCAATAATCTGACTAAAAATGGGAAAATCTCAAAATGGATATGGCTATTCATTGGGAAATGTAGCAAAACTATTAAAAAAAAAAAATCGTTTATATATATATATATAAAATTTCTTTTGCATCGTCTTTTCTGCTCCAGACCAGCAGAAGCCTTGTCTGATATTTGTAGTGTTATTAAAATTCCTTACATCAGAGCTGGAAACTTCTATCTTGCCATAGACTTTTCAAACCTCTGTGGGGTCTTGCGTTAGTGACTATCTTTGACCTAGTAATAACACAGAGGGGAAAAAATGAGAAGTTTGTATTTGTATGAGGTGATATTGCCTCTATTTGCTGTCCACAAGCTGTCATTGATTCATTCTTCTCCAAAGGGCCCTGCATTGAAGCCATTCTTGAAGGCTACACTTAGTTTGCCGTTCTCATGTTGCAGTTTCCAAGTTTTCTTTGGTGGTCAGGTGAAACTGCACGATCAGGCTGTTCTGCTGTGCTACCTTTATCACTATAAAGCTGTTCTCTGAAGGTACTTAACAATCTGAAATATTGATTCAAGCTTTCTGATCAGCAGCCTGATATAAAACACAGGGACTATAAATCTTGTGTAATATTTGAACAGAGAGATAAATACTGAAGCTTCCAGATAAAAATACTTGCCTTTCTGTAGGAAATGCTGCTGCGGTAGAATAAGCTTACACATTTTAAAACATATTTCCAAAACTTTTGTTTTAAACTTAAATATGTTGTGGTTCATTTTGCTCTCTGGAATAAAATTGTGACAATTAGTTTATAAGTCTGAGGTATTAAGTCAAAATCTGCTCGTTTATTTCAGATAAGCAGCCCTCTGGGCCAATATATGTTGTTTTAGTATAAGTGATTGCTATTAAGAAGTCATAATTTACCAATATATGTATGAAACACGAAGGTATCTATAATGCTTTCCTTAACACTTTGAGAATACAAAGTAACTGCAGTAGTTCAGATGCTGAGAGACAGCAACTGATGGTGAATTTTTACTTTTCTTAATGGGAATCGCTGCGGGTTTAAAATGTCCTCTGTGCTTTCTACACCCAAAACACCAGTGAAGTTTCTAAGGCTATTAATTTCTCTTTGGTGTTTACTGAGGCATATTCTGCTGTTGGGGATTGTATCCAGTCTAACAGCATAGGCTGCTTCAGCAGAATTACACTCAAATTATACCAGAGAAAGATCAGAATTTTGCTGAGAACCTGCCTGTATCAACCCGCTTCTTAGTGCACCTTTTGCAGAATTTAACCCTTCTGGGTTAATTTCAGCCCAATATCAAAGCCTCACATCACAAAATTACTTGGATAACTGCACGCAGCACCCTTTAAAAGGCTTCCTCTCCTGCCCCTACCTGGTGCCAGGTCATCTTATGGGGAATTTCCTTCTCCAAATTTATCGATGTTCAGTTTGTTGACATTTACTCTTTCACAAACATAATTTATTTTAAATGTGTTGGGTTTTTTTCCCACCCCTTTGGAGAGAAAGACCTGTCTGACTTCTCTTCTATACCATTTCAGAAAGGAAAGCCCCAAAAAGATGGTTCCAAAAAACAGAAAGAACCCTTTTTCTGGTATGAATTATGGGATAGCTGCAGAGAATACAAATACAATTAGTAGGTCCTGTGGGAGAGCAAGATAGATGTTCTTCTGCCTTGTGCATCATCCAATAAAAAAATCCAAACCAAACCCCCAAAATGCCCTAAAGCCACATCAGTTTAATTGCAATTTCAGAATTACAACTGGTGTTAGTGATGTGCGGCTGGAGAGGGATCACAGCTGGGTTGTTTTTTGTCAGGTTAAGCATGATATTTTGACAGATGAGAAATCAAGTTATGACTTACAAACTGAGTAAATGTGGTGTGTAAGTTATGGGAAGAGAATAAACGTAAATGACTGATATATCATCTTCCTGAGTAATTTTTATGGCCATGCCCACATCTAAAAACAAAGTAAAGGTGAAGTCCAATGATTAACCCAGGAACAAGATGCAGCTGGTATATTAATTGACCTAATAAAGTATTCCACCTTGGGCGGCCTTTGTCTACATCCAGTACATTACAGAGCAGCCAGGCACTCAGAGTAGTTATAATTCACACACACAAAAACTGTGTTAAAATAATGGATGTGATGTGTCAGCCTATAGAAACTGACAAAATGGAACCAAGAAATCCACTCTTGAGTCAGTAATACTTTGAAATGTAGGGGGCAAGATTCAAGCACTCCATTCTTAATTCATTTTCATTTACCTGCATCCCAATAACGAATGTCGCACAAGTAAACGTTGCTTCCTTAATTGCTACAGATATAATTAAAGCCCTCTAACTTCCCTTCCCAAGAAATTCTTCAATTTGATGAGCTTTTTTTTAGTATTAGATTTTTATTGTTAGAACCTCGTAACATACATAATTTTAGACTAAAGGTATGTCCTTCTCCAGATTCCTGACTCCAGTGATTACTCCAAATGTTTTAGTTTAACCACAAATTTTCAACATCTCACTGTGTTGGGCTCTGAAAATACAAACATCTAACTTATTTTTAATGGAACTGAATAACTAGCATGTGCAGGATGTATTGTTTCTCTGTTCCACAATTAGACTTTTAAATCTTTTTCTGATTGGGAGTTAATGTTTATGAACTAAAGATTTGTCTATTCCTAGTTACACCTGCTCCCTCATCTCATGACAAAAAGCTTAATGTTTTATTATGATCTCTTCTTTCTCATCTTAGAAATATAATAACCTCCAGTCTCTTGCTTCCAAAATGGTTATAAATTTCCTGACTTGTAGTCCACATTGCCAGAGACATTCATTAAATCTAGATGTTAAACATCAAGTGAGGCTGAACAGCTCTGAGAGCTGATATCTAAGTTGGAGCTTGATTCATATTCATGTTGAAACGAAATGTTTCTTGTAGAAATCTCCTGGATTTTCATCACTCTGCCTCTTGTAAGATTTTTACAGGGTCATCCTACTCAGAAAAGCTTCTGGTGCACAAATATAGTGACCTGTATTTCAGTGCAACAGTAATGCAGGGGCCAACTTATTAGCAGTCAAGGTCCTCTTTTGTTCTGAAGCTGAGGAGAAGAAAAATTACTTGCTTTAGATCTAGAATAGTTAGTGATGGCAATGCATGGTGCAATTGTGTGAAGAAATTATGATTTGGTCAAAGGGTGAAAATGGCTTTCATCTCTACCTTCCTTTTCACGTTGGGTTTTCATTGGGCAAGGTGGAAAAGATGGCTGCAGAAGACAACCACCACCCATAGTAGACCAAACTCTTCTCTTGTCTACAGTGGTACCATGCAGATTTCTAATGAATCATTTATGCTGGTAGCAGAGCAGAGTCAGACCCTCTGCAATAGCATCCATGGGCAATAGATTTAAAGCTGTGTTTGAAAGCCGGTGTAACATTTATGACAAATTATTTTCTGGCTTCCATTTCCTGTTACCTCACTAAGTAACTGATTCCAGGAATCTGTCCTTCAGTCCAGGAATGAATGGATCTGCAGGATACCTAAGCACCCTAGGTTGAACTGAAATCAGTAGGTATGGAAACACAACTTGAGCCAAACTGCTTTTGATACCAAAGAGGCTTCCCTGTTGAAGGTGTGTCCTCTATACTTGGGAATTCACTTTCTCCAACTCCACCTGACTGCTGCAGATTTACTCTCAGAAGAGCAAGGCTATTTAATTTTTCTCTCTGCAAGAAAAGACTGGCATATTGGAAGTGGTTTGGGGAGAGGAGGTGTCAAAATGATCAGTGAGTAACTAGCTCGGTCACTCTTATTATGGTTATCACAGAAGTGTAACTTCTCTGATAGAATGTTTGTGAGTCTTATATAGTACAACATATAAAATAGAAAATAATCAACAATGCAGGGATTCAATTTTTGAAGGCATAATCACTTACCCTAAAGTTAATGTTACTCCCCAGAACTGTAAAAGTTTAGTTAGTTATTAAATCATCTGACATTCTGAATCTTATGGTTTCAAACTGGGCACCTCAACTAAATTAAATAATTTTAGAAACATGAATTGCTTTTTTTATATAATTTCAATGATTTCTAGAAAAAATATCCAATGAGAAATACTGTTTCCCATGTGTTAAACAGTTTTGAAGGTTATAATAACTTTTTTTCTAAAATAATCAAGAAAATAATACATCAAGCAATTGCATTTGGAATTTTTCTGTGTTTGCTTCCTTTGCAAGTACGTAGAATGGCACTTACCTTTAATTCGAAAGTCTAACACTTCCTCTAATTCCCTTTTGGATCTAATAGAAAATTTTGATCAATCTTTTTTAATTAAAAAGCATAGATTGTTTGCCTTTATTTATATTTCCCATGGCAAAAAAAAATAATTACATCAAAACTTGCTCAACAATGTTTTTATACTTTTATTTTGCCGTCTTGGATTTTTTAGGGCTGGCTTATGCTTACAGATTACATAGATGAAAAGGTGTGATTCATGATCATTTCATCTGCCTGGTAAGGTACATCCCTTTAACAAAAAATAAATCCATCCCCAATAGGTGGTTAAACTACTGCTTCTTCCATCTGCGGATTCTGAGGTTTTGTAAACAACCCAGAAGAGATGTGAAGTACATCATGAAGCAAGTCCCACTGCACAGGGAAATGTTGCTGGAATGCAAGCAAGGGTGACTTTGTCTCCTATGCCTGCTGCAACCCACCTCAGGAACATAGAGACAAGGGAATGAGGCACTAGAAGGTTGAGAGCTGAGCTGAACTCACTGCTTCCCTGGTGTATTGTCGGTTATCCCTACATTTAAAAGTCCTGAACACTGTTGAAATTTCTTCAGGAGAAAAGCCTGATAAATGGGAGGAGAGAAAAAGAGGCCAGCTTCCTAACAGAGCATCACGCTCCCTGGGCCTGGGAGGAGGTCCAGTCCTCTGAATTATGCTACCTGCCTCACAATGAGGTCTTTTCTTTAACATTCGAATTGCATTACACCCAGAGGCCTCAGATATGTCCTCTGTATAAACAGGAGTCCGCCCTAGATTTGTGTGACTGCGTTTCTGTTTGGATTTTGCAGATGAGTTTTGCTTTTTGTCTTTCCGGTGAGGCTTATTAAAGGCAATTTTTTCACAAGTTATGTGATAGAATTATAGCACTTTGCTATTGCTATGTTTCTGCCATCATATATCATACTGTATAGCTCCAAACTTCATAGATAAAAATAGACAGCATTTATTTAGCCACCCCATAAGACAATTCTACTTCCACAGACAGCCGCACCAATCTTAAATTTGCTGACACCAAACGATGGTTGTTTCTGTCCTCACCCTTTCCCTCCCTTACCAGTGCTCCTACCTTTGTCCTTCCCTGTTTTCTCAACTCCTTCTGCTCCTCTTTTCACCTTTAGTGCTCATCGGATCTTCTGTGAGCCACTTTGACTCACTATAATAACAGAAAATGTTCAGCTTTTTTTTCCTTTTTTTCTTTTTTTTTTTTTCTTTTTTCTTTTTTTTTTTTCTGAACTTAGTGAATTAGATGGTCAAAGAGGCTAAAGAAGCTCCAGCAAGCTAGGAGAGTGGAGAACAAGTCAGAGTGGGAATGGGCTAAAGAACATTCCCTTTTGGCAGTGGTTAGCTCTTAATTCTTATGATCTTTCAGGACACCACACCCCAGAAGACAGTCAGGAAGGTTTGAGCCAACACACTTTGGTAATCTAACTTGGAAGGAGGAAATCTAGAATGCTTTAAAAGACTGTAAGAGCTAAAATCCAACTTTGTTCATAATTCATGTTTTTGAGAGTAGCTGATCTATGGGTATTCTGCAAATGTGTGCTACCTACCAGAAGTTTGGGGGATCTTAACAGATACGGTGTATTTGGTTGATCAAGCAGAAGACATTGCACTGGCAAGTGCTTGGTCACAGGGAAGAGACTTCCTAGGTAGGTGTGAACTGGTATTCCCTTGGGAAGGAGCAGGCAGTGGAGAGGCAGTTGATGAATGACTTCAAAGCACCACAATATATGCTTGGGCCTTTGTGAAATCTGAAAAGACAATGCTTCCATCTCTGGTCCTATTCTTTATACCTGGGATCATAACTTTTTACCTTTAGGTTACAGCCAGATAAAAAGTAGGATCTCTGGGATGTAGAAAATGTCTTTGTTTATTTTTATTTTATTTGAATCCAGACTGAATGGAAACCAAATATGTTTAATTTTTGTTGTTCAGTGAAATGATTTTTGGTTATCATTTGAGAATAAGATAGGCTTCACTAAGCAAGTCGAGAGTTTCCATGGTCCACAGCTTTGTGAACGACTCCCTGAACTCCTACAGGTAGGCCTGGGATCCAATCAGATTGTCAAATTATAAATTTCAAGTCAATACATCATTCTTTCCAATGATTCTTTATTCTTGAGTGGTTTCCAAACCGGTTCTACCTTGGATATTTAAGCATAGGAGAACAAGATCAAAGAAAGGGCCTGCTGGAACAAATGCACTCTATGCTAAGCAGGGGGATCCTGATCTGTTATGGCCCTGAGTTGTTTCCTGCATGCTCTGAACTATTCCATGAAATACTGAACTCTCATGTTGCTACCCATCTGGAAGAATGGTCAAGCATTTCTTGGACTGAAAGACCTGCAGAAACCAATCTAATATTCACCTCTAACATTTCTTGAGTACAAGAGAATACATCTAGGGTACTTCACCTCAGACTGGCACAGAGTCTGATAGTTCTCAGGGGGAATAATTGATTTTATACATAATCTAGCACCTCTGATTCAAATTACCTTCTGGTGGGATTTGGGAGTTTTCCAGTTTCTTAAGGACTGAGTTTTAACTGACTAGCCGTTCATGCTGAGATCTGGATTTTAATTCCCAAGAGTCTGGAGGACAATTGTATCCCTGCTTCAACTCCATTTCTCTCTGAATAGCTAAGAATAGGGATGAATTTGTTCCTAACTATTTTGAATCTTAACTTTAAAGTCGTAAATGACCCCTCTGGCACACAGAGCGGGTAGAAACCATGCTCTATTCTCCTTCATTTTCCTCCCACACTTCTGTTCTTCTCATCTCCTTTTTATCTTCAGTCTCATTTATTTTTTTCCATACTATTAAGCTGTAAGTAGTTGATAGAATGACAATGATGTAAGGCTTCTTCTTACTGTTTCCTCCATCCTTTACATGGGTGGATGGGTCCCTGTAATTGCAGCTAGTTTTAATCAATTGCTCTCAAATACATACTTGTTGTCCTTTTTTTTTTCCCAGGTATTTTGAATTTTAAAAGTACCTATTACCTATTTAAAATTAATACAAACTCTGAACGCACACAAGTCCATATAACTTTTCACTTTTAATTTGAATCTTTTCTCCCTGGAGGAGCCTGGAATTCTTTATGAATTTATCAGCATTGACTAATGTAAAAAACCCAACCAACAAATGTCCTTTTATGTCCTAGATTTTCCTCCAGGGAAAACTGTTGAGAGTTTACAGTTGAAAAACAGTATCTCTCATTAAGTTAAGTTGTTCTGAATTGTAAGAAATGTTCCACCATTCAGTAAAGGTCTAATTTAATGCCCATTGAATGCCAAGAAATAATCTCGTTTATTTCAGTAAGCACTGAAACAGTGCTCTTGCAAATTGGTTAGATTCACATGGTAGCATTCTTCAAATCCAGAAATGGCTTGAGTACCAGTATCCACAGAAGCAAGGTGAGGATGAGTTCTGCTGTGCAGAGGAAGCAGAAACAGTTGTCCGCCTTAGGCAGAACTGACTTGTGATTATTTGTAAGGATAATTCAGGTAACTAACTGCAATACAGACAATCTAGTGGCCAGACAGCCGTTGTATAGAAGGGTCAGCCAAAACAATAGAAAAGGTGGAGTTTGAATTTGCTTGTGTTTTATGGGAAAAAAAACCACAACATCTTTATTCTAGGACTGGTAATCTAGTTTTCCTGTGTGCTAGTGAGTTTGCTGCCATTAGTAGTTTGCAGGTCAGTGAGGTATTGTGTGTTATAAGTTGCTCAGAGGTCTGCCAGCTGAGTATATGAGGAAGACCTTTGATAACAATTTTTAGTGGTAATGCTAATTAGGGAAATAAGTCTAACCAAGGCAAAAATGCACAAGCCAACCAACCAATGACCAAAGAATAAGAGTTGAGGGTTAGGAAGATTTTTTCATTTTTCTTTCAAAGTGAAGAATAAACAAAACAATTATTGAAACAGAAGCTGTGGTGACTGAAAATGGAGTAGACAGTAAAGGTACTGTAACTGGACACAGACATTGCAAAGCAAGTGTTCTCCTTCAGTTATCATGTGGTAGAAGTTACTCTTTTGTGAAGCATCATATAGAAGAATTGACAGAAATGAAGTTTTGGGGCTAGACCTGGGGGCAAGGGTGAAGTTTGTGATTTAAAGAGAAAATACAAGAGGAGAGATGTGGCTTATGAGCAACGCAAGAAGTACAGAAATTTGCTGAACCAGAGAGCCCAAAGCGTAGATCACTGACTGATCTGTAAAAGCATGGGCTTGTAGGGCAAGGCGTCTAATGGTGGAAAACCAACATTCTATTCTGGAGGAAGAGCAGCTGGAAATGCAGATTTAACAGCCAAGAGAGAAGGCAGAGAGTCAGTTCAACAACATAACGGATTAAAACAGACCTGCTACCAGAAGAGCTACAGAGAAAAGGTGTGATACCATCTATGGATCAGAAACTAAAAAGGAGCAAGGGGTGAAATCTTGTGATTATCCTGCATCCTGGGATAACTGAATAGTGCTTTGAATACTTTTCCTACTCCGTCTGTACCATACAACTTCACTTTTGCATCTCTGAGAAACCATAACTGGCTTCTATAAATAAAATGAAAAGGCAGTTGACTGTAATTGGTCATTAAGAGTCAGATGAAAAGGCTCAGTGCGCACACACACATCCTTTTACATCAGTTTCTACTGTCATGTACATGAGAGGGATTCTTTCATGGTGTAGCAGATGAACTTACCTTCCCTCCCCAGCACAGCTCTGGCAGTTCTCCTGCAGCAGGAATTCGTCACTTAAATCTCAGGCTTTGTAAGTCTCTTCTTGCTACTGTGCTCTCGTAAATGAAACTAGGCTAGAAATACTGGCAGATAACAGAAAAGGAATGTGGTGTCAGCCTTCAAAAAGAGAAAGATTGTAGTAATTACTGTCAAGAAAGTCTAGCTTCAATCCCTTTTAAAATATTGGAATGAATAACAGTTTCTAACCATTTGGAAGATAGCAGAGGCATTAGGAATAAGCACAGCTTACCCTAAGAAACTTACCATTACTTTTTGACAGAATTACCAAATGAAAAGACTCTGATAGATGCAATGTAGGACTTACTATGCATGTAACAATTTCATGAGAAATGTTCTATTTACGATAAAGTATCAACGTGAAGTGTGGTACCACAGGCTAAAGATGGAGATGAAACAAGAGATAAATGCCCATAGTACAGGACTAGTGTTAGACGCCTGAGACTTATTTATCATGTTTGCTAAGAAGGAGAGTTTCAAAGTTCAAGACTAGCTTTGTGTTTGATAACACTCTAGACAGCTTGAGTCTAGCTGTCTAGAAGTAGCCTTTTGTTTAACTTGCCCAAAATGGATGTCTGAGATTCTGCTTTCCTACTTGCACTGCCATTTCAATACTAGTAAAAATGGGAGGTGTTCATTACCACTGCCTGCTTCCTTGCGTTTGTGTTTGTTCCTCTTGGAAAGTCCATCATTCTCATCCAGGGAATCATACCAGTCAGACAAACAGAAAGAATGTACAATATTCGTTAAATGTTGCATGACTTTGCAGTGTTTTCAAGTTGGCAATTTTGTTCTTGCTATGAGTTCTTAAAAAATCCTGTGCCTACTTCCTATGTTGAAATATTTTCAGAGATGCACCTCTCCCTGGCAGTGGCCCTTATAGCTAGCAAGTGACTAAGAGCAAGTCAGATATCTCTCCTGTAGAGAATATGTACAAGGAACTCTATCTGTGAGCTGCATCAAAAAGTATTTGGGCATCCTCCTACCATGAGTGGAGAATACACACATATGGGTGCCCTAATCAATCCTCTGCCTTGGCAGTCTGAATGCAGGGCAGCATGTAAAGAGTGTGACTGTGTTCCCCTCTGCACCCAGAAGCTCCTGATCAACCTTCATTTCTGTATGACTACAGCTATCTTTGAGGGCAGGGTGATGCTACACAATCAAAAAGTACAAGATTGGGGCTCTATGACTCGCCTTGAATGTAAATCCTTTACTTCTGAAAGAGGTTTTCCTCCTTTGTAATTTTGTAGCTGCTACTTTCTTACAAGGTCTTCTCAAATTCAAAATAAGAAGTAGTGTTTTTTCACTACTTTCCTACTCAGGCTCATACTCAAACAAGCTGTCATCTGCGGTATAAATGCTGTGGAGTTACCGTAACTCCAATCCAGGGGATTTCCAAATAATTATTCTAAATTAACACTGCTGGTAATTCAGGTCAATCTGGTTCCGTGCATGTACGTGTGTTTTTAAAGATCCTAAAGAAGTCAATTACCCCACTACTTCTGTCTTCAAACAGTATGTTCAGCACCTTCTTTTATCTGCAATGAGAGTGGATTTATATAAAGTTCCTCCCTTTCCCAACACTCATTAATAATGTAACCTTCAGCACAAAGGGCTGTCAGTGATGTTTTTTTCCCCTCAGTCTGAGAAGAAAAATAAACCCCTCCGTTTCTAAATGCAAGAGGCAACACATGCTGAAAGATGTGCTAATATAACATGAAGGTATTCCTTCAGGTTATTTTGCTTGATGCAGTTTGACACCATCTTGGAAGTGATATTCTCTTTGTTCTTATTGTTCTCGGTATTCAGTGGCAGCAATAAAGAGTATTTTTCAAGCGTGACAGAAAGGGACCCAAGGTCAGTACTTCTCTTGCACTTTCCAGGACAGTGCCATTTTATAATATTTCCTCCAGATGGACTGGCAAAAAGCGCCAGACTTATCCCGGTAATCAAAAAATTCTTTTTATTCCTTATTCTTTTCAAAATCATGCAAAGACAATTGCAATTTCTTACTTTGGGTCAGTCTGTTGCATTGCTAAACTTCAGACAGAGTCCTTATTTTCATACTGTTATTGATACAATGATTCGTGGCCCAAAACAAACTGGCCATATATTGAAGTTTGGGGAGCGCAGGCACAGCTAACTGTGAATGGGAACTGAGGAGATGTAGCTACTGGCTATTCACATGAATGTCAACGGGAGAAAAAAGCCCTAAGGATGCAGAGCTACACATACTCCTGTCTGGATATTTCCTTCACTTTAAACCACAGACAAAACTTGAATCTTTAGCTGCAGGGTCTGGGTCTGCCTTATTGTGAAACAATTCATACAGCCTACAGCCTTTTAACTGCATTGCTTTTATCCTGGGCAACTGAAATACAGGAAAAGCAAAGTCAGTGGTGAGCCAGTTAAAAACGTGGTTCTGTAAGGACCCGCAAGAACAACAGAATGATGTTCTTATTGACGCCAGTCACAAATTTCCACTCCACACTGTGTAATTAAAAGAAGGTAAAAGCAGTGACTGCTTCGGGCAAGTGTGGCTTCCTAGGGAGCAGCAAGAAGAACCTGCTCTGCAAGGCAAGTGGGTAGCCAAGGGTCACAACAGGGTAGACAGTTGCAGTGTCCTCACTTGCAAGGGGCACAGGACCACAGTACTCAAGCAAGAAGAGCAGATCCGATCTGGTGATGATGGGCATATGCGGCCAGCAGTCCAGTGGTTACCAGGCATGTCTGTAGTGATGAGGGAGGTCTGGGGTCAAGCCGGAATTAAAGGCAATAAGGCAAGGCCAGCTTTAGCAAGGTACTAGGCCAGGCACATCATGCCTGCAATAGCTTGAGTAAAGATCTGAGCTTAAGTGAAGGTCCCAAGCCACAGCCTAGAGGATATAAGAGCTCATGAGCAGATGTGGGCTTCTCACAGCTCTTTTTCACAGCTTAGCCGTTGTCATGGAAGTGTGGTCCAAGATGTGTCATACCCTGGAGGGGAAGAGGTTGCAGAGGAGCGTTACAGACAGAGATGGTCACAGGCTGGTAGGGGCACATGAAAGATGGATGATGCCCTCAGGACCCTGCCATGTTGTTCATAACATGGCCATTTTATTTTTAGAAGGTGATTTTTAGGCAGTCTGCTTAACAAAGAATGGAATATTAAAGGCAATTTTTTTGTCCTAGCAACAGTCATTCTGGAATCCTACTCCAGACTTTCTTCTATCCTGGAAAGTGATCATGAAGCCTGACCTTTTGCTTCCTGTCATTTAGTAAGCTTTCGGTCCAGAAAGGAACCTCTCCTCTACTTCCGTTGTCTCTTCAGTAACCATTAATCTGGAAACTTGCCAAAGACTTTTTGAAAACCCCAATGCACAATCCAGTGGGTCACTTTTATCCACATGCTGTTGACACACATCGGTGACTCTGGATTCCCATTCCCAGAAGCCTTGCTGTCTCTTTTTTTCACAATAGACCTTGTTCATTTATGCAATCAGGGAATTCACTCCTCATTACAGACTCGACTGTCTCACCAGGAATGGTCACCCTACCCAGCCTGCAGTTTCCAGGATACCCTCTAGAAACTTTGCGGTGTATGGGAGTTACCCTGGCAATCAGCCAGGCCTCTGTACAGAGGGTGTTTGTGTCCTTTGGTCGGCAGTTCTGCAATTTCACGTTTGAGTTCCCTCAGAGCTCCCAGGCTAACGCCATCTAGTCTGGGTGACTTATGAACACAACTTCTCTGCTTGGTCTGATGCGTCCTGTATATTTACTTCAGATTCTTCTAGCTCACCTGACCTATCTACTACAAAGAACGCGTAGACATATTTATGTCATGATTTACACTGAAATCACAACACCTAGAAGTTTTCTTCAGGCTCCACTGAAGAACCTCTCAGTGTCATCCTATGAAAAGATAGTGGCATTTTAAATCTAAAAATATAAATGAGCCATAGCATGGATAAACCTTTAACCTGTTATCTTTGCAGGAATTTAGGATGGGATTTCCATGCTAGCTGGACTCTAGAGGGCTCTGAGACCTAAGGAGCTTCTGTACTACTGTGCTGTTGATATCGGGAACTATCAGCTAGCTTCACTGACGTGAATGAGATCAGAATCTGGCCCTAGGGTATAGTCCAAAATTATCTTGGCGGGCAAAGACAGAAAGAGTGGGCATTAGTAAGATCCCCAGATTTTTGTTATCTAAAATTATTGCGTTAGTGCTAGGAAGCTAAGGTGTCTGTAAGGTTGTAAAGGATCTCAGAGGAAAGAGTCTCTTGTGAGAAAATGACAAATATTGATTATTGCATAGTAACAAAACCATGAGGCAAATACACAGATAATCTACAAAGACTGCTACAAAAACTGCAACACAGATTTATTGGAAATGGACATCTAGTGCTATATCTGTTATTTGAATTTCGGAAATAATTAAACATATTTTCCACAGAACGTTTTCATGAGAGATTGGTTTATGTTCTGTTTTGTCTGAAATTTAACAAAACACTGATTTCCACCACTGTCAGATCCTCATTCAAGAGCAAATATTGAAACATGGAAATGAGATTCAACCTCCATTTTGATGCAGGTGTGAAAATGTATACCTGTCTTTCTTGCATAATCCATTCACATTTCGTGTAAAAATCTTTCAGCAAAGGTTTGCTCTCAAAATTGTATGAAAGCTAAGGGAAGGAATAGGTCTGACACTTTGCAATGAATTATTTCATAAGTTCCTTCTTGTTTGGCCACTTCAGTTATTGTTTTGAAATAAAAATTAAAAAAAAAATACTAAAATAAAATCCAGTTAAATCACACCCAGAGCTCCTCAGGTGGAAGAGGTCTGAATTATTGCTTACATGGCAGCTTGCCTCAAAACTTGAAGCTACTACGGTCATAAATAAAGACAAAATGTCACTAGCTATTTAAAGTTCAACTGCTATGGTGGCTTTTAACGTCATTTCAAACTTAGGAGCTTCAAGGCTAATATAGTCCTCCTCTGGGCACCCGAGAGGAGCAGAAGGAATAGGTTGGCTGTTGCCTTTTCTGTGAGGCTTGCAGAGACTCTACTCCAAAGTGTATGGTGACAGGCTGCCTGAGCTTCATCTCCAGATGTAACAAGCTGATGCAAATCCATCACTATTCACAGACTAATAGAATTATGGCAGTTTAGTTTAGCAAAGGACCCAAGTATAAAATTATCTATAATACAAAATGGACTTCAGAGTCTCATTAAATAGTCAGGGTTGAGGTTTTTATATAAACAAACTTAAACTTCCCTTATTCAACTCTGAAGCATGAGGAAAACTGGTATGCCTAAATGATGATAATCTACAAAAGGTATATTCTGGAAGGCATAGAAAAAGAACTCTGCAATTTTCCTTTTTGTATCCAGAAAGTCCGTGATTAAGGTTCCCTTGGTGCTTTTGGAGCACCCAGCATCAAGGTTAATCTCTTTTTCAATTTAAATCTTTAAAAGGCATTCATTGCCATTTTTCATAGGGAAAAGTCTTCAATTGCTAGAGCTGAAAGCCTGTCACTGTGATTTTTCCTAAAAATCATGGCTTTTCAGAGTTACTCTCCTGAAAGGAGTAAACTTTTAAGGCATGTTATTTCATAGAAGTGACACAAAAGCATAGATGCTTTTCGAAACCTATTTTTAAGATCTGTAACTCAAGAAAAGTTCCTTTAATTTACCCGCAGTTTTGACAAAAGAAAGTTTCTGTGCAAAGTTCTACATGTAGAATTTGAAGTATCCGGAACCCCATAACAATGAGTGTGGAAGAGGGAAGGCAAAGACTAATGTATTATATTACTACAGAAGACAGCATTCAACAACTAATACTGTCGCTGCAGAGAATGGATTTTAAATACATTTTTTTTCCCAGGCATTTAGAGACAGTTTAGTTTTAAATCAGTGACTTTCCATTTGGAATGTCCGTCAAATTTAACTGTGGCCATTAACACATCACATTCGGTTTTGAAACAATACAGGAGAGCCCCGTCTTGGATCTTCTGTCAGTTAATGTGACCAGCAGGCTCAAAAACAGCGTCATGGGTTGATAACATAGGAAACTCATCTGCCTACAGCAGAATCAGATTACTTTCCAGATGTTGGAAATAAATATACCAGAGTTTGGCCTAATGGCTTCCAGTCTGCCAATGTACCCCACGTGTAGCCCCAGCTGTTAAAAACAATCTATAGTAAGATGCAACAGAAGGAGACAAAACTCTTCCTGAATCAGTATTTCTGCTCAGTTTGTATTGCTGTCATTTTAGTCATTTTACCAGACTGGCAATATTGAGGCTGTAAACTGTAGAGGCTACAATATGTAGCATATGAACAAGGTTATAACTGTAATGCTGTGTGATAAGATGGAAAAGTCTCAGGAGTGCTAGTGGAGACATCTGACCCACGTACCCAAGGAATTCAGCATCCCTGTACCATAGAAATTATTCACGTCTATTGCAGTCAAACAACTGCTAGAAAATTTCCTTCCTTTTTTCTTACGTGCAGAATATCAAGGATCTAACAACACTTAACTGGAATATATTTATGGCTTCTTGTGACAGAATGGGCTGATGCATCTTATTCAAATACACATGTAATTTTTCTCCCCTCCAAATTTAATGCTTCAGTGGAGCATAAGCCATATCAAGACATTTTAAAAACTGACATTTTTCGGGAAACTTTCTTAAAGATTATGAGGTATGACTCAAACTCCTAATGAAAAAAAAAACAAAACACAAAAAAAACCCCCAAAAACCCCAAACCAAACCAAAGAAAAACAACAAAAAAAAAACACAAAAAAACCCCAAACCAAACAAAATCCAAACAAAAGCTGCTCAAGGAAAACATGATTAGATCTAGTCTTCCTATAGCTGTACAAAAACGCAACAGACTCCTACTACCTGTACTTTAAAAAGATAAAACCAAGTTTCCTCTTTCCCTAAAGACGTACAAACACAATCTGTGATTTAAACTGAATTTGTGGAACCACTGATGTTTTGTCTGATTTCTACTCCTTGTGCACAAAGCTGGCAGAAATGTGGCATGTGGCGTATTTCTACTTCATCTGCAGCGGGCTATTTTTGACTGAAAATACATTAAGAGATAGTGTGGGACAAAATATAACCTGGCTTAATTTACTGGACTGGCAAGGAATATGAGATTGGGCAAAATACTAAAAGGTAAAAAGCTCACAGATCATTTGCTGAACACTATAAGAAGTATAAAGCTTTACTCCATAATCATAATGAAAACAATGAGCCCTTTTCCTTGTTCCTCTGGTTTTCTTCATTATACTTCACTGTCCACGGATTTCCGTTGGGTTCTTACTGATTGCCACATATGAACTTGAGAGGAATCAGCCTGATTGAAGTACCAAGCAAAGACCAGTATGAACCTTAAAAAGTGGCCTTTTCTTTCTGTGCCAGATATTAGAGAAAAGGATTTGACCATCATTTACTCCTGTAGCCACAGATTATCTTTCCTGCTGATTCTACAGGGATAGTTCTGGGGAGGTTTGTATTATAAATCTGGTTGAGGGAAACGGTACTGCAATAAATATTTATTTATTCACATTTGAACCCCAGTTTTGAACAAACACCACACACAAGACTGTCCATATTAGTTATCTGTCATTATTTGTGCATTAAACTTTTGCTAGATGCCACATTCTTTAGAAGTTAGTTTTAAACTCAAATGTTAGTGAAAAATTATGGTTTTTAATTTCATATTTCCAGTTCGAAAAAAAAGCTCCGCTTAGCCAGTAACACTTATACATGTGTTTCATTATAAACACCTGAGTAGTCCTATTGAAGTCAATGATATTACTCATGTGCTTCAAGTTAAGTGTTTCCAGGTCTGGAATCTTCTTTTGAAAATTTTTCATACCCGCTTTAAAAAAGCCTAGAAGTAGGGAAACAGACAAAGTTCAACAAACGCATTATCAATTGTGAATTACTCATTCAAGTAGAGTTTTGTTAGTGACAAATGGACATAATTGAAGCTCTAACTGAGGGATGATAATAAAGAAAAGCCTAGCATTTCCAAAATGTAATTTCCTTCTTTGTTACCACCAGAAAAAATAGACGTGGGAGAATTTGTTTATGTTCATTCTTTCCAGCAGAGGACTGATATAGGGCATTCGGTTGCAAAATAGTATTATCTTATGCTGAAAAGTGGACAAATTATAAATTCTTGTGTTATGACCTTCCCTCACTGCTGACTGCAGTGTGTGGCAACAGACAACTCACTTCGATCCTTATGCTTTGGTATCCCCGACCATGAAATTGAGGTAACTGAAGTAAAGTCTTCAGGGCATTCTGAACATTAAATCTGAATGTTTGCAGTATATCTGTAGGTGGTTGGTAGTGGTTAACACAACATATCATCTGATTGGGCACAATTCCTTCCAAGGATACCAAACCTTTCCCTCATCAAGAAAAGTTATAATGACAACTATCAATATTAGAAATCTGTATAGCAGTACTGCTCCAAAAAATTAACGATCTTCAGGCCCCTATATGCAAGGTAGCACATGAATATACAGTTAGTGAGATAGTACAGGCCTAAAGGTATTAGTCTATGTCCACAAAACAGCAGTCAGAGGAAAGACTGCTCATCCCCATTTTATTTATCTAGAATTTAATCTTGTATGATTAACTCAGGCTTTAGCCAAAGCCTTCCAATGCTTATTCAGAAAACTTTCTAGTCAAGTTCCAAAGTGTTCTCTGTCTTGGTTAGGCTGGGACAAAGTTGAAATCATTTCAGTCTGGATAGCTTCCCCTTCTGCTCCCTCCTGAAATAAACCAGTTCCGCCCAGGTAAAGGAGCTAGAATGCCTCAGCATCCAGGCAAGACCAGGGGCTCACAGGCACATGCTGTAAGGACATGGTTACCTAAGCACACAGTCAAGCAAGACCCAGGCAATAGGGTCATCTATGCTTGAAAGGTGTATCCACACAGCTACTGAGAAAACCTTTGTCATCCAGTGAGTGTTCAACAGAGAGGAACAGCCCAGCATGACCAAATCTGCCTGGAGCTATATCTCAGAGGATGTACAGGTGTAGGTTCAGATAGTCTGGTTTTGCATCTGTGCAAAATACATTCACAAATGCCATTTGCTTTGTTCCGACGTACCATTTGGGACTAGTGCTAGTTCAAATGTCTCTGCATTGTTCTGTTCCCCGGGTCCTGATACAAAATCAATGTTTATCGAAACCTAATATTGTAATCAGATGATTGTGCCCTTCTAAATTTAGAATGTTTTTCCCTCTGATACATAAGTAAAGCCTTTTTGGTAACCTCAATAGCCGTAGGAGAAGATCTGAAAGCTACATAAGGGACACAGACTGTATTTTGAGATGCAAATCAACCACTAAACAAAATCCTTTCAACAACAAGATTTTAGCTTTTGTTATACCTTTCATAAAGCCAGTGGAAGAAGAAAGATTACATTTCTAATACAGGGTCAGTGAAAGGCAGTGGGGATATGAAAGAGAATACAGGATTTTAGAGCAGTGATGTATTAAATAGCCTTCTACTGACCAATCCAGAAATCACTTTGATTCTCATAGGAAATAAAAGCTTAAAGTCAGAATGCATGTAAAGTGAAGGCTGAGAAGAAAAAAATGTCCCTTAAAAAAGAGAAATGTCTTAATTCTAGCCAGATGGTATTGTTATGATTTGATTTTATTTTCACCAGATCTTATTTAATCTCTGTCTCAGTGGGCTGATCTGCACAGAAAAAGATGTCAAAAATAAAACATAACTTTATCTTGACCTGTTCCAGCTTCTTAATAACAAAAACCCCGCAAAACTTATAATCCTGCAACAGCTGTCGTTTTAAAATGAATAGATTCTTTTATTCAGCACCTCTCTGTCATTATATTTTTTCCCCAAATTAAACAGCTGTCCTTGTGGGAAAATAATTCACTATGTGCAAATTTCTGTTCCATAAACATGCCCTATTTTTGCATAGATAACTGAAGTAAATCATATACCAGGTCTATATTACTACTGGGAGATGTCCTTGCCCATTGCGGTGGGGCTGGAACTAGAGGATCTTTAAGGTCTGTTCCAATCCAAACCATTCTATGGTTCTGTGATACTGTATTAGCTCACAATAAAAGAAGGGATTTTCCTCATAATGGCTTTTGTTCAAAAAGTGAAAACACGGAGTAGTTTTCAGTTAGTTCAACACCAAAATAAGAGGTGAATTAAATATGTTCGAACCATACTCTTAGTTAATTTAAATCAATATAAATCCGAGCAGCAATATCACTTTATACCAGCTAAGTCCCTACTCTGTAATATTGTAAAAGTCAGGCTGAACTGACATTCCTCCAGAGTTCACAGTCTGTTACTTTTTCTGGTTTTTTTCTGGCTCTTAAGTATCACTTTTTCCTTTCATCTCACTATACTTGATGGTTCTTAAAAGCTGAAGGTGACTATTGTGGGCCACCAAAAGTTCTGAGCTGCTTCATTTGTTTTTCATGGATTTTGATGTCTCATTCTAAAGACATAGTAGACACTTGAAGGTGTCTGTGCAAAAGTAAAGGGCTTTTTGGTGAAAAAGTTTCTCCTTGTATCTATGTTCCCAAGTAAAATGCTCAGTATTTTTGTATTGCTAAATTTTACTTTGTGCTTTATGTAGATGACTTTCTGAAACCTTTTCTTGTTTCAAATTTCAAACATCGATTCCATTTTTCTCCAACAAAAGTACGAAAACAAAGGCTTGGGGTTAGCAGGTCAGAGGAAAGAGAATTGTCTAAGAGCTTTAAGCATGTGGAACACAAAACAAAAATTTTTTGATTTTGATTAGTTTAAGCAAGAGTCTTGTGTAAAAGAATGCTTTAAACATCCCTTCTTGAGCTCTTCTCTTACAGCAGGATTAGATAAGCCTTGGAAATATTACCTGCAAGTGCTAAGTGATTACTGTCTTGCAGAGCATTCTTTAACACCTCTGGGTCAAGCAGACCTGCAGACCTGAAAGGTGCACTGTCTTCTGATGAAATGCTATGAGTGATTCATACAAACATAAAATACAAAGAGTTACTTGATAGTTCTGGGCTTTATTGAGAGGAAGAATATAGGATCAAAAGCATCAGACAGGAGAAAGAATGTGGAAAATAGAGATGATCAGAGAAAGGCATGATTCTGAAAGAAAAGTAGAAAGCAAGTTGTAATCAAAGAGAATACTTAAGATTTTCAGAAAGATTTATGAGGTTAAGTGTCTAATTTCTTTAAGATGATCTTGAAAGACCAGTAAATCCGTAGTAAATCTATAATATTTACATGTAGTAAGTCCAAGAAAGAGCCAATGGTGACAGCAATATTTTGTTTGAGTGCTGTAAAAAAATGACAAAACAGTAAAGGAAAAGGCCAAGAGAGCATCTCAGAAAGGACTGGATAAAATTTAGATAACCTGTTTGTGATCTCTTTCATAACTTGATTTAATACTCTGTAAGTAAACCCTGAAAATTAGATTTGTTTTTCAAACATCTTTGGTGAAGTGGATGATCAAAGCTTAGTGGAGCTCATCACAAATCCTCTTAAATTCTGTTCAAAGTTTCTCCCATATGTTCTTATTCTTCCATATGCAGAATTACCCATATGATTTTATCAGATATAGGTGAAAAAAATTGGGATGTTTTTCAAATGTTACCCCCAAAATGTTCATTTTTTATCCTCCTGTTGTATAGGATCCCTTCATTTCGTATAACTTCTGAAAGGTCTTCTCAGTTCTTGGCTGACCACATCTACCCTTTTTATTACATGTATTCCTCAAGTGTGAATTTCATGTGACTTTATTTTGAAAGGTCATAAGTTATTCATTACTCTGTACCCCTGCATCTTCTCCAAGACTTTGTGGATATTATTTATCCCATATGCAAACACTTCAGGATAAGTTGTCCATCCTTTCATATTTTGTTCATAAAGTGCTAATCCCTATGAGTGTCTAGACTAATATGGTTTTTTTTGCTTCCAGCTGTAATACAAATAAAATTTAATTTTTATTGATGACAATGGTATCTGCTGAGAATCTCTGCACTGCACTCCCCATTATTTGGATAAATTAGTATAAATCTGTTTTAAGAGAGGAAGATTTATTCCTAAATACAGCTATTGAACATATTACTGCATGTTTTAAGCTCGTATCTGCTCAGAATGCTGTTCACAGGGCATAGTTTGTTCATTTATGTTGACAAATATAATGTTGTGTTTTAATTATTTATGGATTTTTAATTATTGAAAGCATTACTTAGGAGCCTACTAGGAAATGTATCATGCTATATATTCTGAGAGTAATAAAGTCTTAATGATCAGAGGGCCAATAGCAGTAGTTCCCTGAAATTAAATCTTTGATGAGAAGTGTTAGAGGGGGTTGCAAGTTTTGGGACAGGGAGAAAGGAGAAAGGGTAGCAGGTAACTAGGTAACAAATGTTTTCAGCTATGTGAAAGGTTAATGAGCACATATCATTTGCATAATGTGACCCTTGGGCTTGTCTAAACTGCCCTTTATTTCTCCTTAGAAGTGCCCTGTCAATGTGAAGTCTGCTGCGATTCCATCAGACAAGTGATGGTGGAAACACAGTGCTCAGGACAATTTTTTAGCTCCACATTGAGAGGGCTAAGCCAATGAGGTAGCAAACCCATTGGTAGCTAAAAGGCGTGCATCTCCACCCGTGTTCTTAGGGCAGTTCCGCAGAGGGAGAAATAGCAGTCTAATCCAGGGTGGGGAAAACAGATGTAGCTGAGGCCTTTGCGATTTTTTTTAAATTCTTTTTTTTCCTGATAGCTCCCTTTTTAATCCAAAGTAGAAGCTAAGGTTAGCTTGTTATTTTTAGAAAAACAATATTTGAACAACTGTCTAGTTAGTCTCTCCACACTGTGGAAAAGAGTTAATTTAATAAAACAAAATGTCTACAAGAAGATGTCAAAGGAAAATATTACACTTTTTTTTTTCTTCTCAATTACTACTGTATAAAATATGATTATAAAGCAAATCAAATTCAATAGAACAAGCTGGCAGGCACATCTACTGGTAGAATGAAGTCTCTGCCTTTTCTTGATATCCTTTTCTTTTAATAGAAACATTTCTATTAAACTCATATTTCCAGTAAACTATTACAGTTTCTTGAAAACTCAACAGGCTGCACTGATCCAAAGCATACCACTGCTGCACTGTTACATGCTGAGCAGAGGTGTCCAGAAGCCCGTAGGACAAGATGGGCAGGACCCTCTTATACTTAACAGGGTCAAGCAGTGTTTATTCTTTATCTCCTAGTTTAAGTACCAGTAGTAGAATTTATTTGAAACATAGCAGTAGCCATAGTGTATGAATTCAAGTTTACTTGTGTAACCTAGTTTTGTCAGGAATTAACTAGTAGCAACAGGACCAACTGAGGGGATGCTTCTAAACCACTGATTCTTGCCTGGCTAAAAAGCTGGGAAATTGAGCTAAAGCTTGTGATGCTACATGGAATGATTTTCCCCACTCACAAACATGAATGGTTTGACTTAAGCAATATTTTGTTAAGAGAAGAAAACCAGATAAAAGGCAGAGAAATTGAATAATATATAAAATCTTAAATTACAACACTATTTCACAGACCTATTGGCTATATTTATCTACAGGGCCAAGAGAGGTGTTTCTAAAGCGAAGTTGTTTACCTTGGCTCTCCTTATGGTATTTTAATCTCCAGTCATGAAAAAACCCAATATTTAAAAAAATCCTAGAAATCCTGATTAATAATCGAGATAACACATATCCAATGCTGTCCAGCTTCTAAAAGTTCAACGGAGAAGTAACACCCTTTCTCAGCTGCAGCGGAGTGCTTGCCTTGCAGCCCTTGGATAAACTGGAAGATTTCAGGTCACACAAGAGGGAAGTTCAGAGAGCTGAAGGAATGACTGAGTTGTTTCTTTCTACAGTGAGCCTCCAAGGAGCTGCCCAAATAAGCTGGGAGAAGATTTATGTGCCTGACAGAAGATGTTTATAAGAAAAGTGAGGCAGAAAACAGCAAGGGATAGGGAAGAGTTCACTGTAAATGTTTTGGTCAAGTTTCTGGGCCAGGACCTGGAGGACTGGAAGAGATGGAGATTTTCCTTCCAGCTCCAGTGTGTGTGTCTAAAACTGTCAGAATCAAGGAAATGAGAGCCACAGAGCTGATACAGAGATGGTAGACTTCGCTTTGCTCCATAGGCACCAGGATATCCTGTATGGGGAGACAGACTGACCAGTTTGCTGGCAGGTTCAATCACAAACACATCAGAATACTGGATGGAAACAGTAACTGGTGGAGAAAAGGAGAAACCATGGCAGCATTCCCCATTCTCTGCCCTGTGCATAAACATCACTGTTACAGGGGGCAAACAGATAAGCATCCCATGAGCTACTGCTCAAATCTGCCATTTATGAATACTTTTTTAAGTCATGTTTTTAAACTGTGCAATTCATTACATTCATGTGAGAAGCTCCAGGAGACGTTCTAGGAACAGCTGTTGTGATGCTGGCTGATCTTATCCCACCTGCTCACCCTCAAACCCTGAAATTGTGAGTGCTGAATTGAGCAAAGAGACTGGCATTTAACCAGACATTCAGATGCACATTCACTGATTTGGAGATTCGTTGAACAAAAGAAATTAAGAAATTACAATTCCTCTCCTCTTTTTTTTTATTTTTTTATTTTTTTTTTTAAAGAACTAGAGGTCTATTTTGATATTTTTAGAGCTTTGTTGCTCTTTGCAAATTTTTATTGTGTTTGACATCTCATTTGTGTGGGTGGATGTGGCTCTTTGTGAAGTGAAATACAGTCACAGCTGCTAAAGGTCTTTAGACCTTTCAGTGGTGAGTCCAAGTATTATTTAAAATGTATGTATTCATGCAGTGAGACAGACTGTACTGTGCTAGTAGATAGATCTCAGGGTTTTATCATACACATTTCTGGATACCTTGCAGCAACTTCTTTTCTAGTAGCCCAGGAAGCCTGTTTGTAGAAGAATTTACAAAGGTCTCAATTATTTCTGACAGCCTTACAAACCACAAGGAGGTAAAATGTGTGTTGCAAATCCAGGCGTACCCGCTGATGCAGCCTTTTCTTTAACTCTGTTCATGAATCAGCGCAGCAGAGAAACTTCTCCATGACAGAAGATTACCTCATCTGGAATGTGTTGGTATAAATTTGATATGCAGAAGGAGCTATGCTGTCCTGGTTTTGTGCCTGTGAAACACCACCAGTTCTGAGTAGACTACAAAGAAGGAAAAAATTCTTGAAGAAAGTTATGTTCTTCACTCGTAAAGTCCATGGACACAAGTAAATACGCACTTACACTGTTATTAAAATTACCCTGTGCCCTGCCCTGGGTCTTCTTTTGTTGTTAACCTGAAGACGTCACGTTTCTTCCTTCAAACAAATCCAGAATTTTGTTTTGAAGCTACCTTCTTTCTGGTGAGGCTATTTTCTTTGCCTGGTTTCTTCCTCTCTCTGTCTGGGACCGCAGGACTCACTAGCAACAAAATGTAAGAGAAAGCTTTGCACCTTTATGCTGGGTTCGAGAAGAAGGCTGAGACTTGCTGTACACACCACAGCCCTCTTCTCCCAGCATAACTATTTTAACAAAAACCCTGTTGGAAAGACAAACACGGTGACAGATGATGGGATTCTTGAGTTCATGGTCAAGCCTAACAGCTGCAATCATTACCAGGATGAGGCACAAACAGCCACATTCATCCGTGGTGTAAATCCATTGATGTCAGCAGATGAAATTTGCTCAGAGAAATGTGGCTGCTCTGCTATAGGTTTGTTTCTAAGGGAAGAGAGGGTAAGCAGTAGAAAAAAAGGCAAAGCATTTTAGTAAATATGCAAATTGCAATCTAATATGCAAAATCTCTAGTTTGCTGCTCCAAACACTCCAATAAATAAAGCAAGCTCTCCATTTGGCAACACATTCACACATAACGCTGTGAACTTCCCACATAAAGCCTTCCAAGTCAACTGGCTAATTATTATTATTTTCTCTTTTGCTATTAGAAAAGCACCTTCCACAGAAACAAGAGCCTCATTTTGTTGGGCATGAGATCTCTCTTTGAGGATTTATATATCGGATTAATTAGCAGTTGGAACAGGACTCACTCCCTCTCGCAGCTTCCGTTCTCCCATTAACAGTCTGTGGCTCGATGCTAAATCTCGGAAGACAGTCCTGCTATTTACTGTTCTGTTTAGTGCGGGATTGCTAATTCTTATCTGTTTAAACACAACTGATGATGTCAGGACAGCCAACAAGCAAAGGCAGTTTGTAATGACTAGTCGTAATATCACTGCTGATCCTAACACTTTTCTAAACTAATCATCTTTCTTTTTATTTCATTCCTAAGCATTAAAACACTATAAAAGAACAATCAGCATGAGAGTCTGGGGAGAATAAAATCTTTTTTATTTGTATTGCTAATTCTGTTAACTACAGTCTTAATTTGGAAATAATTTGCTGGAGGTCTTCTTTGTGCATTGTTGTCCCTCCTTGTGTGCTTAATTCCTCAAAAATGACTCTGCATTACCAAGAGGCCATTTTAACCATCTTTGGTGGTCATACTGGTCTCGCACCCAGTTCATACCCTAACACGTGTTAGTGACTTCACTGAACCACACTCCATTTTTGCTTTTGAGACACCTGTGTGAAGATGAGCTGGCACACAGCTGCAATTGCTTTAATTGTGGTATGACAGGGCCAAAACTACTCCGAGACTTGGGGAAGTGCACGTATAGCTGAGCAGGAAATGTCATGTCTTGCCTCCGTTTCTTAAGCATCAGTGTCTGACCGAGTCAAACAGCGCAGTTGGCCAAAAGGCTGCCAGAGGAGCTGTAAGCAGTAGCTCAGCAACAGCTGGTGCATCTGCCCCGCTGTGCAGCAAGTTCTCCAGGCGACTCCTCAGGTGAGAAGCTTTCCTCAGCAGCAGCAGAGATTGAGCATGTCTGCACAGCAGCATGGGCCAGCTGACTCCTGGACATGCACTGATGGCCCATCAGGACCTGTGCCTCGGCCGAGGCACCACAGCAACACAGCCGTGGGCTCCAGCACTGGCATTGCCTTGTACCCAGCCCCCTCATAGGACCTGCAGAGAAGCTTCAGTCTGTCTCCTGCGCCACCCTAAGTAATCCCATGCTTAAAGCTTTAAGAGCTGCAGAGCTTACAGTGGGATGCTGGATGAGTCATTTTCTTTCTTTTCCCTCATTTTCCCTATCAGTAATGACAAAATTACAGAGGCAAAATTCAGAAGACACTATCCCTCTTCAAAAGCCAGCCACGATAACAAGAAACAGACATCCCAGAAGCATTGAACTGAATATTAGGGAATTTCCAGACAATTGCACTTCCAGCTTCAGCCCCATCCAAGGAGAACGTTCAACAGACATAGAGAATAGGATTCAGATTTTATTTTGCTTATACCAACAAAACTATGGTCCAAACTAGTTTCATTACAGTTAATTGCAGAAGTTGCACTGACGTCAAATTGGATGCCACATTGGATGCCTAATGAAAGACTTAATAATCTGCATTTTAAACATGGCACTGGGTACCCATCCTGTGCAAAGAGGCAGAAATTTTAATCTCGGAAGATATATTTGCACTTGGCTTCACATCACCTTTAATTAAACTTCATCCAAGAGTTTTTTATCTGTAGGTCTTTTTTCAATTTAAAGACAAAAACAAAAGCCCTTTAGAAAACTTAAGATTTGACCTCTTCTTAAAGGCTGACGTGAATTATGCTCTTCCATCTATTTTGATTAACTGTAATGCTGAACTTTTATGAATGACTCATAAGGAATATGAGGTTATCAGTCTTTAGCTCAAAACTTTAAAATACTCCTACTTTTAATGGTCTAAGACCTGCCTGTTAGCAAACAGTTAGAAACATATATGATGTTGAAAGTATTCTTGCACCCCGTTTGACCAACAGGGGAGATTATGGGCCAAATCCTGTGATCTCAAAAAAATATCAAAATATATTTCAAAATCCAGATTCCAGTAATATCTGATTTTCAAAGATGGAAGCTAAGATACATATGCATATATACATATAAGTGAGATCTGTACATTTTTTTAAGCCTGGATATTTTTTCTATTTGTCACTGGAAGAGGGGATTAGAAGGACTCTCCAGATGCATTTTGAGGCTGAACTGATTAACCATGTAACTGACCTTGACAGTTTAAAACCTTGTGATACACCCACTTTTATCACTATCTCAGCTTTTCTAGAGCCAGCCCAGTTTCTGCAGCTTTCCATTAGAAGCAGATGAATTTTCCTGATTTTTTCTTTCAGTATCCTACTTATTTGATCTGTTGTCCAGTTTCCTTCTTGTTTTCTCTTCTAGACACTACCCCACCACAACAGTAGTAACTTTATACCACTTTGGCAGATGAAAAACTACACCGTTTATGGAGTTTCTTTTAATTTACTAGCAAGTTTTATTTTCGCTATCCTTTGAGTTTGTCTGCAAACAGAAATCAATCCAAACACTGTAAAAAATTTCAGTCCCAATGAAAAAATTCGACTGATTTTAGTTCAATTCTGAGGGAAACATCCTTTTGCATTCCCAGGTTAGAGTATCTTGTTTAAAAACAACCAACTACTGGAAAGTAGGTGAGAATATTTAAGGAAATTTCAGAATAATTGTAAGAAAAGAAATCAAATTTGCCAAATGAGTCATTAAAGCTACATCTACCTCCTATGGCAGGAAAAAAACCCTGAAACAAACCACTAAAAAAACACCAAACGACAACAACAAAAATGTTTAGTTAAAATATATCATCCATCTTTACCCCTAACTGAAATATTTTAGGACTACATCCTGTGCAATCTTCTATCTAGACTGCTTCCAGACTCTACCAGTTATTGTTCCTCTTTTTCAACTTAAAAAATATCTCCTACTTAAAATATGGCAAACAATGATTTTTAAGTAAAATTCACCTTATCTGCAGGTCGGATTGAGCATACGCATTCCGTTATTACACTACTGTAGAAGACTAACCTCATTTACAGTGGTTCAAATGCACTAATGATTGTGCACCTTCACAGGTACCTGTGAGAACTCTGTGTCATGTTGATATTTTGATACAGCAGAAGCTGCAAGAAGATTTAAGGCTTAGGGTTTTCCTGTCTCTCCCTGATAAATGGAGATACCATGAAAATTCATGGAGATCTAGTAGTAATATTTGACAACTGATCTGAAATACTGCAAGAGAATCCAAAAACATCTCTTTCCAAGTGAAGTTCTCAGAGCAACTTTCACACAGAACACCATAAATCTTTGAAAGCCCAGTATTCTGTTTCTGTAGTGAGTTAAACATGTACACCAGCAACAGCTTTCAAGCAACATGAAGACCCTACCATGAGTGTGCACCATTCAAGCCTTCTCTGGACAGAAAGGCAGGCGAGAACTGGGTTTCCTACTGGGACATTTTGTGGCATTTGTCTCAAGGATGCTGGTGGCCTCTTAACTCTCAGGCACATCAGGTAATATGACTACATTCCATACACCCAACCTAACTAGATGGGAGTACAGCAGATGTAAATTTTAAGCCTTTTCTACTCCCTAGTCACCCCCAATCCAGTCTCACACTGTGAAATTGTTTGTTGTAACCATGTACA
Source organism: Baryphthengus martii (assembly GCA_013396935.1). NCBI lineage: Eukaryota > Metazoa > Chordata > Aves > Coraciiformes > Momotidae > Baryphthengus > Baryphthengus martii. Next base: position 132,577 of record VWZK01009403.1, read on the forward strand.
ACCCCTTCGTGGGGCAGCTCTGTATGGCACACACTGAATTTCCTTCCCACCTTCTCTGCCCTGTACTGAAGTGAATTTAATTCACAAGGATATGCACATTTTTTCCCTCAAGAAAAAGAATGTCTTTCCTACTGAAGTTTCAAAGCACATTATTTCTTTGTACACTGTAATCGCTCTGCATTACTGAGAGCAAATCACTTCCTGACATGTCTGGTAAGGGTTATTTCCTCATCCATAATGCTTACCAATGATATTGAAATCTTGACACACTATTTTCATGGCTTGTAGATATATTGCCAGCTAACCGAGTGAGAGGCTCTCTTACAAAGAGATTAACTTGTCTTGCCTGGAATCAAAGTTAATGTCATCAAGTGGTATTAAGTGGTTGATTAACAGTTGTTAGCAACCAAGGAAATAACTGTGATGCTGTAATCTCTTCAGTCACAACCCGCCAGTGATAACTTGATTCACAAAGCCCAGCCAGTTCAACTGGGAGTGTAGTCTGGACTTTGTGGGACAAATTGGATGGCACCACAAATATTCACCTGAAATATTGGTATATACATAATTTAAAAAATCAAAAACCCTCATAGTCTCTGAAGACAATAACTATGCAGGAAGGTCACAAAAGAATCTTATTTCAGTTCTTGTATAAATCACTACAGTCTATAGTATAGAACACTCTTCAAATCCACAATTTTGAAGATAAATGTGGTAAAGAAACCTGTTAAGCATCATGGAGTAACCTCTACACACAGGAAGGACTCCAAACTGATGTAGCATGTGAAAAACCTTAAATGTGGCCACAACTGCATGTGGTAAAAAAAGGGGAAGTTGGAAATGGATATGAATAGAAGAAAGGAATATGTCAAAGAATTGGGGTTGGGGCAATAGCTTAGCAAAGGCAATGAGAGTGAATGTAATTCCTGTTGTGGCGTAGATTGGTCCATCTCATTGAAGGCCCTATGTTTTTAAGGCTTTCCTGTCATAATGAAAATTATTTAGGAGGCAGGAAATTTAGGATTTCTGAAAAATGCTAATGTGATAAGTAAAGCTGTTTGTGAGAAAAATGTAGTCCTTACAAATCTCTGACTCAAAACTGTTATAAAAACAGTGTCCCATTTTGACTACTGAGCAGTCAGTTTTGCAAACTAAGTATAGATGGTTATTAAATTCATAAACATTTTCTGATTATCAGTTCATGACCATTTCAAGACTTCAGGTTTTTGTTCACAGTCAAGTTGAAGACATTTTTTTCAGATATTAATTTATTACTGTAAAATGAAGACACTTTTTGTCATTCCTGCTCCAGCATCACTCAAGTTTAAATAGCAAAGGAGCCAAAAGAAACCATCAGATGTCTTTGGAGCAGTCTTCTGGTGTCCTTTACTATCAATTCTGAGCACAGGGATATCAAGAGAGACTGAGCAAGCTGTAGCTTCTGTCACTATCATTAGCACCAGGCACCAAGGTACATCTGCTTGTGTCGCATTGCAACAGTGTAAATACACCTTAGTCTCAAGGTTTCCCTGCCCCTCCTCCCAAAAGCCGTAAAGGCTCTACTTGTGTTTGAGTTTCTTACAAGGCTCCTAATCTGCGTTTCCGAGCTGCTCCATCAAACCTGTGTTCAGTTATTACACATTATATAGAAATAATTAATGAAGCATTTTAACTATCAGAAAGCTCAAACATGAATTTGTCTTCATAAGCTGTGATGGTCTGAGATGATTGAGATGAGAAGTCAAGTAGGTTTTGGGAGATGAAAGTACCAGTTATTGCAACTATCTATCTGTAACACAAAGGATTTTAAATCTCAAGATATAGCTATGCAAGAAGCATGAAAGCAGCAATGTGGTCAAAATGAAATTTTTCTTTTTAGAGCAATGTATACTAATGAACATTTATCCCCAATATTTACCCTGTTTTAATTGTTTTAGTGAACTAAAAAGGCATGTATTTCTAATTACATGGAGATAACTGCTGTTCACACTGCAGGGATCCTTTGTTTAAAAGCAATTCTTGCCATGCTTTGAAGGCTGTTGGAGAAATGTATTAGAAAGAAGGAAGCCCCATGCCTCTGTTCACTCAAAGCAATGAAACTCTTTAAAAATAATATAGCTGGGCGTTTTTTGTCAGGTTTAAGGTTGACATAAAATTTGATAATTTGTTGTATCTTTTGCTCAGAGGTATATTTATGTTGGCATGTAAAATGCCTTGATAACTTGAAAATGATGCAATAATTATGGAAAAAATGAGAGTGTACATGTATCATGTAAGAGACTAGCCTAAAATATGTGGCTTTTAATAGTAGGCTTTTATAGAGCGTGTTGTCCATGGTAATTGCATTAAATTCTATACATAGGCGTATGCAAATAACCCAAATATTATTTTTCTTTTTAGAAAAAAACTACATCTGTTTGAACTTCATGGGTTTATTTCCTTTCTCTATTTAGTTATTGGTGCGAACCAATGCGTAGTTAATATTAATAATGCAAATAATTATTCTGCTTCAAACTAAAATAGTCAGATACAGTTATCAAAGAAATGAATGTTTTTAATGAATTCACAGAAATATCCCCCCAGATTTGAAAACTGTCATCGCACAAACTTTCTCCAAACTATGATCTCCACAGAACAAACAAGACATCCCCTGATTTAGTAAAAATTTCAGTGTCTGTGTGAGAACACTCACAAAACATAATCCCATCAGTACCTGTGTATTACAAGGACTATGGAGATAAAGTCAGTTTTATGATTTTGTAAAATAACTGGCAGCACTGAAGAATGAACCAACCAATTATGCCCTGAAGCAAGCAGTGTGACTTTGAATAGGAATAAGGCATCGTAGGGTTATTTGATACAATATTTCAAAGGCAGCGTGACAATTTGCTCATCTTCTGCGTGTAGTCACTGTTTTCATTGTACAGTGCAGGGTATTGTGCGTAAATAATTGTTGACATTTTATGCACGTGGTGCATATATTCTGGAATACAATAATGATCAAAGGAGTTGCCTGGGCCACTGGAGATATTATGTGTCATGGATATAGAGCCAGAAAAGAGAAAGCACCAACAAACTAAACTCACAGAAAATCTTCTATAGGTAATAACAACTGTCCTCCTGTCACCTCTAGACAAGCTCAAGGTTAGAGCACAAAAAAAATCCTGTCTGCATTCTAGCTGGGGAACTCTTAGAAAGTATTCCCACCCATAAATATATATTTTTTAAATATATACATAAAACACCTATGCTAATTTGCAGTACTACTTCTCTAACTTTTATGATAAAGCTTATATGTGGACATTAATTAGCTATCACAGTGACACTCTGAACTTTTGAATTTAGGAAGGAATAGTCTACTGGTAGACAGGACCATTGAACACACTTCTAGGTGCCTTCTTTCCTGATAGTGTAACTTGAGTCAAACGGATTTACAAATTTTTAAGGGCAGAAGGGAACATGAGGATCATCTAATCTGAAATTCTGTGTTAAAAAAGCTTCAGTAAGTAGCACACATAAAAACAGGCTGATAATGCTAGAAGCATTCACCATGCATGTTGAATTTTCTCTGTCTAATATCAAGAAACACAGCATCAGCTCTGCAACATAGAGAAACATTCTTCTTTTTCTAAAGGGAAGTAGAGACATGGGTAGGATTCATGCTGCAAGTTAACTAGAATTAAGCAATAGCTAGTTGCCGTATTTCAATGACCAGCCTACTAAATCTAATTGCCAGTCAAATAGATAGATATGGATATGTATCCATCGTCTCTTTGGAAGATGTTAGTGTGAGGAAGCATCTGACACAACTGCTGTGTCATGTACTTCCTTAAAATCCAGTGCTGAGAAACAGCATGGACTTTTTAACTTATTTTTCCACTGTTGCTCCCAAAGTGAAGCAAATGGGTCATCTTTTAAGCAGAGCATAGTACCATCATATAACACAATCTTAGAGATGCTCCAACTCCCAAGTTCCCACTGCGTGGAAATTTTGTACCTTCAGATGGGAAAAGCCACCACTTCCTAGCAAGTGGATTAGAAAAATAGGTTGCTTAAAAATGGTGGTATTATCCATGCTTCTGAAAAAAAGATGGCAACCCAGCACGACCTTACAGGAAGAAAAGCATGTTACAAATGTCCAAAAGGCCTCACTTTGGAAACCACAGTGGGGAGTCAATGGGAAGAAAAGAGCAACTGTCTTCATGAGGATGCCCTTGCTGAGGGCTCCATCTCCTTCTTTCTTTTCAGAAAGACCTATTTCTAAACCAGGCAGAATACCTGAGATGCAGAAAAGGCTTTGATGACACTTTTACCTTGTTAAACAGCTCTGTGAATTCACACTAGTATCACTACCCTTGGGCTGTGGCAGCCCTGGAATTTCTAGAGAAGACAATAAAATCCAAAGATGAAGTGTGTAATTTTTTACCTAAACTTCTCAGGACTGAAGGGAAGAACACATCTTCTGCAATGAATTTTTTTTACATTTTTTTTATGTGGGAGGCCAGAAGGGAGTATGATAAGGGATCTAGTTGCAGGGCTTGGCAATGAAGCAGAAATACAAACAGCAGTTTTGGTGATAATTCTGGTTCACTTACTCAGATAACATTTCCATGATTCTTTACAACTACTTTCCTTCTCACATCATTGAGTTTTTGTAGTCTCTGATGTTTACTTTTCTTTTAGAGTAAAGATTTAACAAGTACTTTCTATATCATCTCATAAGCAAAGGAGACAGGGCTACAGAACTAGCTATCCATCCTCAAATGGAGAGGGACAAAGGTTCATGTCCAGGTTTCCCTGTGTATTAACTGGAGAGGATGGATTCAGGCTGCAGTGCCTCTATATTAATATGCCTCAAATGTATCTTTTTAGCCTTCTCCAGTTTAGCCTTTCTCATCCCTTTATCTCATTTCAATGCCTGGAAATTCCAGGCTGTTAGTAAGACTTGCTTTTGAAAAGGATTGTCTGTTATATTTGATTTCTTCATTCAATCTGCATAATCCTAATAAACTGAGAAATTTAACTTAGGCCTCCATTAGTCCTGAACGCAGTACATCGCAGGTTTCATGAGTTCGAGTGGCTTCATTTCTTGCTGCTTTACTGAAATCTTAAACTGTTTTTTCCATCCTCTTCATCAAGGATTTCTCCTCTGTTTTCTCATTTTCATTTTTCATGAGCCTTAAAGTTATCCTCCATTAAAAAAGAAAAAAAAATCCTAACTTTATAATAGCACCACCTTAATGTAAAAGTTTTAAACATTTTCAAACAATTTCATTTTCATCCTTAGGACTTTCAGCCAAGAAAACTGGGGGTCATCTGTGGATGAGAATCAATGTAGTAATGTAACAACATTACGAATCAATGTGTACTAAATAACTAAGAACGCAGCTTCTAGGTAAAATGAGACTGCGTGAGGTGATTATTAAGTGATTTTCTTGTCTCATGTTAAGGTAAATAGCACTCTTTGCTAGGGCTGGCAGAAGAGTTACAGGTTGAGTGTGTTGTTTTAAGACAGACTGCTAAACAAAGCTAATTATGAAAGATAACGATGTGCCAAAATGTGAGATGAATATTAACATAAGCAAGCTGGGGCTCAATTTACAGACAGGATAGTTTCCAGTGGCTGCCAATGCCATTTAGGCATAAAACTGATCCTGCTGCCTTCCTTTAACTTTCATATTTTCAACTGTTGTTTAACCTCTACGAAGGAGGTTTCCCAAGATGGTGTGTATTTAAAAAGTCCTCATCCAGAGTTTTTCAAGTGAAAAGCTATTGTTTTGTTGATGTCAAGTGTATACATATATTAAATATGCTGAAAGAATAAAAAATAACATAATTGTGTATTGAAAGATTAGTAAAACCCAAGATATGTTTGCCTTTCAAAATGAAAAATACGGCATTGTAGCATCTTTACTTCACAAGAAAGCTATTTCATATATAAACTCATGCAATCAAGAAATATTCAGACAATCACATTGCTTCATTGGTTGTACATCCCGAAATACATTATAATTTAGGTCTTAAGGTTTAATTAGCAGAATACAGTTTGGGCAAATGAACAGCGTGGAGGTGCCAAAACACGAAATCCTAAAAATAGGAACCCATAAATCTTCCTGCTGTGGTGCACATATGCAGCTGTACAGTATCTGATGGATTGAAAACACTGCCTGGGAACAGCATTAAGATTCGCAGCAGCAGAGGAACTCTACTGAACAAATTTCATAGGGCAGCAGGAATTTATCATGTTTGCTCTGTCAGTGTAACTCACATCTCACTCACTAAACCCTGTAAAGGAGCACGGGAAGCAAAGAGGAAAAGGCAAGGGAAAGGAAACGGAGTGATTTCAAATAGGGATTTTTTTTAAGGAGATTTATACATAAGCTACTTTGAAACTATATTGCTTCTCGAGAAAGAAAGAAGATGTAAAATAAAAGAACCATTAACTAGTATATTGGTTTTATTTTGCACTATGTTTCGTGACATAGTGTTTTTCCAAGATATTCTGTCAAAATACCAATTCCCAACTCGTTTGAAAGAAGTGCGTACCGTATTTCCACTTGAAGAGAAGTAGATCATAAACCCATATGGTGTGCTTCTACAGCAATCACTTTGACAGTTCTTAGGACAGTAGCCAACACAATGTTTTCTTTATAAAAAGGATATAATATGACTCTATCCAGTCTTTCCTTTTCTTGTCTGGCCTTTGCTTGAATCGTGCAGCCTGATAAATAGGATAGGTTTCCTCTGTGTGATTGGCAAGTAGAGGTACTGAAAAATCATGAGATTAACCTTGAGATCATGATACAAACCCACGCTTGGTGGAGGAGAGAGAATTTTCTGCCACCACTCTCCTCTGAAGATGGAAAATAAGCATCTCTGGTCAGCTTAATTTACCCAGATTTTATTACAATATTATTTCTCTCATGAAGTCTGCCTGCTAGGTTTCATCTCTGGGAGCAAGACTTGTTTTGGAGGTGCAAAGGTGAGAGAGAACCATTGGTACTGAACTTGAAAGGGGATCTGAGGACATGCGCAGGATATGCCATGGAGCAAATGACTTAAAGATTATGAGTAGCAGATTCGGAGTTGGTATCAAACTCCAACATCAGTAGCACATTGTGGATTGGCTTTTTGGAGCATGAACACTGTCCTAAAAAGTATTCAAATGACATCTGTATAGACAGAGGTCCCAGATGGAGGCTGTTTGTTGAGATTGCAGTGCAGCGAACTTTGCAGTCAGCATTAACCAGACTATTAGCAGCAGAGAATTCACTGTACAGAGACATGACAGATGGTGACTCCAGTTCCTATAAGACAGCAGAAGCAGGCCTGATATCCCATTACAAAACCAACTAGCTCAACATCCATATAGGGCCTGACAAACCAGTTCTTCACAAATCACTAACCAGATGAGGAAGAAGAGGCAGCCTTCACAGAGAGCATAAAGACATGCTCTATCCCTGTCAGTGCAGAGAAGCTTGGGTACCAAAGTCTGGATTACCTGCAGAAACAGAAGCAAGGGCAGCTGTTCCTAAGGTGCTACAAAGTTATCAAGCCCTTTCAAGATGTGCCAAGGACTAGTCGATTTTCTCTGCATGGTGCCATCATATACAACACGACCAAATCAGTGTCAGCAGCTCCGCACCGTGCTGCGTGCTCTGCACTGTACTGATGGCCTGGAAAGCTGCTCCTATGTAAAGTGGATGGCGCTCAGTGCGTAAACTCCAGGAACACACCTTGTGTCTTTGATATTCTTGTACATAAACAGATATGTCTGCTTTTTATGTGCCTTTCCTGTTTTCCTAAATAAGAAGATAGCAGTGAGTCCATATTAAGGACTTCTGTGAGCTGTACCAGGGAAATGACATCTCCAAAAGTGACTAAGGAAAGTGTATTTAAAACTCGAGGAGTTGCAGGTAGGAACAACGTACTAGAGAGGAGTTAGAATTTTAATTTTATTGAGAGAAAGTACTTTCACGTTATCTGATTAAAGTCTTTGTGGCTGTTATTGGCATCTGACAGAAGATTCCTGAGCTAAATAGATTAGTTCTCAGAACAATTTTCAGAGAGATTAGGCAGTTCTCAGCCTTATTCTTAAGAAAATACTGCTTTTGGCTAATGTCTTAGAACCTATCTCACAGTGATTGCAATAGAGGAAAGACAGTGAAGGATTATGTGCAGTAAAGCACATGCATTCTGCAGCATTTAATAATAGATCAGGCCTTTCTGCTATATAGAAAATAAAAAGAGTGGATGCTCTGTCCGTCTGAAGAGCAAGGCTGGAGGAATAAGTATTTTTTTCTAAACCTTTAAATTAAGACCCAGGATTTTTTTTTTTTCTTCCTAAAGAGGCTATTTTAGATGTAGGCTGTTCATACCTGCATAGGAATGAATACATACACTCACAGAAAAGACCTGCCAACTTCTTCAGACATCTTTTTAGTACAGGCTAACTGGAATGTAGGAATTATCTGGAAAATAGCCTCTGCATGTGTGCATGTGTGAGAGAGAGCTAAGTACATCCGCTCTGAGATAGTACCTTATGTTGTCAAAAAAATGCAGATTGAGGGCAGTGTTTTAGTGACCGATCACTCTGATCTGTGATGTAGTGACATTTCATTCCAAATCTTCCCTGGTTTAGCCCACATATTTAAAAGCAATATGAACGGTTTGATTTCTGTCGAATGACCTCTTTTGAACTTTTTTGTTTTGTATTCCTAACCATATCTGTCTTGTGACAATGTGCAGAACTGAGATACCTTTTATTTTTCCATTTAAAATGAGCAAGTTTCACTAAATAGAGTACAGGTATTTTCTGCTTTTAAAAGAAATTAGAAGGATTGCTAGCCATTAACATAAAAATATGGTATTTGCAGCTTGCTAGCTCTACTGGTATGTTCTTCCTAAATGGGCAAAACAACAGCTATAGCTGTAAAAGAATAACCTCTTCCATCAAGCATAAGTCATTCATACTTGTAACCGTAGAGTTCATTTTTCACTCATTCACTGGGGGTGGAGTTCAGGCTCCAAATTCTTTGCTGTTACCACATCTCATCAACCTCAGAGGTGCTCAGAAACACTTTGAGAGTAATTCACACAAAACATGAAGCAGTGCCAGGTTGGAACAGTTCAGCCAATGTTTTCAAATGGTTGCTCTTTTCTGTTTTCTTGGAACAACCTCTTCTGCTCCACCCCCTTCCTACTCTCAGTTTCCTTTGTCCCTGAACACAAATGAAAAAAAGTAAAGCAAAACTAAAGAGAATTTGCAAGTACATTCCTTCTCATTCTGCTGTAACCCACTGCCTGACCGGCAGCTGCCACCTGGCACTGTGGAGATACTCTGTGACTTTAACATTTTAAACAAAAATAGGTTAGCACCCTTGCTATTTTTAGTGCCTCATCAAAAAGGACATCAGAGCAATCAGAGAGAAGAAATGAGGGCAGGTCGGAGGGGAGATATGGAATGAGGAAAAAGATGTCAGGGAACTGTTTGCTCATTCTCTGATGGCAAGCCCGTTGTTTTCCTAACCTTCAAGAATGAAGAAGCCCTGATAATGTATTCTGTAATACCAATGATTAATTGCATATTATCTGGTTGCAATTCCTCTGGAATAATTCAAGATGGACAGTATACTATGTCATGGTGTATAGCATTAGGGAGATAATCTTCCTCATCCTGCCAATTTTGGTTTTGTTACGTTTAGGGAAAGATGCATTCTGGAGAGAGAAGAGGAAGTGCGTTAGTTCTCCTCCTAAATCCCATATCCTCGCTCCTTGTCTGTGAACCTCACATCCATGTCATTTGTACTCATGATAGCATGGGGCTATCTGCTGAATTGTAGTTTATATGGCAAAATGTAAAACTGTAGGATAAATCCTGTAGCAGTCATCTAGTCAAAGGTCAAGACTGAACTCTCAAAACCTGAAGGGAGAAGAAAACAGCCTGTTAGGGTGATGAACCCATAAGGCACATAGTGAGCAAGAGTAAGAGCCACTGTATGATTTGAACAGTTCATTAACTAACAGGCCTAGAAAACTCAGGGAGGGAATTGACATCTTATTGTCACAGCTTTTTCAGAAGGTACTGCCTGGCTCTTCCCAATTTGGTTGATAACTAATCCTTGCTAGTTCCACATGAAGGAGAATTTTCCAAAATGAGATGACATAAGACAAAGTCCAAAACAAAAACTTACGAAAAAAGTTTTCAGAAGAATCCCAAACCCAACAAAACCATGACTTACTATTCAGCACCAGTCTAAAGCTGTGGCCCCTGTGACATTTCTCTTTGACAGCTGTTAGGTGACTTCAGCAATCTCTGTCCCATGGCTCAGCTGTTTGCAGGACTGTGTGAGAAGCAATAGCAGGGAAGTGCTCTGGCTAAAATAATTGTAAAGACAAGAGAGTTTTCTTTCTCTAAATCGTTTGTTGTCATGGTTCCTTGTGATGCAAACAGCAGGACCAGTATAACAACAGACATGGCACAGGAGCAGGGAACCCACTCGTCATAAGAAATGCCCAAGCCAGCAGTGTTTCCCTGGCAAATGTCCAGGAAAGCACCGCCTCAGGGCATAATCACTGAGGTGGCAGAGATCCAGCCCAGCAGAGGAAAAACGAGTGAGCCTGCCAGGCTGGCTGGCTGCATCGGTTTGCTGTGCAGATAGATAACTGTCAGAGCAGACTGGAGAGGGGCTGGGATCTGGCAGGTGGGACCTGGGGATGGAGGACAGGATAGGGAAAGTAAGAAGCTGTGGTGGTGGATCCAAGGAGCAGGAAACAGGACTATGATATTGAAAAGGAGCAAAGCTGCCTAGTCTGACTGCACCCCGAGGGGGTGGCAGAGGGGTACATTTCCCCCATTACCCCTGATGAAGCTGCCATAAGAAGGCCTTAGGGTCCCAGAGCTGTGTTTCCCCTCCTGACAGGTGGGCATTCGTAATGCTTGGAGACCTAGGCTCCCCCTTGGGGCATCAGCGCAATGATGCAAGTAGAGTAAAAGCTGTGGTTTGCAGGGCTACTCCTATCCCAATGATCCAGCAATGCTGGATTTTTGTGTACATACTATCTCATAATCAACACCTGTACTTTGCTGAAAAAGTCAGAATAAACTCTAAATTCTTTAAGGAATAAAGTACTTTTAGCAGAATTGTTGTTCCCATCTGGAAATTCCAACTACTTAGTTTGTGTCTACGAATCCACAGCAATAAACTGGTCCAACTTCATGCATTCTCAGCAAACTCTAAGACTTGGTCTTTAAATACATTTGTATACAAATGAGATCAGTGAACCACTTGCCCGTTCATTTGGGGCTGGAAGAGGCTAAGCTCCTCACAAAAGATGCCCAACATAGTACTAGGACTTATACACAAAGCACCATCTTGCTGATGTTGTTGGACATCACGACTAAACATGAACTTAAGCGTTTGGATGAGTTACTGCAGGCCCAACTCATGTGTCAGGATCCTGTATCTCTATCAGCAGCAGACACTAAAATTGGAAGCTCTACTATCTGGAGGTTGAAATTGATTTCCAGATAGCAAAACATCAATGTCAGGTTAAAACTGCTTCCTGTGAAGCTTCTCTCCTGTGATGCTTCATTCTTTAAGAATGAAGTAGGGTGTGAGTAAAAGGGTTCCTAGCTTTACATGCTGCATTTGTCAGATTCACTTTTTAAATGCTTTTAATGCAAATTTTCTTATTGTAGCAGGGGTTTTCCAGGCTTTCTTAAATGGAACTGCATTTTTGTACACTTGCAGGAATGCAGTTTCAAGTTTGGAAATCACTGGGAGGTAGATCTTGAAAAAAAAGAGAACTGCAGAGAGCAGCTTTCTGGGCCAAATAAAACATGACTGGATCCAATTCTAAGATCAAAAACTGCACATAGTTCTTTTTATTGGGACCTATTTTTTATTATTTATTTTTAAAGCTTAGTACATTGACAGCTATTTTTATTCTTTAGAATGATATGGGAACTATTAATCCTATGTGTTATCTGATATTTCTTAGAGTTCATCTCCCAAATACAGATTCAATGTTTCAGACTTGCTTCCCAGGGGTTGTGAAGCCTTGAAAAAGTAGATGAATCTCATTCACCTCTACTACATAGCAACAGGCACAAGGCAGCAGAGATCTTTTTGGGGCAGCTGATGGACATATGTTATGGCATATTTGTAGTCATTTAGATATGTCTTTAGGGCAGCTGTCATTACATTAATCTCATTTTCCTCTGTGGACTGAATTTTGCAAGTGGACTTCATCTCCTTTAATGAATGGGACAAGTAATGTTTGGCCAAGTAAACCGGTGTTGCAGTCTCCAAGTGTAGAGGCATTGTTGGTCTTTGTTCCAGGGCCTGAGATAAAGCCCAATGAAGGAAAAAAGAAAAGTCTACAATCTCAAGTACTGATAAAACAATCAACTTGCACCAAATTCAAGGACATTTTGAGAGTACCTGCAACCTCACAGAATCAGAAATCACGCCAGGTGAGATAGATGTGCTGCAGGATACGAGACAAAGCTTTGTCCAAATGAATTGTGATAGGATTTTTTGTTAGGATGAAAATGCAGGCACTTGCCTGGAATAATTCGAGTTATTTTTTTATTTTTTAAAATACTGAGCATCTAAGAGACTTCCATTTAGCTCTGCAGGCAAAAAGAGGGGAATGGGGCAATAAGATGAACAGCTGTTAAAATGACAGGTTTTGTCAATAAAATGCCTTCCGAAGCTACTCTGCCAGACTGACTATTGGTGATTAAAAGGGGATCTACTAACTAGCCTTGTAATTTAGAGGCACGGTGCATTACTGCAACTTCAACAAAGAGATAATGACTCGAAAGTCATGAGGTTGGATGTTAGTAAATGACTCAAAATCGTTTACTGTAAAAGCTTGACAGTGGAGCGGAAAATGTGAGGAATAATGCTGGAAATCAGATAAACAATTAGTTCATACAATTGTACTGCATGGCCATTTCCTGCCACCTTCATTCAAGATACTACTTAAAGTAAGTAAAAGTGGCAAAATTTGTCATACTGGATTTTAGTAAATCCTTCTAAAGCCATGTTCTAATGTGTTTGCTTTCCTACAGTCAGACTGAAATAAATTTGAGTACTCTGAAGCTATGTGCTTCCAGTGAGAGACTAGCTGAATACACTTCTTCATCACTTTGCTACAATAGTACATTACACCACTACCAGTTAAGATCCAGTGAAATAACTTCAGAACTAGTCAGTTGAATGTGTTAAAACATGATCTCTTACAAAAAAAATTTCTGTCCTCAATCTAACTTGCATCGCCCTACTATTTTATTTCTCTTTGCAAATTCAGATGATCACTAAAATAAATATTACCCCATAGAAGGAAGTAAAAACTAAGACAGTCTCAGCATCCAAAATGTTAAGGTTATCAAAATGTTAAGGCCATTATTAACATGATGTTTTCTTTTTCTTTATATTCTTATAAAAATGTTCCTTAAGAAATGTTGACGTGCCTCATGACTAAAACACTCTTTTCCCCAATTCTTTGCTATAGCTGATAATTTGACTTGAAATAGTACAAGATAATTTAATTAAATAAATGCTGATCTAAGCTTAGAAATATTTTTTATCTACCACTAGATGTAGAAAAATGTTTATCAGTGTATTTTTATAAAAGTGCACTTGTACATAAGGCTAATAAATTATGCAGAGCAAATTTAGACACATTTTGTGTACCTATCTGATTAACAGCAGAAGCTGCTGTTTGGTCCCAGACTGCATTTCCTTTCTTTACAATGGATACAGCCTTAATCCCTTTGATTTTACCTTTGATTTCAATCCTAGCAGGAGTCAGGTAATGCTTAGAATATAACCCTCAGCTGATGCACTAAGGTTGGCACATAAATACCAAGCAACGGAGTAAATGGTAGCAGAACACACCAAGGTCCTGACTACAAGTCAGAAAGATTATATAGAAAGATGCTATTAAGCCAGTTACACATTGGAGGGTGGTGCCAAGAGGTGTTGCTCAGCATCCATCCTTGGAGGTTTTTAAGACTCAATTGGAAAGAGCCCTGGGCAACAGATTCTGATCTCAGGCCCCTTCAGACCTAACTAACCCATCCTCTACAACTCTGTGCTCACCGCACAGAAATTACAACGTTGAAGGTTAGATAATTGAGAGAAGATGCAGGGAGGCTGAAGGGGGTTGAAAGGAAGCTTCAGGGATGCTATATCCTACTCATTTCTGGTCACACGGTCACAGCACCTTCTGGGAGCCAAACTGCCACAAACAAACTGGACACTGCACTGTTTTCCCAGAATGACACGTAACAGTGTATATGGTACACAGCCTCCTACCAGGTGGCAGCATTCCAGAAAAAGCATTTTGGGATGAGAAGAGCTGTGCTGATTTATATTAGTTGAGGTTCTGTGAAGGGACTAGTGAAGGGAAGTGAGGAACAGCAGAGCAAATTCAATAATTAAAAGGGTGAATTAAAATCACTGGGGTAAGTAAAGGAGATCCAAGATGTGTCAAAGAGAGGAAAACAAAGGAAAAGTAACATGGAAATCTGTGATTCAGTTAATAATGAGTCTTTAAAAGGACAGAGGACCTGTAATGTTTCAGGAGTGCAAAGTGGATCCAAGACCAACAAAGCAAGGGAGTGGCTGAACACAGGAAGAGGAAGAACTGCTGTATACTTCCCAGGCAGCAACCTCAGAGAAGACAAGGCAAGCAAAGGACTACGAACAGAGAAGAAGCAAGTAAAAGCTGCCAAGATCTGCCTTAGTTCATAGCCTAACAGCAATCAGGTTCTGCTAAGTGTCCTGAAATCTTCAGGAGACTGAGAACTTGTAGTTCATGTAGCTCACTACATGTTATATTAATTGCTAGGAAGACACAAATTGGAAGTGAAGGGATTCCTCCTAGATTTTCTCAGTATGTTCAATGCATATTTTTAAGAGACACTAAAAATTATGAAGCCCGTATCACACAAAAGCTCTCTCAAGAAAATTTATTCTCATGCTCTTGAAAGTCTGCAAGGGTTAGAATTTTCTCAGCAGCCTGTTTAGTAGCCTGGAAAGCTTTGAAAATTATAATTAAAGAGTTTCAAGGTTGACTACCACTTGACCTCACAGATTTCTATGAATTTCTCACCAGAGAAAGTGTTGCTCAGAGTCTATAAGTACAGAAGAATCCAACCTCAGCACAAAGAACTAATCTCTACTTGGTTTATAATCCAGCACCAGAGGGGAAAAGCTGACAGTGAAAGAAATGTCTGAAGATTAGTCCCACTCAAAGCTTTCAAAATTCATGCTGAAAATTAAGCATGAGTGAGTTCTTTGATTTAAACAGAATTGTTCATCTGCTTAAACTTAAAAATATATACATCATAGGAGCTGGATCAGGTCAATATGATCTCCCACTTTTCTGCAGAGACCATTGATACAACTAAATGTTTAAGTCCTTCTCTGTCAAGGGGATGATTAAAGAGCTGGTGTAGTGAATCAAGTTCAAATATATCTAGGTTATGGAATAATCTCAGTGTTATTTTTACAGTATTCTGAGAGATACTTAGTAAGAAAACATTTTCTTTGTGATATTTGCACAGCTGTTAGTGACCTGACTATTTTATAGAATGAAAGAACCAAGCTGTTATCTTCAAGATGCTCACAAGCTGAAATATCTGCTTGAGCAGTTTAGGCTGAAATGTGTCAAATATAAAAAAAAAACTTGGAAAAAACCCAAAACAAACCAACAAAAAAACCCCAAGATGAATCATTTCACTCAGTTGGGATCTACCATAAGAAGAAATATTCTGCAGTATTAAAGCATAGCAAGGAATGTTTTATTGGCCCATTAATGCACATAACAGGAGCATTGCAAAGCACAGAGATGATACAGAAGTGAATGAATTTCAGTGGTGGGTGAAATGGTCCCTCTATCTGTAATCTCTGCAGTCTCCTGGGATATTTGTGTAGAAGCAGAAGGTAAATGGCATTAACTTCCGTTGCCTTTGCTTTTGGGAGGATGCAGTGATGTAAACTTCTCTGACCCATGTGAAATCATCTTCACGCACGTTCTGACACATGTTTCCAGTGTGTAGGGCAAGAATTGCCTAAGAAATTTCTGTGATGGAATAAAAAAAAAAGTACTATGCTAAACCACAACATACATATTAAAAAATGGAACTATCCAGACAGGTTACCTTTGTCACTCTGCTTAGGAGTTAAGAAGTATTCAATAAGTATTACTGAAATGCACATGGAAAGATATTTGATAGCAGCTGGTCACAAGCATATCTTGTTTATTTTTATCTTCCAATCATAGATATTTAGAAAGTTTATAGATTGCTCTAAGAGTCCATGAACAGTAACCAAACCAGACATATTGGTACATCAGTAGTCTTACTAAGGTCAATGTCTTCACTGGAAACTTTCAGCAATCAAAAAAAAAAAGTGGAAAAAACAGTGTAACACAACATAACATAAAGAGATTTTATAGAGCACATTCTTCATTAATCCACCCCAAACATGTTAGCATGAATGATTAGTCAATATGCAAGGTCCTACTGACTTGTTTCTGTTCAAAAGAAACTCATGAGGTAGTCAAGTATTGCTTGCATGCAGTCAGTCCTTCTTCTTTTTAGGGGACATACACAAATTTTTGTTTCCCTCAACCAATAAAAAGAAATAAGAGGTAATTTCTTTTTTCCAGCACTCTCAAGCTGGCTCAGTTTTCTGGCTCCGTCTCAGCACCACTGTACCAGGACATCTCGAATTTGCTCCTGGTTTTCATGGCTTTTTCTGCTCATGGTTTCTTGCTTGTTCCTTTCCAACAAATGTACTCCCAAAGTGAAGCTACCGCATTGCAGCCCCAGCCCCAGAAACCCACAGATCCTGTGGCTCAGCTTCTGTTCATTCTGATATAAAGCTCTGGATAATGTTCCTGTTGTTTCTCCTGTCCTACTCTGCACGAGGTTGAAATGCTCTTTATGGTGGTTAGCACACCCATTAACCTCTCAGATATTCAAGGGCTTCCTTTGCCTATCAGCAGCTTTGCCTGCTGGAAGCCATCAGCCTTCCTTAGCCTGACAGGTTCATATGGAAGATGCAATTTTCAGAGGGCTGGTGACCAGGAATTTCTGACAGTGAGCTAAACACCAAAGTACCCCGTGGCAGAAATCCTACAGTACTTTCAGAAGCACTGAAAACCTTTCAAAAAACTCTCTTCGGTGCTGTGTTACAGCTTTAAGAGTGGCTACAGATAGCCTAAAGTGAAGAGGATTACTTGGTTTTGACATGTTCTGTTTCTTGGATGGTGTGGAAGTTTCTGAAAGAGGGAAATTTGCAGTCTTCACCACCATCACATCAGGCAGACTTCATAACAGCAACTTCTCTAGAAAGCCTTTGAGGGCCAGGGTTTCTTTTACATTTGAAGTGTTCACTCTCCTCAGCAATAGATTTCTTTTTTCTCTTTTTTTTTTTTCCTGTTATTCCAGATTAAGTAGAGACAATCTCAAGGTTTTTGTTTTTTTTGCTGAGGAGATCTCTTTCTGCATCACAGCTGGAAAAAGACAGAATAGCTAGTCTGGTTCCACATGTACCTCTCACTGGATCTGGGCCCAAAGCCAAGAGAAAATTGAGAAGGGGGAAAGTCACCTGAAACTGCTGGGTTTAGCAAAGAGTGGCTTGTTCACACACCTCTAGCAGAGCTAGTACTGACAAGTTCCACATTCAACAGTTACCACTAAGACCTAGGGATGACAGTAAGCAATCAGTATTCCCCCTTTCTCTCCCGGTTTTGCAGATGTGCAAAGAATAATGCACAGAGAAATTAGAAGAAATACAAAAATCATAAAGAAATAAAATATAGCTAGAGGAGAAAGTGGAACTACGTTTTTGTTACTGCACCTGCCTGCTCAGGCACCTTCCTATCCATTTTTATTTCCATTCGCTGAGGGTGGACGGCTGAAATACAACTTCTGATGTTCGGAAGCATGGGAAGAAAGAGAACACAAAGGTTGCAAAACATATTAGTTCAAACAGTTATTTCTTGCCAGAAAGTCAAATAATAATTTAATATTAAATCCAAGTCACAATAAGCTTTGTAATAAGGTAAACCGCAGTTTGATTATGTGCTACGCACTATAATTTGGTTTGGAAAGTTCGAAGGAAAATGTCCTTTTTTACTGTTTTTGTTAGTGTCTGACAGTTTCACCATAACTGCTGATGCCAGGGCTACACAGAATACTTTGCTAAATAATTATTGCCTTGCCTTTTCAAATAAATCTGTTTTACACAGACTTGAGTGATGTAGAAACCATGCAAAACTCCCCTGCTAAGCTTTAACTCAAAGTAACCAGTCTGAATCCAAATAATGATAAAAGACTTGGGAGATAAGTCAGCATAAAACACACAGCACAGGAAAGCATGCTGAGGAACATAAGAAATTTGAGTATAAACACACATTCCAGCATTTGTAGAGAGCCAGGATGTCCAGCTTATCAGAAAGATCAAATGTTTTCTGAGATTTGTGGAGGAAAACAAAACAAACCAAAACAAGAAACAAGTGATATTTTATGTAATGCCAGGATTTTTTACCAGGGATTTGGCGCTCTTTGGAACAGAATTCCTTCACGCACTTCAAAGAACACTTGGACTGCTGTATGAGAACAGCGAATATGTCGTGTTTGCTGAAGAATAGTAGGGTTTGGGTTTCTGAAGGTTTTTTAGTTTTCCTACATTGCATAATACAAAGAAGGTAAATCTAAAACTTCACCACCTCATTTTTCTGCTGCTTGTGTCATAGGACTGTTGCACTGCAGTTTCAGGGACTTTGAAATCTTTAAAGACTGTGGAGCTGGAGCCTGCCACATATACAAGGCATGAGATTTCCTCTACCTCAGAGGTAGCAGCTGCCAGGAAAAGGCTAATAGCTTTTTGCAGGCAAAGGAAAGCCTCTGATGTTTTCTCATCTCAGAAACTAGAACTGAAGGTACTGATAACCAAGTAAGGATAGGATTGTTGTTTTGTTTGTTTGTTTGTTTTTCCTTTTCATGGGTTTTTGGGAAGAAAAGCCCACAGTTTGCTGGAAGGTGACTTTCCATCATTACTTATCTTGCTGAGAATGAGGAACTTTCCCCATCCCCAATGCCTGTCTTTCTCTATTCCAACCATGCCTGTCTCAACAGTAGAGCCAGCAGGAGGGAATGTGTGCTTGTGATTCAGCCTCTGCAAAACACAGTGCAGATTAAACTGCCAATTTGTGTGCTTTTGCAGAAAATGCACAGAGTGACGAGGCAGACACATGTTTTTCCTGCAGTCCCTCAGTGCAAGGCAATTCCTTACAAAAGGGGGAAGTAACTTCCCAAACCACACCAAATATTGACTCAGTGAGTATAAGTTAAGACTCTGTAGCTTCTTTCAGTTTAAATATATCAGCATAATTTTTCTATGCAAATTAAGATCTAAACCCATTAAAATATAATCATGGGGATGCTGGATCTAATTTCCAGCATAATGCTGCAAATTTTTGCATTTGCTGGTACAAAACAAGAAAAACGGGACAGAAATAATTGGCAGATCTCATTTGTGTCATTCATCAGCTCTCTTATCCCGTGCATGCTTTCAGAGTCAAGTCATATAAGAAAATGTTTACTGCTCCTACATTATGTTATGTCCATTTTTCTTCTTTGGCAGACTGTTTTACAGAAGAAGTCTGCAAATTCTAGTCCATGTTCCTCTGACTCGAACTTCAGGTGAGGTCTCATCCACTCTCCCCTACAGCCCAGCCCACTTTGTCCCACATCTTTCTGAGGAGGAAAACTTCACTTAAGTTTGCCAGCATAAATAACTGCAAAACAATGCATCGAGCTGTATGAACTGAAAATTGAAAGACTCTTACAGCTTTTATTCTATAGTTGCAATAATAAGGATGCCATACTGCTCTCACTGCACATCTCTATATTTTAATGTATCAAAGTCTTTCTCTAGGGTGTGTTATAAAACCACCCAAAGATCTTACAAAGATAGTTATCTACTGCTGATTCTTAATTGTTAAGGGTAAACGCTTCTCTTCAGGAAAGGACTTTAAACCAAAACATTTTTATTTCCTCCAGGCATCTCACTACACCTAAGAGCCATTCACAGTCTGGAAATGTTCTTTTTTTGGAAACAAAATTTAACACAATCTTCGGGCTACATACCTGAAGAATTTTCCTCTCTCACTAAAAAGCACCTGTGCTTCCCATCCTTAATTTAACTTGCTCTCTCCAGCTGAGACTGTTCCGCATGCTTACTCATTCAGCAACTGGAATTGGTTTGTGTAAGGGCAGAATTTCTTTTTTTGGTTTATTTTTGTATTCATTTTGGTTCTGTCAGACTTGTGAGAAGTCTATGGGTAAAAAAAAAAATGCTTTCTGTAATTTGTCAAGAGTTAGAGAATGTAGTTGGCCAGTCACTGGATATCTTAATCTCTTGCACTAAAAGACAAAACTGTCTTTTATATAAACAGCATTTTTTTAAAAGGGCAATCATTTAGTTCTTACTACATGAATGTTTATTTCTCTTTAGAGATATAGATGATGCAAAGAGATGTTTTAAAAGAGATGCGAAGTATATTTCTAGAAAACCAAATTCAAATCCCAGGTTTTACAGACTGGCTATTGCATGAGAGCCTCAGTGATTATAAAGGGCATGTTGCCTGTGCAAATTGGTGTTTATGTATCACAAACGATATCTAAACTTACTCTGTAAAAAACTGGCAGAACTTGCAGGCTTTCAGTTGTGCTAATGCTTCTTCAAGATATAGCTCTAAGCTTTTCCTGATTATCTAAATCTTTGGTCATGGAAAGCAATAATAACACTGCAGTAGACTATGTAAAATAATAAAATAACAAGAAAGGCAGAGACAATCTGTCCAGTCTGGAAAGGAAAGTTATTCTAAACAGTATTGATCTTTTCAATTTACTTTATTTTTGATAACTTTTAATGTATTTACTGTAAGTCTTAGAGGAAATGATGCAGACACCCTTTACAGAAACTCATGCAGGATTTCTCATTTCTTTTCCCCACAAAAACCTACAATAGAAACCGTGCTATGCCCTTGCTTCTCACAGTAAACAAGTGTATTGCCTTTTAGTCTAGAGATAAGCTGAGGCATGTCTCATACCCCACAACACATCAAATCCATACATTTCTTTTATCATTTTGCTTACACTCCTCTATGTTGCCTTAGCTTTCCCACCTGCCTTACAGTGTTTTGTCCTTACCTGGTTTCATAAGCTCACTTACATCAATAGTCACCAATAGTCAACATTTCTCACTTCAAGAACAAATTTTCTGCTTTTGCTAGTCAGAGGATTTATTCCTTTGCTGCTCTTACAAGTTCACTTCCTATTTAGTCTTGCAGTTCATGCATGTCTCTTCTACTACTTTCAGAAGTTTTATCAACTTTCACTGCCATGCTATTTCTTCTTTCCTCACTTCATCACTGCCCCTTTTTTTTTTTTTTTCTTTTTTTAAAATTTTCTTACTACTTTTTCTGGATCCTTGTCCATGCACTCTGGCTTTCTGCCGATCTTTGCACTAGAGCTCTGTTTTCTGCGGCTCTGTTTTGATTAAATTCCACATCTCCTGTCTATCTACTTCATCTTGTCTTCACACTTCATCAGCCTTTTACTGAACCTTCATCACCGAGTTTCTTTTAGCTGTATTTTTTGCCTTTAGTGCATCAAATTAACACATTGAGTTAATAGGAGTTGTGTAAAGGTTTTGGGTTGTTGGTTGTTTTGGGGCTTTTTTTGGGTGTGGGAATTTTGTGGGTTTGGTTTTGTTGTTTGTTTGGGTTGTTTTTTTTAATGAGCCTTTCAAGTTTTGTTTTCTGCTTCTCCTGTGAGGAAATAGTTTTTTATATAGGTAAGCCGCTATAGTTAACATTTTTTATGAGGTTGTGCTGCTCAGTTAGAATAAAGACCACATAGAGCAGATGTCTATTATAGTCCTTAATTTCAAGTAATTTTCAAACTAGGAACTGCAAATAAAACAGGAGAGAAGGCTGTGAAGGGAACTGCAGAGTAAAGCCAGGCCCCACCATAGTAGAAACAGTACTGTGTGAATATTGATGGAGGCTGTTGGCAAAGTTTTAAAAAGGCATCCTCCCTGCCCTACAAGTCAGCAAAAAGGAAGACAGTGTGTTCTTGATTTTGATAAATTTCCTAAAAATGAGTGAATACTATATTAAAGAATTCTGATTAACAGCTGCCTTTCTCAAAGCTAAACTGCAGCCCACCAAGGACTTTGGAAACCTAGGACATTTTGAATTCTGGTGGTGCTGGAGGCAGGGGATGGCAACAAAAGAAAGAAGAATCATCTTGAGGGGAACACAGAGAGACTCCTCAAACCATGGAGCTTGCCTGAGCAGCAGATGTCGGTTTATCTGAGATGCTGAACTACCTGCTGTTTGTTTTTCCTACTCTGCTCAAGGAACCTGCACTTTGTGCTTATTTTCTGTAAATAAACAAGATTACACCAAATGATATACCTGACTTCTATAATCTATTTTTCATCTTAACAGGAACAACTTTGCCAGGCTGTATTGGCTAACTGCTTCAGCAGAGTGGGTAATAGCATGAATTTGTAGTGCAAATTTAGAGGAAGTGACAAAGTTGATTTGAAAGATAAGAGTACAGTAGATGACACCTGTAAATCAGTGCTCTACATTCACATGGCTGTGAAAACTAGCCTGTCTCCAGTTAGCTGTTTAATAGGTCTCAAGAATATAGTATTTATTTTTAAAAATATATAAATAAATAGTCTAGAGCTACTCTTCAGATCTAGCTTCCTATCCTAAAGAAACTGTAAATACGGAGAACAATGCTGTTCATGTATAACATGAAAGGCAATTTTTAAAGGAGCATATGAAAAAATTATTCACAGGGCTTTGAACTAACGTGGTATAAAGTTGCGTGAGTGTCACAGTTGTCTTGTATCTTTCACATATTTAACAAACTAATACATCATCATGAAGGATTTTACAAGGAAAATAGTTAAATGCAAGCCCATTAGTATCGCAGCAAGTTGACTTGCATTTTGTCAAGCAAAATTACGTTCTTGTACTTGCAGGAAGAAAATTACTCTAGTTTGTCCTTAAGCATGGTAGAGTCTGAATAAATGAACAACCTGACTTTAGAAGATGCTGACGTCTTCTCCTGTTGGCATTGGTCAGGTGATCCATGTGGTTGCTGTTCTGTCACAATGAATATTGCCTGAAAATTGGAATGTTTGTTCAGTTCAGGCACTTTGTGCAAGGAAAAGGCACTCCATAACAGTTTGATTAAAGGGTTGCATTTCAATCAATCAAAGAAGTTTTGTTCTCTTATGAAATGCTGCATTTTTTTCAAAAGGGTATTTTGAGCAGTCGGATATCTAAGAATGAATGGCTCAACTCAATCAAAATGTCATTTTTCTAAAACACAGTTTCATCACAAAATGATGCATTCTCATACAATTATAATGATCTCCAAGCAACTATTTTCCAGTTAAAAATTTATGTTGTGACACTGTGATGGTTTAGTGTCCTTTAAACAATCCCTTTACTTGAAGACACTCCCATAGAGGCCTCTCCATTCCACTTGATTTTCGTCTGGTCTCTTTGAATTGTGAATAATTGTCAATTATGTCAAGTAATTATTTACTCATTCCCATTAGCAACAAATGGTGGTCCTTGTGATTGCTCTACACAAGTGAGTTGTCCGGCTCCATTCTCACTGGGTTTTAATATCTATAGCGATGAACGTGGATAGACAAAAATGCCAGCTTTGTGATTTATTACAAGGGCAAGTGAGAAGTTATTAAAGGGAAATATTCACCGCAAAGGCAACAGGACCTTTTGGATCCTTAGTATTAAATGGCAGCTTTGTCTGAGTGAGGATGAAAGAAGAGTGAACAGATGTTTCAGGACTTGATCTTTTATTGTAAGCAATAATAACAAAAATCTCAAGTAGATAATCTCTTCCCCTGCTGACTATTGTTTGCTTTATTTTCCTTTAAAATAAAATAATATATATATAACATTACACTTCCTTTCATCTTAAGCAGGGAAATAATTCCTTTTCTTTAAAATCCCAGATTTTCCCTGCTTTTGCAATACTGCTGTAGACATTACTGCTGGAAGCAATTAGCAACAACAGAAGTCTCTTCATCCTGTCAAGAAATGAATGAGTTGCCATATACACATCTTACTAGAAAAGCTACTGTTGAGAGTATTTTGTAGTGTGTTAGCAGCTACTGTTTGGTGTTTTGTTGTACGTTTTGTTGACTTTGACAGGTTGGAGAGGTGGGCCCATGCAACCCTCAAGAAGTTCAACAAGGCCAAGTACAAGGTCCTGCATCTAGGTCAGAGCAATCCCAAACAGAAATACAGAGTGAGTGGAGCATGGATTGAGAGCAGTCCTGAGGAGACGGACTTGAGGGTGCTGGTTGATGAGAAGCTCAAGATGACCCCATAATAAGCACTCGCAGCACAAAAAGCCAACTGTATTCTGGGCTGCACCAAAAGAAGCGTGACCAGCAGGTCGAGGGAGCTGATTCTGCCCCTCTACTCCACTCTCATGAGACCCCACATGGAGTGCTGTGTCCAGCTCTGGAACTCCCAAATAAGAAGGACATGGATCTGTTGAAGCGAGTCCAGAAGATGGCCATGAAGATAATCAGAGGGCTGGAACACCTATCCTGTCAAGACAGGCTGAGAGAGTTGGGGTTGTTCAGCCAACAAGAAATGTGGAAGCTTCAGGGAGACCTCATAGCTGCCTTCCAGGACCTAAAGGGGGCCTACAAGATAGCCGAAGAGCGACTTTTTAGAAGGGCACGTGGTGATAGTACAAGGGGTAGTGGCAGTAAGCTGAAAGAGGGTAGTTTTAGACTAGATGTAAGCAAGTTCTTCACTCTGAGGGTGGTGAGACACTGGAACGGATTGCCCAGTGAAGCTGTGAATGCCCCCTTCCTGGAAGTGTTCAAGGGCAGGTTGGATGGGGCTTTGAGCAACTTGTTCTCATGGAATGTGTCCCTGTTGGTGGCAAGAGGGTTGGCACTGGGTGATCTCCAGAGGTCCCTTCCATCCCAAATCATTCTATGGTTCTACCCTTACGCTCTAGTCAAAAAACCTCCATTTCTCTGACTTGAGAGCGCTAAAAATCCACCCTTGAAGTCTGTTCTCTCTTTTGTAAATGTTAAGAGCTGGTTGTTTCCCCGTGCTTCTTGCTCTGTGGCACACAAGTTGAGCATCTGAGCTTTCAGCCCATGGCCTGTGAAGGTCATTGGCTTTTTAGGATGCCAGTTTGAAGACAGAGCAAAACTGCAGACTCTGTCATAGCTGTTGGTTACAGTTTTATGGACTGATAAAAGCCATTTCATAAAAGCAAGCAATACCTGAAAGTGGCTGATAAATGCTGTTTCCTGATGTTTGAAAAAAAACAGATGTCTCATGTCCCTGACATCATATACAAAGACCAAATACCTTCATATACTGGGAATCTTGTTCTTAATGCTTGTTTATTTTTGAGTTTTTCCCTGATCTTTTCAGAGTCACTTTCTAATGGGGCCGGCTCACATATTTTAGTTTGTGAAGAGTCAACTCATACTAATTGTAGCCTACTCCTAAGAGTTACAGATGTAATTTCACAAATTGGAACTTTCCATATAACAGATTAAAGCATGTACATTTCTACATAGCAAACCATTATGGGTTAATAACAGAATAATCTGCTGCTGAATAGCTTCCTTGAAAACAGAATATCCTAAAACACACCACTGTGCCCGTAAGTGTCAGGTGAAAAGTTATTTTTAGATTTGTGGAAATTTTTGCCCTATAGAAGTGGATTTAATCAGCCAGAGCTGATTGGATTAAGCAGCTGTTTACTGTGAGAATAAAACAGAGAATTAAAATATTGTTCAAGTCAAGAAGGATGAGATGCTCCTTTCGCTTTTTATATCATAGGATGAAATGAAGACCCCCCCAAATAGTCTGTACTCACAAATACAAAACACTTCAATGAAGTCCTTTGACTGTTGAAAGTGCTTGTTCTTGTTGTCCTCTATTGTTTACTCCCTCCAGAATTTCTACTTGACTGCGAATTCAGAGGTGAGTGTTTATGCTGAGGGTGAATGAAAGGGAGTTTTGGCATGTCTGCATCTCTTGCAGATCGAGAGCATTAACCAGCTGCGTGTGTTGTTGTGTAGCACTGGCTGCCACCCTTAGCAGTCTCACTGGAACAACTTCTTTGTCCTTGCACAGCTATGCCAAGTGCTATTCACCCACCAGCTCAGGGAGCAGTCTCTTCTTGTCCACTGGGGATTTTATGCTCCAGCTTTACCTTCCCATACCTCGTAATCATCTGTGGGCTTGTCAGATGCTGGTGACAATGTATGCCCCACTGCAAGGAAGAGACACCATAGATCCTTGCCTTCTGGGTTTGTAGGTTTCCTGGGGATGAGGACAATGGGAAGATGTGGAGTGAAGGATGTCTCTAATAAAAATGTCTGGTTGAGGAGAGACAGTCAATTTTGTGGCTTCTACACATATAAGGTAGCTTTTATTTTATTTTGTTAACAAAATTTATGTTAGCTGTAGCTTGAACTCAGTCTAAAATTTGCTTTTCTAATCACAAGGTAGATATTAGTGTCTTTTTTTAATACTTCCGGACTATTGTGTATCATTGTCTTTTTTTTAAAAGATAAGCAGTTTTCAATGTTTTTCAACCACTTGTTCTGGGTCATTAAACAAATCACCAATTCTTTTCCATGTGCTGCATCTTAAGATTCTAGTATATTCCATGGCCTATTTCTGGGATTAAATATATGACTTGAAATTTTGAGAAAAAGATACATTTCTCCCGAAATCGTAAGATTTACTGTATACTTATCCAGAATCAGAGCAATTTTTCTTCCTTATAGATGACAAGTATCATCAATCTTTTGCAGATAGACAAATGAAAATCTGAGTTGTGATCCATGCATAATATTATAGCCACAGGTTACCAGCAAAAAAAAAAAAATATGTTTAAATGCAGCTAACTGAAACTTTAGGCCTCCTTCACTAATAGAAGCTTTCTCTCTGCTGCACCTATGATGCTGGCAAGCCCAAAAGCTAAGATCTAGCCTCTGTGTTTGTTTCTCTTACTACTTTTGAAAGGAGAATGCTGAAGAGTATCTATCTGTATGCCTTTGTGGTCACAAATATGTCCAAAATATGGAAGAGATTTGTACAGAAACAGCAGCACTGGATTCAAAGAGCTTCCTGCAGGTTTAGGAATGCCCTTTTTCCTGCTCAGAAGTTGCAGGCAGGCTTGGCCCACTCTTCCTCTATGTCGCCTCTCACATGTTTCAAAATTAAATATAATCCTTGAGGCATTTATCGAAACCACCGATGTGTCATCATCAAGGTTTGCATTTCCTTGCATACACTCTGAATTGAAGGATCTTCAGCACATCTGAAAATTCAGTATTCCTTTTGCAAAAGGTGTTAGGGTCTCTCTCTCTTTTCCCCCTGTTCTCCAATTGCAGCTGCTGTGTCCTGGGGTGTGTTTGCATTTTGTAATAATTATTGCGGAGCGTCTGTGAACCCTAGTCTCTGGTTCTGCAGACAATTTTCTCTGCCTTGTTATTTATTTGCCCACTCATCTGAAATCCTGGTAAGTAAAACACGTGGAATAATGCTTCATTCAGAAAGAAGCTGTTTGTGTTCCTGTTTTGTACACTGTTACCAAAATAGCTTCTATTTTAATAACAACACAAGTAATTCCAGTAGATATCACTGTAGCTACAATGCCTACAATAGTAGACCTAATATACTACTTATTGCCCTTAACTTAGTGCTTGTGCTTGAATGACAATAGTCTCACTGCAAAGCAATTGGTTTAAGTTTGCCTTCTATGCTATTATGTTTTAATGTCCCTTGCTACACACTTTTGTACTCCAGCAAACATTTCCGCTGTGATACAATGTGTAGGTGATATCAAATTTCTCTCTTGCTTTATATTTTAAACAAAAAATACCACAAAACCCAAACAAACAAGAAACCCATCAACTAGATTTGGGGTTAAAAAAAAATATACACCTATAGAGTGTATATGTATATAAACACATCTGTATTTCTCTATGTATAAAATGAGATTGATTCTGTTCTCTTCAGTGAAGTCAATTTGTTAAGTGACAGGATCAAGCTGTGTATGGCACAGTGTGTGTATGTGTATTTGCTCTGTGAGAACTACAAAAGATCCTAGTGGGACTAATATAAAACTCAACAAGCTATGATATAATTTGGAACAACACTTTTTCCTTGGTGAAGGAAAAAAGGAGTTATATGATTAAAATAGCTGGAATGAAGCTTATTGCAAGGATAGGCAGCTTATATTTTCCAAAAATGTTATTAATCAGAGATTATAGTATGCTGTATAGTGCAACTATATACTGAGAGATCAACAAATCTCCTTCCATAGATTGTTTCTAGTCCAAATTTTTCATAATCTATGTTTTTTGGGAATGTATATGAAAATCAACAGAATTTAACAATACAAAGAAACTTCTCTGCCCTGACACAATGTAAGCTCAGGGCAGACACTCGTATTATCGGAAAACATCTCTGATGTTACAGAAGATTGTTGTACATATGACCTCAGACCACACATGTGTGGTCAGTGAAAAATGCCCAGGATAAGGCAGATGGCAGTGCATGCCTGCATTCTCCCTGGGGCTTTACCCAGCTAGGGAACTTCACAGTTAAACTCTTGTCACAAAAAAAGACAAGTTATATGAAAAGTCACCAAGGGGAACAGGAGAGGCATTTCTGTAGGAAATGCCAAGCATAGTCAAGAGCAGTATTTCAATGTTGGTAGATACTTGGCATAAAATCGGGGCACATTCGCTATCTTTTAGGTTTAACTTTTGTGAATAAGCATCAGAAATTTTGAACCGCATCTGCTTTTAGAGAAAGTTGTTAAAATATGTTTCTAAGGAGAGAATCATCCATCCCTTCCAAGACCTAGTTAAGGAAAAGATGGCACAGTTGATTTTGCTGAGTATCTGTCAGATCTGGGTAAAAACATCTTTTGAGTTTTGTGAAAAAGAAAATATTTAGTTATAAATATCCAGCATCCTTCATGAGAACTGTTTTTAAATTATATGTGAATTTCAACTTTCAAACTAGAAGCATTTTCAGGCTTTTTCTTCCTTTTTTTTCTTTTTTTACTCCAGCAGCTGTGTTGCTGATATGCTCTTCTACTGACAGTAAACAGGGCCCCAAAAAGCCAGCTTGCTACAAGAGGTAAGAACAGCAAACCAAAGGATATTGCAGCACTGCAGATGGATAGGATGTGCCTCAGACAATATAATATATTCACGCAGAAAAAGTCTACAAAGGCCTGCTTTTGTTTTAGAAATTACAACATCAAGTTGTATAATTATATATTTATTTTTTAAAACCCCACAACAACTACATTGTTTACCTATTCTTAAAGCATTACAGTGCAAGCCTTATATGGGAAATAACAGAAAGGACAAATAAACATTTAGTCTTTTTTTTAATTGTCTGTAAATTTGCTAAAACATAAAATCAGTTGCATCTTTATTATCTTATTTCTACACATACACTATGGTGCTAGTTTATAATTAAACTACAACATGGTTATTGCTTTTTACTTTGTGGTATGATGAAAAAACCAAACAAATTTCTGGTTGGCAGATGCTGTATCGCTTGCAGCACAAAGTGTCAAACTTACACATCAGAGTCAAAACGTATGCAAAAAGGATACAATTTGGACTTCTGCTGTGATTTAGAATAAAACAGAATAGAAAATCACCCCTTTCCCATGAGGGGAGGAAGGAAGAAAAAGTTAGTAGAAATAATGATAAAGCTGGTTAGTATATATTGCCTTGGTTATTACCATTATTAAATAGACAAATTTTGCATGCAACAATTACAGTAAAGAAACCCGTTAGGGTTATTTGTTAATTATGTATGTCTAGCAGTTTATTTAAAACCAGATGTAGTAACTTAGAGTGTAAAATGCACCTCCTCTGAGGTTCTTATCAGGCTGGTATTTGAAAGACTTACAAAAGAAAGTGACACTTGCAACCTTTTCTGCAAGCGTTGTTGCGCTTTCCCACATTTATTGCTATTGCCCTAAGAAGTGGCAGCCTTATGTGTCCTGCTCTCTACAAGCAAGGGCAGGAAAAACAATCAGATAAGGGGAATCCAAGCTGTGAAATGCGTAATCAGTGTTTGATGAGGAAGGTGAGAGAATAAGGAAGATTTCAGTAAGTATTAAAACCTAAAGCCTAGACTGCCAGGTCATTGCTCACTCTTAAGTAATATATTGCACCAGTGATAACTTCTCTAATTTGGATTGGAAAAATTGTGCCTTACTTTCATTCACATTACAATATACATTACAATATGACCCAAAATAAAGCAAATTTGGCTTATGCCTTTTGGAAATATTTAGTAGCAAAAAAAAATATAAAAAAAATAAATCCCAAAAATTTTAATTGGTTTAGGTATTTTAGCAGCAATTAATGGAGTAAATTAGAGCCATCCCTGGAGGGATCCTCAGGTTGGCAGTCAGGGCAAAAATTGACATTTAGAGCCATGTATAAGACAAAGAGAGTTCAATTATTGTTTTAATGGGTATTTTATAGAATAAGGGCAAGTTACTTAGAGCCAAACATATTTCCGTCAGAAAAAGGGATGGATCTGAATCACAAAATACAAATGCTGTGGAACCTCTGTCCCAAAGTCTGATGCTGGCACGTGGGATTTTGATCTAACAAAATCTGTAGAGCAAGCAGTAATAACAGTCAAAAACACTAATGATATAAATGGCCAGATGAGGATCAATACAATTAATAGATCGCTTTCCTCAGAGGTATTTTCTTTCCAAGCCGTGTATTTGAAGCAGATTAATCGACAGGCCTTGATTGTTTCCGTAAGCAATTTGGATGGAGCTTGATTCACCTTGTACAGAAAGACAAAAGATCCAACATAATTCACAGGCTGTGATCCAGATTCTGTTCAACATAGAAACTCAAAAGAACAGGAGGTGCAGGGAAGAAAGAGGTCTCAAGCAGGGAAAGAACAAGTAATGTGAAGACTATGACATTTCCCTTTCCTGCTAAACTCCTTTAGAAAAACTGTCCATTTACTTCTGGCAAACAGAGACTCCTGCTGTGTACAGCAGCTCAGTATGCACTCAAAATTTTACATCATTGAAATATATGGTTGACAATCTGACCTGTGTTATTTTCTAGCCATTCAAGTGCTGGCTGCAGGCTGGCTGAAGGAAAAGTTTTTAAATAGAAATAGTTCAAAAACATGAGAGAAAGCTTCTAGAAATAGTCTTCCATAAAAGACATGCTTGATTTTCGTAGTGTTTGTGTCAGCTTTATCAGCAAAATGTTTTGGTTTGCTGGTATTTTCTTGGAAATTTTCTCCTATTAATTGCTATCTCTAATCCTGCTCGTAAGTGGAAGTTAAATGTTTTTCTGTCAATTTAGCTAGTATTTAATGGACCTGTGAAAACACAAACACTTAAATATGTAAGCTCTTTACAGGTCTCCATTTAAAGTGTTTAAAATTTAGTGGCAAGTACTTAATGATTTTTCGAGAAAATAACCTTGATTATGCATTACAATGAATAATAGTTTTTTCTCAAAGGGTATCTTTTCTCTTTTATGTAGTATTTTAATTATGAGGTTTAAAGGTAAAATGCTAAAAGAGCAGTCTAGTTTACGGAATGAACTATGTCTGCTCAAATCTTGTTTAAAATTTTATGACACTGCAGTTTATTAACATTGAAAGGAATTTAACACCTAGTGTATGGTCCCTATTGTTGCCTTCATTTATTATTCTGGCCTTGTAATAGACCACTTCAAACTGAATAATACAGCATACAGGAACCAAACTAGAAGTGCTGCTAATAGTGGCTTAATTCCACTGATGGTGGCATATGCTGTCACTTCCTCACAATAAGTTTATTCATCTGTAAGTTGGTTTATGTGCTTTTTAATTAGAGATACCACATATTTATAGACTTCTGGCATCTCTCTTTGACTACCAAGCACTAAATTGTGCTATTCAAACTGACAAGTAGAAGAAATGCAGTAAAGTGAAAACAAGTCAGGTGGCCAGAGCAAGTGAGACTGTCCAGGAAGGCAATGGATAGCTTGAGTAGGAGCAGAGTAATTACTGAAGTGTGCTAAGGTGGGATAAAGCATATATCATCCTAAGAAAGAATAAGACTTCTGAAAGCTTCCTGTTTGACAGAGGAAATCAGAAAAAGAGGGGAAAGCTTTTTATGAATTCTAACATCTTGTGCAATGTCTAATTTGAGACCAAAATATAACAAAATCAGGGACCCAACCTGAAAAAAGGATTACCAGAAGTACTTTTTTTGTACGTAAAAAACAAATGCAGATTTGGCAGACTAAGAACAACCACCAAAACAGATCATATGTTTTAAGGGGAGAGAACAAGAAATGTTAATGCATTTGATAAGTAAGTCTTAAAATTCCTAAGAGCGTATAGGAATGGAACAAGATCAAACACTCAAAGAAAAGTCTAAATAACGAATTGGAGTTTATTTAGGAGAAGCAGGATGAAAAATTGTGGAGGATAATGGAAATAAAAATAAAAATAAAAAAAGACAGAGATTTAAGCAGTGTCCAGTGTTTAGACAGACTATATTTAGAAGAAGCAAACCCATATTCTAGAAGAGTCAGTAGAGAAGGACTGAATGCATATGAAACTAAATTAACAATGCAGTCTTGGACAACAAGTAACAGGAGGGCTTTTTCTGAAATTAATCCAAAGAATTACATGTGAGAACTGGAAAATTAGCTTAAATACCAGTGAAATCTTTATAGTTTGTAAAGTGAACCCTGGTGCACAAGCTTGTGTGCTAGCAGCAGCAAACATTTTGAAGAAAAGTTAGTTGTGGTAAAATAGGGAATGTTTGAAGAAGAGAGCAAGAGAATAATTCCTAGTATAAATGTATATGAAGCAAGATAAAATGACCAACCAAGCAAACAACTTGCATCAAAAGGTTATTTAATGAAAGAAGAGCAATAGGCTTCTAACAATTATTTTAGCTATCTAAAAGTAGCATCAGGAGAAAACTATGACTTTTGGAGATGAAATCTCAGTGCTAATGTCTGTGTTTACTAAATGTTGTTACAGTGGATAAAAGACCACAATTGAATTGTTATGAAATGAAATGGTTTTCAGAGGAATATGATCACAAGTAGGTTACTTTGGGTCCAGGTTGGCCAAGCTTAATGGTGTTATGGAAAGTGCTGTCGAAATTGACAGAAGAATGCTTTATAAAGCTCAAAAAACAGATTCCTGTTTGGCATTCCTGAATTTCAGGGCAGTGTCCTTTAAATTTGATCTGTCGCCAGCTGAAATGTGGTTTGACAGAAAGGTTAGAGCCAGATCACTTGATTGTATAACCTCTTCTTTTAACGTCAAGGTAAGATAAGTTAGAAAAAGAACAAATGAAACAGAAAGTGTACTTGGGAAATGGATACTATCATACAGCGTATATATCTGCAAGACAATATACATTATGGACAACCATGAGCAAACAAGACATTAATCTTCAGTGAAGTTGTTCCCATGAGGTTGTTATTGAACATATAGGAGAAATTAGAGATAACTCCTATTTAGAAAGAAACTGGAGGAGTAAGAGGTGAATTTGGACGATTTAAGCTTGGAAACAGTAGCAGCTGCAGAGAAGTTGGTAAAAGAAGTCACAGTATTGTCGTAGTTGAAGATCTGAACAGGGGAAGAAGATGCAGAGGTTCCTTCAGGAGACCCAAGAAAGGATACAAGATGACTTTTGCAACAGATAGTTGCCAAAGGATCTCTGTTATATAAGCAGCAATAAGAGGCAGCTAATACAGAATTTGTCTTGTATGCAGTTTTGAACATATCCCTGGAGAAGAAGAAAGGATAGTGATATCTGGGGCAAGCTGCAGCCATATGCAACCACATACACATATGCCAAGAGCTAAGTGTCAGGTTCTCAATGGCATTCATGGCTGAGCCAACAGAAAATGGAATAATGAAAAAATTGTTAAAGGGTACTGGGGTGAGTCCATTGCTAGAAAAACTCAAGGAGAGGTTGCGCAAACGTTTGTCAGGAATGCAGCAGATATAGCAGTCCTGCTGTGGCCAAGGGGCTGGCCTAAAAGATCCCCTGAGCTTTCTAGCTCACCTAGGGAATCTGGTATGGTAGCAAGGGTCTGCAGCTACCTTTGGGACAGCAGACCCTAGCCTGATGGCCAGTTTAAAATAGAAATGTAAAAGGAAAACCAGAGGCCAAATATTTCCTGGAAATTAGTTTCCACGTTCTCCAGTGAAATGAAACATCAACAGATAGAAAAATGCAGATACAAAGCCACAGGTCCTTGCACTTTTCCTTCTCTCCTCCCCATCTACTTTCTTAAGTCCTAATTTGGTAAAGCATAAGTTGGATTTTAGCATCGTGTTGAAGCCCCCTTGGCAACAAAATGCTCAGTGTTTCCCCAAAAGTAGTGGTTGGTAGTGATAGGAGCATGTTCATGAATTTGGATGCGTTAGTCTTGCTTTGTTTGTGTTCCTGCTCCCATAGAGATTTTGCAAAGCTGAGAGTTCATCTATGTGCTCTTGCCTCATTTCCAAGTAGCAGCCTTGTGGGGAATCTGCAGACTATGGGTCTGTCTGATGAACTCTGATCTGCAGGGTTCTACGTGCACCCAACAGCCTACCTCAGCCTCAGGGAGCCCTCACACAGGATTAACAAAGCCTGGAGGTTTTGGTTAAGTGCACTGTGAGTTGGAAAGCCTCAAGCAGTAGTTTCTTCTTTGCAGTAAGGATGAGGAAGCAGATCCTTGGACCTTGCCAACAGAATGCCTGTCTAGGTTAAAATCAAGGTCAAGCTCAGTTATCCCTTCCAGTACCTCTCAGGGCATCTTGGGCAGGCAGACAGATAGACAAACAGAGCCAGCGAGATGCCCCTCCGTTCACTTGGAATGACTTGGATCAGGCTTTGCAAAACTGCAGAACAAAATGACACTCCCTTCCCCAAAATCTTGTATTACATCAACTTCTTCATCTGCTCCAGGAGTAGGAGAGCAAAACACTGGCAGCTCTGTGGCCCTGCCAGAGCTGAGACTGGGGGCACCATGATTATTCAGTCAGAAGTAATTGTAATCCTCCCACCCATGCCTCTAGGAAGATAATTTTGATGAGAGCATGCACAGCTTCTTGGGTCACAAATTGAGAAATATCTGGTACCTCAGCCTGTAGCTAATGGATATAGCTCTAACTTGGGACCTCTCAGGTCTTGGAATAGTTTTTTGAGAGGAAGGATTTCTCATAAGTGAATTTTTCTAATTATGGTAGGCTGTAATACCAAGGAGCTGGTAAGCTTTGTCCTCTTTGCTGGGTCCCAGGGATGCTATACTAACCAGTAACTAAGGGAGATACATACACGTAACACATTACTCTTATCTAAGCCCGGAGGCATTTTTTTCATAAGCTTTAATCTTGCACATCCTCTCCAGGAGTAGTTTTGTGTGTTAGGATGACTGAGATCATTCTATTGCTCAGGAATGAGAATGTAACAGAAGTCTTTTCAAAGTGTCAAGGATACTCCGAAAACGTCAGTGTTCATTAAATGTTGTCGAGCATTTTATTCAGATGGCACAGTGTAGAAAGGTCCTGCTGTGCAAGGCTCTATATATACTCAAAGGAGAGAATTCATACCCTACTAGCTCACACTCCAGGGAAGACAGACAAAAAGTAAGAGAAAGAAGTTTTATTCCTGCTTTATAATAAGCACACAGAGAGGTAAATCACTTGTTGGGGTCATACAAAAGGCATATAACAACATGAGGTCACATAAGAACTAATTCAGTGTCTTCTGTTGTAGTATCCTTTTTTTTCTTTAGGGGTGCTGTGACTCTTATGATGTAAAAAATTAAGATGCGTCTTCAAAAGGTCGCCATTATGATGTGTTGTCTTTCCCACATGAATAAGGGAGTCTTTTATTTAGTAGAGTTTAATACAGCGTTAGGTGGAAAACGGCATTCAGTTGAAATGGGCTGCTATTGGCTGCAGATCCAGATGACCTAAAACTAAATCCACCAGAGGCCATTCAATCTTCCTGCTGTCTTTGGGAATATGTTGTGTAGGATCAGACTGGGCAAAAGGAAAAGATAATTCAGCATTCAGTTAGTTATCATCAGTGTGTGTGCCTGAGTGTGTTGCACTTGATTGACAGACGGCTAGCCGCATTAAAAGTAGTAATGAGAAAAGTAAGGTAGGTACTGAGAATTTTCCTTTTTGAGGAATGTTACCTATGATGTTTTCTAAAGCTGAATTTTGACTAGTGAGATGATGGATTGTGAATAATTTAAAAACAAATCTTGCTTCGGTCTTTAGCTTGTATAATAGGATCTCATTTGACAGAGCTTTTTGTTAACTCATTAAGGAAATTCAAGACTGGCAGATGAAAATGGCTCTGCATACTATCAGAAGGCAAGATGATGCATTGAGTTGTCTCACAAGCAGGTGTATTTATTCCATTGATTCTTTCAAAAGCATTCTGTGGATTTTATGGCTTCTACTTTTCTCCCTTCATTTCCATCAATCTGTAATTAATCTTGGGGAATGTTTGCCGTGCATCATTGTCATTTGGTACTGTGTCAGGCTGCTTTGGAAGCCTGTCTCTTGCAGACACAAAGGAAGGAAATTTTTTTCAAGATACAGTGGGCACAAGAAATTAATACCAGGAAGACCATTCTTCGCTCTTTTTTCTGCAAAGTCTCTACAACCTTGGAGATTGAATCTCTTTTTCATTAAATCACTCTCTGAAGTGAGGGGTAAAAACTGTTTAGTTTTGGTTTTCTGATATATTATCAGGTAAATTTAGAAACAAATGTTAACACTTTTATTGGATATATGCTGTCAAAGCAGTTGGCTTCTAACAGTAGAAAAAAAACATTTTCATTACACTTAATTCAGAAATTGGAGGCATCAGAAAACTTTGGTGCTCATTAAAAAGAAATCTTGATCTTTCCAAGTTTAGGAACTAAGTAGATGAGGACTTCAAGGTATTCCTACTGTAAAAAGGAATCAATTAACAAGAACTTATTTCACAACAGTATTGGACAGGAAGTTGCAAAGAAGTGACATTTGCTTGGATTTGTAAAAGAATGAAAACTATTGATTAAGGAGCGTATGAAATATTTATTTATGAGTATTTTTCTGATGCATTCTGCTTGTAGCAAGTCTGTACTCTGGGGTTCTGCACTGTAAACACATATGTACTCTGTAAAATGGGCTTTACAGATCAGCCTTACTGAAATGTACACCGAAGCGCAAGCAGGATGATGTTCTTCCTTGTGCTTCACAAAATCATAGGGAGGAGTTGATTGAGTTTCGTTTTGTTGGGTGTTTTTTTTAAGATGAATTTTCATAGACTAAGGTAGGACCAACCTGGAGAAAAAAAGGTAACATGCATCCATCTGAAACAGAAACAATGAGTTACCTAAACTTTCAAAACCTGAGTACCCAAACTGTAGGATTTTCCTCTGTTCTCATCTGCAGGACAGGTACTTAATTCCCCCCACCATCCTAGGAGCCACACTGTGTACCTCTTCCTTCTGAAGTCATCTCTCTTGAGCCTTGGTGATTAGAGATGTGTATTGAACTCTGAATAAACTTTTAACAGGGTTTTACAGGGAAGTATTAATACCCCCCATCTTTGCTAGAGTGACTTTGCCTGGTAATTATTAGTTGTGTCTTTAATGATGACATCAGATTGG
Organism: Baryphthengus martii; assembly: GCA_013396935.1. Classification (NCBI taxonomy): domain Eukaryota; kingdom Metazoa; phylum Chordata; class Aves; order Coraciiformes; family Momotidae; genus Baryphthengus; species Baryphthengus martii. The sequence continues at coordinate 170,412 of VWZK01009403.1, forward strand.
TGTCTCTTGTTCTTCCAAGCTGGCTATCTGCAATGAAGTTTTCCTCCTTCTGTGTTAATTCCAGCTGATCAACTTCCAGCACTTATGAGGATTTTCTTTGATAGCATTGTACAGTGTTACAGCCATTAGTACTGCTGTGTTGTCTCTCATTTCTCACTTTGTTCCCTAAGGTCATTTGGTTCTCTCTACATAATAATCCATTTCTCCTTTCTGTTGGCATCTTCCAGGTTGGCAATATCTGCATGTTTTATTAGAGTAGCAAGTCTTTTCCTTGCATAAGGATCATTAAAGAAAAGCTGAACACAGCATGTCCAATGACCTGAGATGTCCTCCTAACAGCTTCCCTCTAGGTTGAAAGTTCCTTATTTGCCAGTTATCTCCCTTTGCTTCCTAACCTCTCTTACAATCAGTTTCCTAATTACCAACTTCTCCACTATAGCAGTTCTCTTGAATGCCTCAGTATAATCCAGAAAGATTTGATTTAGCATATTTTCCTTGTCTACAGAAAGCCAGTATCTTCTCAAAGAGAAGTGTCATCTGTACCTGGCCTGATCTGCCATTTTTCTGTTCTCCATCCACATTGCAGCAAAAATTATTATTTTGGGCCTGTCAGTGGTTCTTGAATTCCCCTGAAAGAAAATGGCAGGTTTTATTGGGAGCTTCATGCAAGAAAAATCTTCAGGATGACGTGAAAATGGATTTGAAATAGTTTGTAAGAAAGACAAAGAGACGGTTGCACTGGTTCTTTGACATCTCTTTAACTGACAGCCTCTGCAGAACCATGTGCTCAGGCTGTGTTGATCCTGATGCTAGTGTTATGTAATGAGTACAATAAACCTACTTAGATGAGGAACGCAAGATGTTGTAACAACAATCCCTATTACTAGGCAACGATGTTTCGTGAGTTTTCTATGCTTCACAGAATTTTGGTTTATTTTTGAAGCAATGTGAAGAGATAAGATCTTTCTAGTTTCTTGAGAGAACAAGAGTTTGATTATTTGTGATAATTTCAGATGATTTTTAGCGGGAGTGAGAGTTTGCAAATCAGTAAGAGAACCAAAGGTTTGCTGGTCAAAGACTTATTGGAATAAAATGTCCAGCACTAGAATTTCCTCCTTTGAAGCAAGTCAGCTTAATTAAATAATTATGGCCCTAGAAGATGTGTCAACATGTAGAAAATTGTAACTCCAATGTTTTACATTTTTTAAAACTTGGATTGAAATGTTGCATTAAATTTGCACCATAAGCTTTGAAAAGTTGTATTCAGTAAAGCTAGATAAATGATATCTAGAATGTCATTTCTTAAGGCACTATAGAAGTCTTTTTATTGGTTGTGGAAATATTTTATTTAATTTATTTTTTCAATAGTAAAGCTGTCAAGATGAAAGGAATAAACAAACACAAACACAAAACCCCAGGGTACTCTGTTTCTTCTGTCCAAACAAACAGAGTAACAGAAACAAGTGCAAAACACTAATAAATCTATTGCAGGAGTCATTAGTCATCTCTGGTCACTGTATAGAAAAAAACATACACCTATCTTAGTGACATGAGTGGCAAGTTCATCCCGAAACTGTGTAACAGCAATGAGGATGTGTCACCAGACACATTAACAGACTAAAAGCTCCCACGTACCACCTACCCTGTCTGAATGTTTTCTTTGGGTGTTTTGAACTTGAGTACACTCTACCTATTTGTTCTTTATAGATCGCAGAAGAAAGTGTCTCTTTTAAACTTCTTTATTGCTGGATTTTAGGCTTCTGTCAGAAACAGTGCAAGAACAAGTAGTATTCAAAGGATCTCATTTTGCCTCCAGCTAAATTCACTGAATGTCAAAACAAGTGATTTATATATTTATAAAACAAAAGTAACTCCTTTTTCAAATCACGATTTCATGTTAGGGTGGGGGGTGGGGAAAGTTGGAGGCAAAGTTACATATTTGGTTCTTATTTTATTTAGCTTGGTTCCCCTGTTAAATGTGACCCTGTGGAAGTTTATGGGCCCCATACACTGCACAGTTAGAGTGAAAAATAGGTCCATTTGGCCATAGTTTCAGGGAATGCTTTTCTAGACTTTTACACTGCTGAAAGCTTTATTGCTGCTATCAGTGGGAGAAGATGCAGACTTTCAAATAAATCTGCTCAATCATAGAATCACAGAATCATAGAACGATTTGGGTTGCAAGGGACTTTAAAGAACACCTAATTCCAACCCCCTTGCCACAGACAGGGACACCTTCCATGAGAACACATTGCTCAAATCCCCATCCAACCTGTCCTTGAACACTTCCAGGGACGGAACATCCACAGCCTCTCTGGACAACCTGTTGCAGTGCCTCACCACCCTCATAGTAAAGAATTTCTTCTTAAACTGAAAGAGGGTAGATTTAGATTAGATATTAAAACTGTTACTCCCTCATCCTATCACTGCACTCCCAGATAAAACATCCCTCCCCATCTTTCTTGTAGACCCCCTTTAAGTACCAAAAGGCCACAATAAGGTCTTCCTAGAGCCTTCTCCGGGCTGAACAACCCCAACTCTCTCAACCTGTCCTCGTAGGAGAGTTGTTCTGGACCTCTGATAATTTTTGTGGCCCTTGTCTGGACCTGCTCCAACAGGTCCATGTTCTTCTTATGCTGGGGGCCCCAGCGCTGAATTCAGTACTCCAGGTGAGGGTCTCACGAGAGTGGAGTAGAGGGGCAGAGTCACCTTCCTCAATCTGCTGGTCTCGTTTCTTTTGAAGCAGTTGGCTTTCTGGGCTGCAGGCACATATTACTGGATCATCTTGAGCTTGTCATCAACCAGGACCCTCAAGTCCTTCTCTGCAGGGCTGTTCTCTATCTATTCTCCGTTCAGTATGTATTTGTGTTTGGGACTGCTCCAACCCCAAGCACTGAAGGAGCTGATGGAAGTGCTCACCAGGCCACTTTCAATCAATCAGCAGTCCTGAATAACTGGGGAGGTCCCAGTTGACTGGAGGTTAGCAAGTGTGATGCCCATCTATGAGGACATAAGGAGAATCTGGGGAACTACAGGCCTATCCGTCTGACCACAGTGCCGGGGAAGGTTATGGAGCAGATCGTCTTGAGTGCCATCACACGGCCTATACAGGAAAACCAAACGATCAGCCACAGTCAGCATGGGTTTATGAAAGGCAGGTCTTGCTTGACTAACCTGATCTTTTATGACAAGGCGACCCGCTTAGTGGATGTGGGAAAGGTTGTGAATGTTTTCTACCTGGACTTTAATAAAGACTTTAACACTATTTCCCATAATATTTTCCTGGAGAAACTGGCTGTTCATGGCTTAGACTGGTTTACTCTTTGCCGGGTGAAAAACTGGCTGGATGGCTGAGCCCAAAGAGGGATGGTGAATGGAGTTAAGTCCAGTCAGTGCCCAGTCACAAGTGGTGTTCCCCAGGGCTCAGTACTGGAGCAAGTTCTGTTCATCGATGATCTGGATGAGATTGAGGGCACCTTCTGTAACTTCGCAGACAACACTAAGTTAGGTGGGTGTGTTAATCTGCTTGCGGGTAGGAAGGCTCTGCAGAGGGATCTGGACAGGCTGGATCGATGGGCTGTGGCCAGTGGTACAAGGCTCAGCAAGGCCAAGTGTTGGGTCCTGCACCTGAGTCACAACAACCCCAGGCAACGCTACAGACTTGGGGATGAGTGGCTGGAAAGCTTCCTGGCAGAAGAGGAACTGTTGGCCCACAGCCAGCTGAATGTGAGCCAGCAGTGTGCTCAGGTGGCCAAGAAGGCCAATGGCATCCTGGCTTGTATTAGAAATAGTGTGGTCAACAGGAGTAGGAAAATTACTGCCTCCCAGCACTGGTGAGGCCACACTCTGAATACTGTGTTGAGTTTTGGGCCCCCCACTGCAATAAAAAAGACATCGAGGCGCTGGAGCATGTCCAAAGAAGAGCAATGAAGATGATGAACTGTCTAGAGAACAAGTCCTATGAGGAGCAGCTGAGGGAACTGGATTTGTTCAGTCTGGCAAAAAGGATGCTCAGGGGAGACCTTGTCACTCTCTCCAACTACCTGAAAGCAGGTTGTAGTGAGGTGGGGGCCGGTCTGTTCTCTCAAGTAACAAGTGATAGGATGAGAGGAAACAGCCTTAAATTATGCTGGGGGGGTTTAAGTTGGATTATTTGAAAATTTTCTTCACTGAAAGAGTTATCAAGCACTGGAACAGGCTGCCCAGGTAAGTGGTTAAGTCACCATCTCTGGAGGTATTTAAAAGACGTGTAGATGTGGTGCCCAGGGACATGGTTTAGTGGTGGACTTGGCAGTGTCAGGCATATGGTTGGACTCTATGATCTTAACATTCTTTACCAACCTAAATAATTCTGGGATTCAGTGATTCTTCTGTGCCTTTCCAGCCTCTATGAGGGCCCAGGTAAAGGCAGGGAAATGCAGCCATTTCTTATGCTTGTCCTTTAAACTGAGATTTTCCAGTGTTCTGCACCCAGTAATCTAAATTATTGACAGGTGTTTCACAGGTAAATAACTACTACTTTCCATTGTTGTGCAGTGAAGGGAAAAAGTATTCTGCACATCACTTCTGAACTGATTTAGGCACTCTCTGAACAAGTGTTAGCTTTGTTTTCAAAAGTCTGCAAAGGAGCAGTCTTGGCCCTTGTTAGGGGTTCTACGGGAAGCAAAGCACAAAATTAACACAATGTTTATAACGAAGTTGGAGGAAGAAAAAAAAAACAACTTGGGAAAGCAAGCCACCTAGGATAACTTAGGCCTTCTCATACTTGCCTGGAACGCACCTGCAATAGCTTTGTGGGACGAGCTCAGAAAAATCAATACTCCAAATGAAATATCATTGGAATCCTCTTCTCATTTCAGCTGTGGTCTCAGTGAGCAGCTGTAATGTATCCATGAATAATGTTTAGCTTCAGTCTTTTTACAGTCGTTCCAAACAGATGAGCAATTTTTGGAAAGCAACTGTTGAAGATGCACTTTTGCCTCTTCATCAAAAACATATAAAAATGAAATATATTGCAGTATTTATTGCAATGTATTACAAACCTTCATGGTGATCCAATACAAACGCTTCTTTTTCTCTGTGGCACCGACCTTCAAAAGTGATGATGTGAAAAGCCCTAGATTTTATGTCAGTTTAACTCAGAATACATTATAGCTTACATATTAATATGTATTTGAAGCTCTGCTGTATACTTTGATTATGAAAAGGATCTCTGTACCTTGTACTCCACTATAAAGTTTAAATATGAAAAGAAAGATGTTCATGGAGGTATAATAAGGATTTAACAATATTTGTGTGAAATGAAGTTCCTTTTTTTATCTGTCCTTACCATGCAAATAGTTCTTTCTGAGCGTTCCATGAAATTTGCGTGTTAAGTGAATCAAATTATCAACAATATAAAGGGCAGCAGAGAAGCAATGCATAGATCTGCCTGATACAGCCAAGTGTAGATACACTGGTGTGGCCGATGCACGCGATGTGATGAAGACCTGAGAAAGACTTGGACTTGGCAAAGATCTGATAAAGGCAGATCAACATTTATCCCAGTTTTGTCTCATCAGCGATTTGCTGAGGGTGCTCTCTGTTCCTTCAGCCGCATCATTGGTGAATATGTTGAACAAGACTGGACCCAGTACTGACCCCTGGGGAAGACCACTAGCTACAGGCTTCCATCTAGACCCTGCACTGCTGATTACAACCCTCTAAGTTCTGTCATTCAGCCAGTTCTCAGTCCACTTCGCTGTCCACTCATCTAACCCACACTTCTGAAGCTTAACTATGAGGATCTAATCGGAGACAGTGTCAAAAGAGATTGGGTGCCCATCTCCTCCCTGGCCTGTGCTTAGATCAGACATTGATTGCAAAGGCAAGAATGGCTCGTGATGGAGGGGAAACCAACTGGGAAGGGAAGAATCTATCTCCTGCCTAAGACAGCCACCACCCTTATTTGCCTTCCTCCTGTATGGAGGTCACAAGGTAGTGTTACTGCCTCCTGGTTCAGATACATGATCCCTCAGAGGATATGCATTGCTTACAGATTTCATGCTGTGGACTTTATGTAGCTCACTGGTGTAAATGGTGAAAGGCAATGAAAATATGCAACAAGTCCAGGGAGGAGACTGAAGATCTGTAAGAAGTAAGGTCCATCATTTGGATCATATTTGGTTGTGTCTCAAGCAGATGAATTCAAAGCGACACTTGCTGCTTACGTGTGGCACAGTAACATATGCAAAGAAATATGGGATAACTTGAAAATCCTATCATATCAGGGAAGACATGTCATGGTGACAACAAAAGAACCTGGAGACTTCTGTGATGCAGATGTGACTGTTGAACACACTTTTGGGCACTCCCATCAGTTTAGAAATATTATCTGTGTCTCGGGGCTAGTATCGTGGAATGGATGGCCTTACCTAGCCCCCTTCCCTTTTATAGATGGTTTTCAGTGCATCCCATTTCTTTGACATAATAAATGTTGATCTGCCTTTATCAGTTGTGTCTACTGCAATAAATAGAAATTTTCATATTATCCTCCTGTCTGGAACCAATGCTTATGTTTCTACTGTACAGTCACTTTTGGCACATTTCTAAATGCTGTTTCAATATTTTCAATATGGACATAAGTTCAGCTTGTACTCCAAATATCTGGCTGGGAGTATTATGGTTATGGGCAGCGTGGGGCTGAGACTAAGCAAACCAGCCTGGAATATATCACCTCCCACTCACTGCTGTCTAACTAGGTTGCCTGACTTCTAGTTATTTAAAAACATAGGTGAGGTTACTTGCATCTGCTTACATGTGATCATTAGATATGCCTCCAAGTTCAGCACTCTTAGTCTTTATAGAGAATATTTTAAAAAGTCAGCTCAGTTCTTTGGCATTGAGTTTGTCTCTTATTCAGAAATGATTAGGAGGGATGAAGGTGAAGATGACTCCTGAAATAAAGCACCTTCTGCACATTTTAATATAAACAAAACATGTAAGTTTAGCAACAAAACTAATCTCTGTGAGAATGGATAAATAAAACATATGTAGTGTCCTTTTCAGTTCAGACTTAATAGCAACATTAACAGTATGTAAGGGTGATTAACACCTTCTGCAAAGAAAGTGTGCAGATGATGCTTTGTGTATAGCACAATGCAATGAGAGGACATAAGATTCTTATGTCTTTCAAACCTGCCTCCTCTCTCCAGTGGGATTCTGATATTGAGGACCAGATGCAAAAGAAAGCACTTTGGCACCTAACGCTCAAGAGAAGTGGAATTTAAGTTTCCCAGTCCAAAAGCAAACAAGTCACACCACTTTTATTTAACTCATCAAATGTCTGACCATTTCCCTGACCTCTCAGACGAGAGCACATATACAACTTATTACACACTTAATGGAAGTTACCTCCTCCCAGCTGAGACATAACAACAGCTCTTTTTCTATTGCAATGTGAAAGAAACCCTGAAAAGTTTTCAAGTGAACTTCATTAGTCTGTAGAATGGAAGGCCATGCTAACTGCCAGCTACTTTCTGCTGAGAAAGTGGTTATTTCCAGCTGAAGAAGGCAGTAACCTCTTATGTTGAGCTAACATCACCAGAAACAGTCAGCTATGCTTAGCAGTAATTACTTGGGTTCCTAATAATCTGTTTTGCATGTGCCCAGACATACCAGACTCTTGCCTGGACTAAGATGAGCTTAGCAGCTTTGTGTTTTCTCAGGTCTGATTTCTGTACACATCCCTAAAATATTGACAGAAACCATATTAAATATGACATCCTATCTGGGACAGTGTGAAACTCACCAAAATGCTGTTGAGGTTTAAGAAAAGCCAAACTTAACTGCAGTAGGTTTGAACAAAAAGAAATTGAACTATAGCTTTCATATTTGAGGGGAGGAAGATCTTCTTTGTACTCTCTTTGTGTTACCTGTTTATGCAAGGAAATCTAGGAAAGAGTGGGTAGTTCATGGTTAGATCAGAACCCATTCATTTGGTGTGTTTGGATACCAAAAGCAGTTTAGGCTCAGTCATTCCTGGTAGTAAAAGGCTGTCATTCCTCCAGTGCTGCTTCTCTATGGCTAGATCTACACTGCCTTTGGCAGCAACAGCTGACCGCACAGGAGGGCTCTTAGCTGGGTGTGTATTACAAAGTGTGCCAATGACACCATCGTTGTTCTGCAGCAGAAAACACACCGTGTTTCACATCCTCCTGAAAGTCTCGGTGCCTTGCCCTCTCCTGCAGCATATGCCATCCCCAGCGTATGCCAGCTTTATGGGAGTGCTGTGACCAGCCCAGTAGGCTGGACGCCGAGCTGAGACTCTGCTGCCACCACTCCCAGTAAGCCTTGCCAGGCTAGTGAGCCGCAGCCTTGCCTTGGGGTCAATCTGCTCATCTTAAGGCAGAAGAAACATTTGTGCTAGGATCTTGAATACTGAGATGGATATTGCAATCTATATTCCAAAGTACTAAGGAAATAATAATTTATCAGTGTCTTTTTTTAATGCCAGCAAAAAGATTTGGCTGATACATGGAGCTGAGCAGTAGGAAAAGCCTAAGTATATGCCATCTCGCACAGAGAAAGTCCCTAAAAATTGTTTAAAATACATTTTAGAGGACTTTGAAGTTTATAGTATAGTGAAGAAAGCCTTGCTCTACAGTCTGAAATAACTCTGGAGTGTTGTGGCCCAAGATTTAGGCAAATGAAAATGAAAGAGGATAGCACCTGTCAGACAGCTACTGATTCCAGAATTCCTCAGGAAATTGTTTAAGGGAGAAAGGGCTGAAACCTCAGATGGAGTCATGTATTTTCTAGACTGGGAACAACAACATGTTCATTAACCTTTGGCAGTAAAACTGTAAACAGTAAAACTGTAAGTAGGGGGCAGGCACCCTGTCACTGTTCCCGAGGCAGCCAAGTGGGTGATGGAGTATAGCCTACACCATTCCCCAGGGGGAAACAACGCCTGTGAACATTTCTCTTTCTGCAAGCAGGGCATCTAGCCAAAAGCTGGAGAGTCTCGATCCAGATGGAAAACAGCTGGGAAAGAACTAGTGGAGATGACATGAGCCAAGCTTTCCTAAACAACACAGAGAAAAGACAGAAAAGATGATTCCACGTTGTTGTGGAGACTAAAGAGCAGAATCCATGCAAGAAGCAAACCAAAAAAAGCCCAACAAAGCAAGCCAGGAGAACCTTCCCAGAAATGCAGGTGAAAAAGTATATAGAGGTAAAGCATCTGAGAGACTCATGGAAAAAAGGATAGGAAAGGTGACAAATACATGTATTCGAGGAGCAAATCATAACAAACATTATCTATTGAAGCTGAAGTTCCAGCAGGACCAGTGGCAAAGAGCCCACAGTAAAAGCACAGGATTGCTGAGTGGAAAGCAGGGAGTAAACAGCTTCATCTCAGGGGAGCTTTGGGCCAAGGGGTGTTACGCAGGGTTTGCAGCGGCTCAGGAAGCTACTGAGTGGACTAAAATGAGTCCTACAGGAAGGCCCTGCTTACAAGCATGCAGGGAGCACTTTCCTGCTTGCCATTGCTAACTTTCTCTAACCAAGCTTTCTTGAGTTTAAACTCTTTGGTATTTATTGTGGAGCTTTCCAGAAGGAACAGACATCACTAAATCTGCTGACAGGGCCCTGAGGCTGCTAATAAGCCTTAATTACCCTTACCAGGCTTCACATGGGGCCACCACCCACACCACATGGGCCTTGTGGCTTCTATTTAAGTCGGACGTGGGAGTTAGGTCCTCTTTTGAGCTGTTGTGAATGTGCTTGTGACTGGATCTATCTTCTGATGTCCTGGCTTAATGCCTGATTCTTCTGGATGTACTCTGGGCTTGTATTGTTGGCTATGTTTTCTCTAGTTCTGTATTGAGGCCTGACTGCAGTTGCAGGCTTTGCCAAGGTGGTTAGTGTGCCACTAGTAATTACTAGTGGTCCCTGTGTGCCACAGATACACCTCTTCATATGCAACCAGAGAAAGCTGGGCTAGTCTGAAGATGGAAGGTAGAATTTGGACCCACACAGCTGCACTGGGCCTCCAAGTCCAAAACCTGTGACTTTGCATTTCAATACCCAGCTGGCCACTATGCTTTTTAGAACATGTTGCAGAAGAACAGACTGTAGAGCTTTGGACTACTGGGAGGTGTGCCTTTCAATGGTAAGTATGTGTAAGGGTGAGAGCGAAGACTTTTCTACTGGCCTTGGTGACTGTATGGTAGAAAGCCTGTTCTTTTTAAATAAACAAAAGGCTTTCAGCCTAAGTTTCATATAGCGGCTTAAAGCTTTAGAGCACTGAGATAAGGAAGCAGACTTGTAGTTGCTCTTAAAGTTGAATGGTGCCATGTGATTTCAATAAACAGAAGTGCAATAGCAGAGTTAGTTTTTCAGAAAAAGTGATAGTAAAGTCAGCTCAGTGTGATTTAAAAGTTGCCACTCCTTCAGCTGCTCTAACTCTGGGGAGGTGGCAGGAACATGTGAGCAGTGGGGCTCAGATTGTAGTCGAGGTGGTTTATATTCCTTGGTAGTATGTTCCCAGCTTATGCAGGGCTGGAACTGTATAATGCCTGAAAAAAATAGGGCCTTTGAGTAGTGTGTGGTTTTCTGTGGGTGTATTTACCTGTTAGCTTGTCATGCCTACCCTTGCAAGTGTGTCTGGCTGAACCCTCTGTGATGCTGCATTGCTGTCCTGGATTTCCCTCTTGTGTTGGTGGAGGCAGGAAGGGGGAAGGTTCTTTGGAAGTGCTCCTCCTCTGGGAGTTCAGCTGCTACAGTGTTTGCTCCATTAGCCTGCTCACTCATAACAGTGCTCTCTTGGTTTTAACTCTACACTTTTCCATTTTGCCCTCTTGCCAACGTGAAAATCCACACTTGCCACAGCTCACCTGAGCAGCTGCAGCAGCCTGACCTTAATAGAGCAACAAGGGAACTTTCAAAGCTGGTTTGTGACTGTTCCTAAACACTTCAGGGTCCTTTCCCTGACTTTCCTTGCCTACATCACTGAGGGGAAAAATATTTTGAATGACCAGAAGGCAAAAGCTTTGTTAAACTCTCATTAAACATGCAGGATCTCTGTTTTCATTAAATATTAGACCATGACAGGTGCATAATGATGACTATGGCAATTTGCTCAGTCAGAACGCAGCTTCATTGTCATAAGCATTTCTGTTTAGAACTAAATGTGTGTGAGCTATCTTGTCATGTTTCACCACTTGTTCCAGACTAATTGATGCTGGAGAATAGTACTGGGCATGTGAACTCGAAGCGTAGTGTTATGCTTACAGACTGATTCAAATAGTGGCACCTTTCACTGCAGTTAATATTCAATGTTTTCCATATCTCCTTTTTTCTTAACTTCTTGAGTGTTTTGGTAATTTTGCTTCATCTGATCATCTGAGGTAAGACAGGCAGCTGCAGTTCTGCTGGTTTTGGTGTTCATCTGTCCTTCACTCTGCCTCTAGGAGCTATTAGGAGCTAATAACTTTTTCCTGACACTGGACTTGGTAAACAACAGAGAGTCATCTCAGGATGTCTGGAAGCAGAGTCCTGATGGGCACAGCTGCTGTCTTCTCTCTTGCTCGGAGTGGCCTTGCTTGGACAGGTGATCAGCTGCAGAGACCTGCTGTCTTGCTCCTATTGGTAGCACCCCACCCCGGACCAAGTTATTGCCGTTTAATGTCTCCAACTCTGATGAGACTAGACTGTCATTTATGAGTGTAGCAACTTTTAGGGCAAAATTATGACTAGTGTAGCCCATGTCCATATGGTCTAGTTTGATTGCATCTTCTGAAGGAATTCTTTCCAGTTTCAAGGTTTGAACATTATAGGAAGGTACAACTGGAAAACAAGCTCCAAGTGACGATATCCTAAAATGTGGTATAACTCGATGCACTTCCAGAGATTACTCTTGTGTACTGAGTCTATCTGTAATGTTCAGGTAATCTCTGTAAGAATGCTCATAATCCTTTAATCCTATATCCCAAAAGAATCCTATTAAGCATAATGGAAAGTTCAAAAAGAGCACAGTAGGAGTATATTAAGCAAGGCAGCATTCAGTCTGAATTATTATTAATTTTAATCTCACTTATGCACAGCTTGCCCTTCTCACTTGAATCTGTCACATTTGTAAACATAGCCTTTGTAGAGTTTAGTCAGTTTTAATTGAAAGCCAAAGACAGTAAAGTAGATTTCATACATTTTTAAAGATGTTCCTTAAAGAAATTGATTTTCTTTAATGACCTTTTTGTATTTCTTATGATAATGATGCAAATATTAATCTCTGGTTTAGAAAAAGCCATTGTATGAGGTGGGCTGAAGGAATAGTATGTCATCAAAATGACCTAGTTTCAGAAATCACTTGGCAATTTGTCAGAATGAGAGATTTAACTAACCGAGGCCCGATTTTAAAATAACTGTGTAAATGGAATAATTTCCATCTCCTTGGAGGACAGGTAAAGCAAACTTCAGAGCATGCTACAAGGATCTGATGTCCTCCCAGTGACCTAAAATAAATTACCTTTAGTCTCAATGATAAAATCATGTAAATCAGTATGGTTTGTACAGCTATCAATCAATAGCTACCTATTGCCAGCAGAAGTGGTGTATTTCTGCCACTGATGCATGACTGAGTGACAAAAGCAAGGGGAAGACTAGGATCAGTAGAGACAACTGTTACCTACTTTGAAAGTAAGTTGAGATCATTTTCGGCCTACAGGTACTTGATCGCCTGTACTGTCCAGCTGTCCTTGGATGAATAGAAGTTTTTCTGGGCTTCAGACTGACCTAGACTTTCCTGCAATGTCTTCCTCTTCTCTGCTGGTATAAGACATTGATGGCTGTTCTTATGTGCTGTCTGTTTGAAAGACTCTGCTCAACATTAGTCCAAAGTGAGATTATTCTCTAAGAATAGGTCAGATTTTGGCTGCTGAGAGAGAAAGAAAATAATTCATAGCAGATTGGAGACTTTGCAATATGGGAAATATGAGCTGCATGTGTGCTTCAGGTGAAAGGCATCAGATATTAAATGGGTATTTGGGGAAGGAGAGAATTTACTTTAACATCCATTAAAGTACCCGTAATAATTTTTCTTAAAGATAAAGCAGATAAATACAAGATGATGATAAATTTGCAGTCTGTAAAATATACTTCATAAGACTTTGTTCTTGCCTGAGCATTAGACTATGCAGCAAACACAAGTTTGTATATGTGACCCATAGCATAGGATACTTTAAAGAGGTGATTAGAAGTCAGTGATTTCCAAGCCCCCTACATCAGTAGTGGATGGCAGTTGTCACATGGTTGGCTGCGATCAGGGCTGGCTTCAAGATCTGACAATTTTGTTTCATTTCCATGCAGTGGTCTCTTTGTGTAAAATGTCTTTACATAAAATGGAAGTTTTGTGCTGATTTGCACATTGCATTTTTCCCCTGATTAAGGAACTTTACTTAAGGATCTTTCAGGTCTTAAAAGGAGTGAGGAAAGGAGTGAAAACTAAACTAACAATCACAAAATTGTGTCCCTTTCTGGTGGGGTTCAAGATGAACCAGGACTAAGAGGCAGAAGAGTAAATGATGACATTTTCTTGAGCCGTTTTTCTCTCCTGGGCTTGCAGTGTGAGGTGGTAGAATAGGCACCTGGCCTGAGAGCTTGGGCTTGTCAGACTGTGATGAACAACTTCTCAATTACACATAGTGAGAAAGGCTTTGGGACATAAATTTGAAAGAGTAATTGGAGTGATTTTCTTTACATACTGGGTATGGTGAGGATGGAGTTCATTTTCCTTATAGGAATTCTTATGGTGCTGTGTTTCAGCTTTGTGACCAAAACAAGGCAGGTAACTGTTCTAGATATTGCCCAATGGTGTTCGTGCAACATCAAAGGCCTTCTAAGATTCTTACTGTGCCCCTCCCAGTGAAGAGGCTGGAATGGGACCCAACCAGGCAGAAGAGCTCCCCTTTGCTGTGTAATGTCATGCTCAGCAATGAAAGGGAGAGGAGGGGAGTTTGGCAAAATTAGCATCTTTTGTGGGGGGACTGGGTGCACTGCAGTCTGTCTGCGGGTGGTGGTGAGTGCCTTTGCATCTCTTTTGTTGTTATTTCTGTCTTTTCACTTCTCCTTTGCTTATTAGACTGTTTTTATCTTGATTCATGAGGGTTTTTTCTTACCCTTCCTTTTATTTTTCTATCTCACTGGGGATGGGGAAAGGAGTGATGGTAGGAGCAGTGTGGTGCTTAGCTGCCTACTGTGGTTAACTCCCAACACCTTTCTTTCTTCTGTTTGACTCTTCATAAACATGTCTTCTCGCTTTGTTTTTAAATTAATACCCTAACCTAGCTAGAGGTGAGGGTTATTATGAAATACCTGACTAACAGGAAATTCATAGAATCAAATATATTTTGAGTTGGAAGGGATCTTTAAAGGTCATCTAGTCCAACCTCTGAAGAATATTGGTATCGGAGAGGTCAGAGTTTGCTTGAAAAACTCCATAGTTTCAGGAATATAAATTTTTGTTGGATTCACATGACTTGGAGAGGGTGGGTGTGTACACTGGCGTTGTCTTCTCTTTCCCCTTTGATAGTCCATGAATGGAAATTAACTTTAATTTTAGAGTTTTATCTGTGGTGGTTAGGTAATCTGTGTGCAGCAGCTTCTCAAGAAATCTTTTAACACAAAATGTTATATAAAATTTCAGGACTTGTATGTTTTCTTGTTTTGCTTTAGGCTATTCATTTGTTTTGTTTTGTTTTCCCCTGATATTAATTAAGCATTAAATTTGTGACAGGAAGGAATACATTTAGCATTGCATATTGTAATGTATCGCATATTGTCATGTATCACATAGTGTAATCCTGCTTTTCAACCTTTGAAGTGCTTAGAATCATAGAATGGTTAGTGTTGGAAGTGACCTTTAAAGGTCATCTAGTCCAACCCCCCTACCCCTCTGCAGTGAGCAGGGACATCTTCAACTAAATCAGGGTGCTTGGAGCACCATACAGCCTGACCTTGAATATGTCCGGGGTGGGGCCTCCACTATCTGTCTTGGCAACCTGTTCTAGTGTTCCACCAGCCTCATAGCAAAGAATTCTTCCTAATGCCTGATATGTGTTTACATTTTTTACTTTGTGATATATCGAAGGAAGTCTCTAGTCAAAGAATCACTAAAACTATCAGACACTGGACTTCACTGAAACAAATACTAGGTTTTTAAGAAACAAGACCATTTGGATTTTTTGATGTTTAAATATCAGAGTTTTATTCTTTTATGGATCAGATACTTTCCATGGTTAAAGTATAATGGCCTTTAAAACGTAACTTAGGATTTCTGTTATTTCTTCTGTGTAATGCAAATACTTTAACTGTCACAGGAAAATCACTCACCTCTGCATCTATAGCAGTTTAAAACTCTTCAGGCTTCTAATATTAATACTTTTCTCCAGATTATCCAAAGAGTATAAAGTACAATTTTGCTGTAGTACATGGGCTGATATAGGAACAGGACATTTTAGGGATCGATAAAGATACAGCATCTTCTCGTGACTGCTGCTACTCAGGGCAGGTCCTGGAAATCAGGGAAGACCCAATTCTTGGGTCAGCTTCTAACTGTTGTGTTGGCTTTTAAAATCTAAAACAAAGTAGTTAACACTAGGAATAGCACATGGCAGTGTAGCAAACAAGTTTTGTAAGTATTAACTGAGCTTTCATGATCTGATGCAGTTACTACAAAGTAGCCTGAGTTTTTCTGTGATACCTGAATGAACAGCAGATTTTGCAAGTGGCATACTTCCTCTAGCTATAAAAACTGTTATGAATATCTGCATAACTTCATGTTTAATCTGAATAGGATTGTTGAGTGGTCCAGTGCCCTCAATATCAACATATTAGGGCCACAAGTCTGCAGTTCTCTGTAAGAGTGAGAAACATTATGTGGCTTATGTGCAGTAACCCCTACAGGAGTCTATGCAAAGCTTATCTACTCATGAAGCCACGCAGAACTTAGAAACTTCCAGGAAATACAGGAAGGGTTTACTTCTTTTAAAAATCCTATAAAACTTCTTCTGTCTGTTAGTGTTATAAAATGTGTTGAGGTCATGTGGAATATGTGGCTCTAGCACAGGTTCTAGGCATGGCAGATCCAATAGAGACCCTGTGCTCATTAGTCCTTTTCTCACCTGTCAGTTGATCACAACAGCTACATCCTAATCGCTGCTTCCATTTCTGGGCCTACTGGTACCCACAAACTGTAGCATCTTTGTTTAAAAGAAAACAAATCAACTGGATTGGCTGTTGAGAAATTTCACTGTAATCTTCCTAAGTATTCAGAGGTGTTAGTCTCAGTTGCTATGTAATAAAAACTATTCTCTAATCAAATCTGAACAATGACACTGCAAATAAACGATACAAGAACTCTACACTCATCAAGTTGCCCAACTGTTTTGTGCAGAAACATTTAAAAGACAAATGCTGGATATTACTACTAAGAAAATATAGTACATCTTGTATGTTCCAGAGTCGGTGTGTAGGCAGGTGAAAACCTTTGAAAATAACTTTCAGAAGCCAGCCTGAGTAACTTCAGGCTTACCAGTTAGATTTAAGACCAGATTCTTGTTAAATAGTAAGAATGGGATTTTGAACTCTTTATTCTGATTCATGTGTTGTATTTATAAATTTGTAATGGAAATGGAGGAGGTCAGCCGTTCGATTGCTGTATGATGACACTAACAAAAAAAATAGCTAGAGATTGGTAATTACTATGTAAGAACAGTTATTGGAGAAGCAATTAGATATAAAGTATGCTATGGCAAGTCCCCAGTTCTAGGATGTCTTGTTTAATCACTATGTCTCGAGTATTGAAAATACTAGCTGTTGCTATTTCTGAGAAAAGAAAAAGCTCAAAAAGAAAAAAAAAGCAGATAATCTAGGTTCATACAGCAAGATTTAACTAAAGCTGACTTTAATCAAATATGCATATATGTCCTTCATGCAGATTTCTTTTTGAATGGTGTGAATGAATAGCAGAAAGGATTGCCTCTAACTAGTCCTTGTTCAAGGTGATTCTTATAGCTCAAGAAAAAGTACTGGCTAGTTTAAGTGACAAGCTCTTTTTTCATCTGTGAAAAGCTCAAATTCTGATGGTTTAGAAAGTATGTTTTTGTATGTATAAAATAGGTTATTTCTATATGGGTGTGTCATAGAAAGGGTGAGGGTGTGACCTGCCAGAGCCCCAAGGGCTTGTGGTGAGCAGTTTCGCAAAGTCAAAAAGTTGTTTTAAGAGTTGTGCCTCAGAGCCCAGCTAAGGCCTTATACCGAAATGGTCATTATCTGTTTCAGAGCCCACTTAAGCACTTGCACAGAGACAGTTTACAAGTTTAAATAGATAGGTTTGATTTACTAAAACAACAGATGCAGTAGAAATTAAATACACTAACTGCAAAAAATCAGGTAATCAAGCTCGCGTTAGTAATTCCTGGTAACATTTGACACAGTCAGGGGCACAAGTCTTTGTAATAGTGCTAATGAATAATACTAATGCTAGAACAGGCACACTGTATATTGAAGGTGCAGTTCTTACCAAGAAGATGTTCCTATTTTGGGTGGAGGGAGAGGAGTACAGCCTATTGATTGTCTCTGCTAGACCTTCAGTATTTCTGCCCCTCAGAGATGTATTCCTCTTGTGATTTTTTTTTTATATCCTAATCTCATCTGTCCCTGCCTTCTAGGTGATGTTTAGCATGATTTGGATGGAGAGTTGAGTAACATAGTCATGTATGTTTAGCATGTACTCCGTTAGGCTCATTACCCTACTTAGGGGTCTACTACAATAATTTTGCCATTGCTTAGGCAAAGCTCTCTGCATGGACACTCTGGCCTTCAAGATTTGTTTAAGAACTGTTTGCTTTTATTGGTTTAGCCACAACAAGACTTTCTTGTCTTTGCGAGACTTCCTCCTTCAGCCATTTGGTGTGCCATCTTAGCGGCTCTCCACCCCCAGAGACAGCAGAAGAATCTTACAGCTGCAGACACCTTCAGGAGAAAGTTTAAATTCACTAAATTAGCTGTATTCCTGTTATCTCACAGGAGGCAAAAGAACAGGATGGAGCCCAATACTATTTTGATCAGTTATGGCTAGTGTGGTTTGTTTTATTTTTTTCTTTGAAGTGTTTGCAATATTTTTTAATCATGTTGAGGTATTGCAGTTTTGACCTCTTTGTATTTCTTTTTCATTGTAGCATCTTATTTTAAAGCCCAGATTCTACAGAGTAACAAGATTAGTCTTCTGTACTACAAGAGTGAGCTAAGAATGATTGAAGACAATCCTGGGATAGTTTGAAAGTGCTTTCTAGTTATGTATTGGACAGCATTGCGAGTTGGAAGTATTTCTCTATAAGAGTAGGACTACAACAACATGACATTCCTTCAGAGTTAGTGCAGGTATCCCTACAGAGTGTAGCACTGCTGTGTTGACAGATTTATTCACAACTTTGAACACGCTTCATCAGAACTTGTTGAGGCCTCTTTTTGTGTTCCTGTGTAAACTAATCACTAATGCTCAAAGGAGAAGGAGGCAAAAATGCTTGTATTTGTGGCCAGGCTATTGCTGGAAATAGTTGCAAATAGCAGCCCTAGTGTGGTGTGAATAACACAGCTTGTGCTGCATGGGTTTGATACTTGCAATGGCAGTGTGACCTGCATGCGCCTGGAAGTTATCAGGCACCTGATTACTCTCTGTACCATGTATGTTGCCCTATATCGCTGGCTGTTGCTGTACCCAAAGTCACCTTGACTGAGATGAGGGGCCTACGGCTTGTATGAGACAATGCCTCATACCCTATGTTGGGTGCAGAGCACAGGGAGCTTTGTGGAGAAAGGTGCACAGATGGAACTTCATATAGTCTCCATTTGATGGTATTTTCTTTGAAGTTATTTGACTTGATCACGGATCAGCACAACTGGATCTAAAACTTTTTTTTGCCAAGTTCTTGGTACAAATATCCTTTGTGTTGTGAGGACCCTTGAGCAGTCATCCATCACAATCTTACAGCAGCTTACTTGGGAGGTGATGGATATGACACAGCACTTGATCTTTTCCTGTCTGGGAAACCCAATTCTTCCAGCCTCCTTGCTAGGGTGCACCAGGATAAATGAGATTTGTGCCCATTTGTGCTGTTACATAAATGGAAGCAGAATCTTTAGGAACTTTAGCTGATGCATACTGAAGTGAAGCTACTACACCTTCTGTCTGAAAGGCTTTGGTACAGTGGGCTTGTGTAGAATTTCCTGATAGGTGTAATTATGTATTATGTCATTCGTGCTGTTTACAGAACATAGCATGGGGTGATAGTTACTGCTTTTGAGAAGTGTGCAATCTTTTCTGAAGTCATTTTTAAATATGATTGAGGTGGAAAATTGGCATTTACAGGCTTCATAGCTAGGCTTCCTATCCCTAGGAGTCCTTAATTTGGTTGTATTTTTAAAAATATATATTTTTAGGCAGTTACAGGAAAAGATGGTGAAGAGAAAATTGAAACAAGTTTGTTTCTGACAACAGTGAACCTAGGGAACACTTATTTTTTGCTTTGGGTGTTTTTTTTCTTTAAGTCATCGTGATTTTACATTGACTGCACTACTTTCTCTGGCTGCTTCTATTTAGCACAGAAGGGAGTTCTATGCTTGCAGTGTTTTTAACTTCTGTGACATCAGTAACAACCTGGTCACCCTTGTGTGAATATAATGCTATCAGTCACCTCTTGTCTGTTTTGCCTTTCCTCTTGCCATGCTAAGAAAAGACATTGGATAAGACATATTGAAGTACATAAGAGTCTTCTAGTGAAGATCTAGGGCCTGTAAGGAGTTTCCATGTGGCCAGATCTGTGAGCCCACTGCTTAGGCTAAGTCTGAGATGGAATCAGAATATTGTCATATGAATCTGTCTCAGAAGACTTAAACTAACAAATTTCCTTGCTATTCCAATAAATCTAGAACACAACTTTTTTCTTCAACATGATGCAACACTTTACAAAGGCTCTCATCCCAAAACCATCTGAATTTCATTCTCCTAATGAATTCTAGGCATTTCATCCAGTATGAGGCACGTATCGTTTGGCTAAAACAATCTAACACTTGGGAAGTGTTAGAAACACTTGGAAATTTATGTAATAAGATTCAAAATAGATCATATTAGAGAAGAATCATAAATATAAAGTCTAGCTTGGAGGACATCTATAGAGATTGTGCAGTCCAACCCTCTCTTAAAAGCAGAGTCTTATATTATTTAATCCAGAGCCCCATCAAGCTGTGTCCTAAATATTTCCTGTGAAGGGACAGCCTGTTCCCAGATATGTTCAGTGAAGAATTTTCTACAGAACTGCCTCTGAGGCAAATTTTAATGCTAGCTTACAAAATCTGGGAGTAAGCTGATTTTACATGTTCATTTTCTCATAGATTTCATTGATTCACGTTGCCATACATAACATATAAAATCACCAAAATCCACATCATAAATGTTATAGCCAAGGTAACTCGAGTTGGAGAGGACAAGGGATGTTGCTTGTCCAGTCTCAACTCATTGCTTTGGTTCTTGATTGGTATAACACTCATTTTTTTGAACCAAGCTTTCCTGTTTTTAGGAGGCAGCTGTTTTTAGGGGATGATCCTTGGCTTAAGGATCTTGCTTTCTGGGGCTTTCATGAGTCTTGGACAATAAGGAGTAACCTTCCCTGATATTTCCCTTATCTGGCAGGAATACATCTGTTCCTGAGGCCTAGCAGGAAAGGGAATGGTGTATGAGAAGCTGCTGCAGTCTTGTTGCTGTCCTCCTGCAATTATGATGCAGGATTTTGTGCTGATGACATCTCTGCTGTGGTCTTATCAGAATGCAGGCCTTGTAGTCTTAATATTAACTAACAATCTTCAGTCTCACTCCTGAGAGCAGTTTCTTGGAAATGGTGTTCTCTTCATTAAAACAGGCTGTTCTTTTAAACTTTGTCATGCTGTTTCTTCTGGTGTGTGTAAACACACATGCACTGCCATTCATATTTCATTTGTACGAATCCTTTTTGGCTCTCTTACGTATACAGTAATAATAGCAGAAGACAGCAATACCAATGATTTTTTGCCACTCTTACTCATTTGGAACTGTCTACAAACTGTTCCACAAATCTCTAGAAAAAATATTCAAATATCCTTGTTTCTGTTGGAGGAAATCAATTAAACGTAACTTGAGGGAGAAGTATTCTAACCCATACCTGCACTTACTGTTCAATTTGTAGAATACTTTTTCACTCCCCTTAGCTATCTCTAATATAAGAAGCTATGGTAGAATTAGTCATGTTAAGATATTTTTATTTTTCTTGCTTAATCCCATAGTGTTATGAAACTGTTACTGTTTCTTTCACTTTGACATGTAACTCCTTTCAGAATTTGCCTAAGCATAGTAATTATTTCTAACTCCTCTTCTGACAATTGATTAGACTGGGTTCTGAGGATAAACCAATGTTTTTTAATTAGTTTGAACATTAGTGTGAGTCCATAATGCTTGAAAACATGAAGTGCTACTTGCTGTTACTAAAGCAAAGAACCTTTCTTCAAAGTCATCAAAAATGTCATTGGCTCAAAGTGGGGAAATCATCAAAGTGTAGGAGGTAGGTCACTGCTTGCTTTCTTAAAGAACAGACTGAGCAAGAGGACTATATTTTTATGGCTCTCAAAAAAAGTTCTATGTGGTCTTTCAGCACAACTAAATAAAAGATAATAAAATCTTATCTGTCATACTGGAAAATAGAACTTGTTTATTATTTTCTTTTTATAGAAAATACTATTAGGAAGCCAATTACATTAATCTACTGACTATGACACTGAATAAAATCTTTTATTAGCTACATACAAAGGACCATATTCTGCTGAAAATTATTGTTCTCACCTATATCAACCTTCCACAGAAGTCTGTGGGTGTCTGGTGGTTGAATAAGTACTTTAATATGTAGGCTGAGGTATTGTGAATTGAAGTGTAAAGACACTTCAAATCTCACCCTGGTTAGACTGGATGGCTTTTAGATACCCTCATTGGTGAAGGAGGAAACTGAAGGCATGGATGCTTCTCTAATGAATCATTGTCATCTCTCTTCTGTAACTGCCTGGTGTGAATTCCAGCTGTAAAATACCTGCTTACACAGCTTGGCCAGCTTTATACATGCTGAAGTGTTTCCCCTTGCTTCTACTGTTTCTGATACAGGTCAGAATCCTTGTCCTTGAGTAAGTGTTAAATCTGCATTGCTGAGAAACCGAATTACTTGTTCCTCACTTTTAAGACTCTGGAAAAGGGCTTAAGTAGAGTTTGGAATTTCCTGTGCCTTAACTAAAGAAATCCTCAGGCTTCTTTAAATTAGCAAGTTTATGTAGAGGGAAGGGATCCAGCAGTTTTCTGGGCTGGATGCTTCCGTTCACCCCTGAGTTACAGCTTAACTGAGTGTGCAGAGCCAACTTCATCTACTCTCCATATAAACTGATGTTGCTTCAAAGCCACTTTGCCTTCATACCTAATAAAGGGAATGAATTAATCTCTGATCTTCTAGTTTTGGAGGGAGAATTCAAGCTGCCCATGAAACCTCATTGTACGTGGTACTGTTGACCAGTGGGTCAACAAAATGTAAGAGCTAATTATTCCTGCTGGAGCTTGGCCTCAAGAAGACCAATATGGAGCTCCTGGCACACCTGAGGCTTCCAGTATAAAACTTAGAGTAGCACATGTCCTCCCTCCTCATATTTTCTCCTTCTCATCGTATTGCCTATAGACAAAGTTTAAAGTGTTTTTTGTTAACTCAGTAGGTTACCAAGCTTTCTTTTTTCCTGTGTTTTTCCAAGGCTTCTGTGTCTGAATTGGATTATACAGGGAAGGAGGAGAGGCTTTTTTCTGAGCAGAACAATCAGTAGTCTCCTGAAGACAGACACTCTAAAGGTGAGGAGGGCTGGATAACCCAGCCTTGCTCTACTCTCCTCTCTGCTGCAGGCATTTCATATAAGGAGCACATGAGCTCCGAGGGACTCTGTCTGGAGCTCACTGTCTTCTCTCTCCCTTGAACCTCAGCACAGGTCTTAAGGACTATGACTTTGACCTGAACTTGTGATTACTCTTGTCCATCTATGGAAGAGAAAACTGGCAAGTGCTTTCTTGTGGCAGAGCTGTAATAAAACTTACCTTCAATACAGTACCACAGACTGCTGCTAGTTGTCTGCAGCCACATGGTATCCTCGTATACCTTTGTATAATCCATGTTGTGTGGCATTTACTATTTTTATTTTGTCAACAGAGACCAACCTTCATCTCTTTTCTATACATCCTAGGTCTCCATTGTACTTTCTGTGCTTGTTCAGTCCCTGTGGATAAAATAACTAGAGCAGGCAGAGGCAAAACAGCAGCAGGTGCACAGAAGAGGTGAAATTTCCTCTTATCTAAATTGTTTGCATGCATTAGTTAAAAGCTACCTGACCTCTGAGGTACCTCACTAGTAAACTCTTTTCTTTCACACTTCTTATTACCTCTTCACTGTTTTCTATTTTTGAGAATTTCTATCCTAAAGCTATTATTTTAACCTAGGTACCATAACTCTGCCTTACTCAATTATCTTCAGTGTGGAACCTTATTAGTCTTTGAAAATACAAATGTATGAAACACTGTGGCTCCCTTACTCCTGCTGGAGCTGTATTATCTCTTAAGAATGAATGTGAGTTAAAGCAGGACTCTTTTGATTCTAAATATCCAATGAGGATCCATATTATTCACATGAAGGTCTTCATAACATGTCCTTCAAAACATTTTTTCACCTACCCCCCTTCTCCCTTAACTGTGTTAACCAGGCTATAATTTTTCGTTCAAGAGCAGTTTTAAGTTTTCTGTCCTCCGGAGTATGTCTTGTGACTAGAAAACAAAGCTTCATCTTCTTCGTCTTCTGGAAAGTTTGGACCAAAATAACTGTTTAAGAAATCTGCCATCTTAATCCTGTCACCAATTCCCTACTATCACTTTGTAGTGGACCAATTTTCTCTTTTATGATCTGTCAAGTGAGAATATATGTGAAAGGTCCTTGATTTCAGTAGAACATTGCCTGGCAATTTGGATGCTTTGGTTTTCATATTTTACAGCTCTAACTGGAAAGAAACATGCTGTCAGTTTTGCTACCAAGCTAAAATTAGTAACTATTAAACACATTAGGCATTTTATTAATTGATTCTTGAATGACAGTTTGTTATCATTAGACTGTGGCCCCAGTGCCTCAACAGGACCACCACATTCTTCTGTATTTTGGGATAATCGGATCCATATCTGAACCTTTGCTATAATGAAGTGCTGATGCATGTATCACCCTTCTCATCAAAATTCTTTGTTCTCTTCCACACTGATAGAAAAGCAGGTGTTTTTCTGGGGATTCTTCTCTGTCTTTGTGTAACATAGGACGGGCTTTAGAGACCTGTGGGAGTGGAGTGGGTAGCACCCTATTTGAAGAGTATGGATGCTTGAAAGAATAGAGAATGCCAGTTATTGTTTGCATCCATCAAACTAAATAGGCAAATCAATTTAAATTTAATACTACAATTCCTTCTGCTGCTGTGAGAGGCAGTATAGACCCTAGCTTAACTACTTAGGCACATGTCTAGCTGCAGCTCATTTATTAGAAAGTAATAATATTTCTGAGATCAACATATGTTAAATTCCATTGAAATTACCATGAAGGAAAGCTTTTTTTACCTAGGTCATACCTGTAAAATTAAATGCTTTCAAAACAGAAAACTAGAAAGCTCTCATTCGTTTGCAGTTTCCCTATAAAATGGAGGATATTTGCTGAAACTCAATAAGCCTGTAAAAATTAAGCTTATCTTCAGTGTTCATTGGTATGGTAGAATAAAGTTATAAAAGAAGCTCACTTTCAAAATCTCAACAACCATGGAACCTTTTATTGTGCCTTTAGTAGAGGAGTCCTCCTTAGGATGATGCCTCAAAGCTTGTTTTGCTCTGACATATTTCAGCAGTTTTAGGGATCTGTAACACCTTCTTCAGTCCTATTAATGAAGGAGTTGGGAAGATGAATCTGCAGTTCATACGGGGAAAAGCAAGCACTAGATCCTCAAGCAGAGATACTCTGGAAATTTCTTTAGGTTTCACAGCCGCCCTTCTGATACTTATCCGCTTCCGAACAGGTGCTCATCTCAAAACCGCCAATCCTGCCAGAAAGTCACATAATAAAAATAGGACTTGGACTATTGCTTGACCAGACCAGGGCATAATTCCTTGTGCATGAAGTGTTAACTCAATCCAAAGAAGAATTGATGTTTTCCTGTCAGAATAATTTTGTCAGAGAGGGCTGATTTTCAGTACTATTAAAAACATTCTTAATAGCTTTGTCAAGTTGATTAATAACAAACCCAGGTTTTTTAGGTATGGAAAAATAATTTTGTTCTGACTTCTGTACAAAGCTATAATGTAGTACAATCACACTAAATAAAAATAATGTCCCAAATGATTAATGAATAGCATGACAAAATGCATCCTCATGAGACTTGCTGCCACCCACATGGACCTTAAAAGGCTGGAGGACTGATTTGGCAGTATCCAGCAAAAGCAAGTGGGAATTCCTGCACGTGACCAGGAGGGAATAACTCTGTACAACAGTACGGGCATCTGGATGGATGGATCTGGAGGAGCAAAAGTTGCTTCATGCTTTTCCTGCAATCAGAGTTAACCAGGCTGCGTTAGGATGTAGCTATGGGTTTGAGGGAAGGGGCTATTCCCTGCTTGCCAGCACTTTAGAGTTGGAAGCACAATGCCTGATATTTCAACAGTATGAGAGTAGTAAACTAGAGCCAGTCCTGTGAGGAGCTGCCAAGCTGGTGAAGAGGCTGAAGGATGTGGTGTATCAAGAGAGACTGAGAGCGCTGGAACTACGTAGTCTGGAGAAGGGAAGGCAGTTGAAGGCATCTTCAGCTACCCTAAGAGTTTTTTTGCTAAAGAAAATGGAAGACAGGCTTTTCTGAGGTGCACAGTGAAAGAACAATAGTCAGTTGTTGCAAATTGCTTCAAGGAAAATCATGGTTTATAGAGCAAAACTTTCACGGTGACGGTGGTCAAACACTGGAACAAGTCATCTGAAGAGGCTTGAAACATGTCAGAATTTGGCTGGACAAGGCCCTGAGCAGCCTTATCTGACTGAAGTCAACCTTACTTTGAATGGGAGTAGATGACCCTTGGAAGTTCTACTCAATCTAAATTCTGTGGAAAATATGTGGTAAAATTTGATACCAGGCTTGCTCAGAACTTAGGTACTTTGGATATTTTTTATATTCTTCCAGAATGGAAAGAGATGGTCATAATCCTGGGTTTAAAAACTGTTCACATCCAGATTGTAGTGAGGTTGTTTCTGATGAAATTTAGGAATTGTCACAAATATAAATGACTTCAAATATGATACTTCTAGTTCTCTTTTCATTCAAGCAAAAGGAGTATGGTCATATACCAGTGATAAATGAGGATCTAACATTCATTTCACTCCCTGGCATGCTAAACAAAGACCAGGAACGTGTTCTGCAGCTGAACTCCAATTTGTTAATCGTGTTTCCTAGGGCAGTGCTCAGAGATCACAAGAGACGGCAACCCCACTGTGCTAAGCCTTCTGCCAGCAAAGGGTATTGTTTTCTCGTAGACTGCAGAACATGTAATTTTTATAAATCACTTGACATTTGGAATTTTACAATACAGAAACTAAAATAAAAAGATTGTGGTGGGCCCAAGCAGTGCATTTGAATAGCCAGTAGTATTTTTCTATAGTTTAATCAAAACCAAACTTAATCTTGCATTTATGTTTATGAAAATCTTAGCATTTTTTAAATCCTTGTATATTCATAGAAAAATTAATAACTGCATATTTTACTTCAGAATCTGCATTAAATGGCTTGTGTATGTTCTGTTATGTAATCTAAAAGGTATTACTTTGGTAATCTAAAAGGTATTACTTTGGGATTCTGCTTGAATGCTTAATACAACTTACATCATTGATAGCGCATATTCCAATCAGCTGTACAATGTGCTTTAAAAGTTGTGCTAGTTCTATGAGTTAATTTAGAAGATTGCAGCTTATTGCAGCATATGTAGTTGACTTCAATAGAGAAGGCTGAAAGTATGTACAAGACAAATTATTTACTGAAGCAATTTGAGAATGCTTTTAATGAAGTACAGATAAGAGGATTCTTCATACTGCTTGGAGAGTTCATGAATAGGGAAAAATACTGTGAATGAATCCTGTGGCTCTCTGAGAGATAAGAATATAAGCAAAGATCAGCACTAGTTTCTTCCTTCTTTTAGACCCATATTCTGTCTGTGCCTAGAGCAGTGGTGTGCTTCAGAGGAGCACACCCAAGTACAATGTTTTAGTTATGTAACTGGCAAAGGAGAAAGAGCCCCAATAGCTGCTTAAGGAAATCCAAGTGAATTTTAATTCATTTTACGAAAAAAAAATGTTCTATTAGCTGGTTCTTATTAATCTTATTGATGTGGAAACCAATGTTAAAAAACACACAGAACAACAACAAGCTCTTCCAGAAAAGGAATACAGCTGGTGTTGAGAGTGCTGATAAATGGCATAAGAAAGATTACACCCTTGCAGTGTTAGGTTGGATGGAAGTTTTCAACAGAGACTGTTTCATTGGAATCCAAGAGATAGAAGGCAGATTTGAGAGAGCCTAACATGGAATTACGGGGAGGGATTATAAAATCTGTATTTCATAAAAATGAACAATGTGATACAGGAGTAGTTGTGAGAGATGGACAGAGGCACATGAGAGACGGTAGGGAGGAACTAGGAATGAGTTATTAAATCACATTCACTATGTGATAGGGGTGGGGCAGAGGGGTAAACCAGAAGAAAGTGAGAGATTAAACAGAGAAAGAAAGAGAAGGCAGCAGATAAGAGATGCCTTAAAAATAGGAGAGGGGAAAATGAGAAATAATTGTTTCTGAGGAAAGGAAAGTTTTATAGCAGAGAAATAGGAAAAGGAATTACAAAGTGGTAACGATAATTTTGTCCGTTTTCTGTGTGGGGAGGGAGATGAATAGAATAATGAACCAGAAGTGCAGAAATGATTCAGCATCTAGGATTCAGTTAAGTTGAACAAATCCTCTTAAACACCATAGCATACTGTGAATTGAGAAAGATGACTCGGCAACAGAGGGTGTCAAAAAACTGAACTGGTGCTACTCTTGTCATAAGCAAATGCCAAAGCTTGGGGAGACTGAACAGCTCCCTTCACAGCAAAAAGTGCACTGAAAGCAGATGCCATCTCATCAATACTGCTCAGCTGAAGTCTGTAGGGTTAGATTGATGGGGGACTGTAATGAGGGGCTTGCTGGATATTGGTGGAAGGAGGGGGTCAGTGAGGGAATTTGGCAGCGGAGAAGACTAACCTATAAACTTTGGACAACTTAGAAAAGCAATGACAGTGGAGTTTTTGGGCTACTGACTGGCAGAATATAAATTCTTTTCCTACCTAAGTGAACCTCCATTTTACTGTTGGTTGGATTGCTTGTACGTATTATACTGGTTAGGATCTTGTACAAGAGCTTCACTGCTCTCATCGTTAGAAACTTAATTCACAAACAAAACTATAGCCATTTGGGTTTTTTTTGCCAGTACTACCCTTCAATTTCATGTATCTCTGGCTCACATACTTCTCATTCTTCTCTGTAAAATCCAATATCTGTATCTCTAATGGATGTTTTTCTTCCCTTCAAACACTAATTCAAATGTGAACACAGCTGACCAGAACAGTATATCCCATAGACTCTTCTAAATGCCTTTTTAAGAGCGCTAGGCACTGTCTCTGGCAGTGTCTGCCTTTTCCACTGCTGCCTGGCAATGGTTTATTCTCATCCTATGATTAAACCACATAACCTGGCAGAAGCAGAGTTCAAGACTAAATGAAGATCAGAAAACAAGGGCACAGTCACCTAAGATGGAAGGGCTTATCAAGGAGACTCAAGTTTTATTCCAGAGAAGTTGCTCCTTACTGCAATGCTGTCCTAAATAACTTGCTCATGAAAGAGCCCTACACTGCAAGTCATGATGCAGAGGTCTCCAAGACATGCAGAGTGCTTTGTCTGTAAGAGTCTGGGCAGTGGAGAATCTCATTGGCCTTCTAGCTGTAGTCCGAAATAGGTCGCATCCAACCTGGGCATCTGCTGATGTGAACAGCATCACAGGAAGACCTGATCCGCTGCTTGTTTGCAAGTGAAGATGTTGCTGAGGTATTTGTGCTGCTCCTTCCTTAGACCCAAGTAACACAGCCGAAGCCATCTGTGATAGGTGATTTGTTATTAGAAAACTAGACAACTGGAGCCTCTTTCTTTCCAGGATATCAGGACTTGTCTTTTGGTTCAGATTTATACAGCACCAAAAAGTTAGCCAAGAAACACAATACTGCATTTCTAGCTTCAGCCTATTTTTTTGAGTTTTCCAAGTCATTATCAAGAGTACGTATGTGTTCTTCCAGATTACATTCTTCGATTTGTTTAAATTCAGATCACCGTCACTGGTTTCTCAACTTGCAGAGCAAGCAGCACAGTCAAACCAGTGCAGGAGTTTAACAGCCCATTTTTGGTTCAGAAGATCCCTTAACAAAGGAAAAACTTTGGGCAAAGCTTTCCAGTAACTGAGATCTTGCATCCATTTATTCCCCTCATGGTAGAGATTCGTGTTCACTCAGCTGCAGGTGAAAAAACAATTGAAACACGCTGAGGAATCTAAAAAAATGTGTTGTTAACAACAATGACAGAAGAGCCTATCCTCAAATTTTTATGTTGGGACAAGATTTTAGGAGTTCAGTTATTGGCATGTGCTGTGTGTTCACCAAGCAGATGGGATCAATAAAGCCTTCTAAATATATACCTATGTCACTTTTGTAACTCTACTTCTAGATTTAGGGGGTTCTATATGGATATGTATATTAAACTACCAACAGTCATGAATTTGTTGCTACTAACTTGATTAAGAAAAGGTACTGTTTGGACATTGAGAGAAGTGAACTTTCTTAAAAACAAAATAAAGGCTAGGACCTTTATAAAACCCTAGACAGACAGTAACCCCTGACAAAATACTTGGCACACTTATTCTTTGTGAGTTGTAATAAATCTAGTTCAGGAGTTGCAAACATGTATTTTCCCATGTCGGCTCTTTGTGCCAAGACTTGCAGCACCAGCCACAAGTGAAATAATTGTGGACTTCTGTGCCTTGAAGGGGCTTCTCACCTGGGACTCACTGGCAGCCGGGAGCTGGATAATACAGGCCCAAGAAGCAGGCAGTATCAAGAGGACAGGGAAGGACAGCAAGGAACTGAAAAAAAGAGGATTAAATAAAACAAGGTGAGGAATAGAAGAGACTACAGAGTGTGTGCGTTA
This sequence comes from Baryphthengus martii, assembly GCA_013396935.1. Lineage (NCBI taxonomy): Eukaryota > Metazoa > Chordata > Aves > Coraciiformes > Momotidae > Baryphthengus > Baryphthengus martii. Next base: position 200,836 of record VWZK01009403.1, read on the forward strand.
CACTGAAGAGACAAAAAAAAAGAATAAAATCCAAGGAGGTGAAAAGAGTGTAAATGTTACCAGAACTGGAGAATACCCAGTGCTGGCAGAGCAGGTGGGAGAAGGCATTTGCATTCAGGCTGAGTAATGGTTCAGTCCCCTTGGAGCTAATGGGAACTGAATGTCTATGCATGGGGAATTTCTGAGATATTTGTTTTTCATCTGTATTACGATGGTAATTCAAGCTAACTCAACTTTTCAGTGTCATGAATAGCTTTGTTTTGAAAATGCTGGTGTATCAGGTTGAAGTGAGACGTTTGTATTAAGGGCAGTTGGATGGCAACCTGTGATGTGCTGCACTGCTGCAGTCTCATGTGAACTGCAGCTGGGTCATGTTCTCTGCTCTGAGATGCTGAAGTCCCCAACGTGACCTTCATAGCGACATGTGGCCCTCCTTGAGAAAAGACCTCTGTGCGTCAGAGGAAATGCAATTTGGGCTCTCAGGTCTATACTGGGCACCATAAAAACACATGCCGGTCAGCTCGTCTTAATAAAATCTAGGAGGCTGCCTACATACCTTAAAAATACACAGCTTTATAGCTGAGTTTGCTGGATTTATTAGCTTGTGTTTGGGAATTTACACTCATGTGTTATCTGAATTTTCCTTCTTCCGTTGGACTTCTTAGCACAGTTGCTTGGTTTTGCTGTTGCACTTCTTCTTCCCTGATTATTAATACTATTTGTCTTTTTTATTTCTCTGTACCTTTCTGTACCTCTCAGCACTCTTGTGCCAAGTCTCATTTGCACTGTTTTTCTCCCACCTTTTCTTTTATAATCCCTTTTTTTTTCTGAATTCCAGCATCTTCCTTCAAAATCTAGTTTCTTCTCATCATGATCCATCTTGGATTTCTTTCTCTCCCACGTGTGTGCCAAGGCAGTCCGATACAGAACACTTTATTCAAGTAATACTCTTATAAAAATGGGAACTGGCTAACTTGCAAGTTAGTGTTCTTAATGTCTGCTATATCTGTCTAGATGGAAGCTGGTGCACAGTGAGTTCACAGCCTAATTTACAATAAACTTAAGGCACAGAAAACAAGCCTTAGGTTCTTAGACTTCCAGGTAACTTTGAAATTGTTATGCACCATGCTTTCTGGCTTATAGTCTTACAGTTCAAAAAATGCATTTTTAATAAAATATCATTTTAGTTTTGGAATATTCAAAATATTTCTAATTTAAGTTCTGTGAAATTGGAGCATTTCTAAATTTTTGTTACATTTTTATTCCTTTTTTGAAAGAAATTCTTTATGAAAATCGTGGTTGCCTTCAAGATCAGTGCAAACTAGAGATGTTGAATGTTTCTATCCTTTCACAAAGTTACTTAATTCTGAGGGCACATGCTAGTATTCCTCAACTAACTGAGAAGCTCTGATGGGCGGGCTAGAAGAGGCTTAAATCTACAGGATACAAATTACTCCCCCCCCCCCCCCCCCCCCC
>VWZK01009403.1:202342-258465 GCA_013396935.1 Baryphthengus martii
AAAAAAAATGGGGTCAGCAATGAGACTTAGATATGTCAGCTCCTCATTTTTACTACAGCTTGGTTTATAGTGAGAGCTGCTAAATAAACTGCATATGCCAGCTGTGTCATGCACCAATGTTTTTAGATTGGCTACGTTGAATGCAACTCTCTTCATTTTTCCTTTTGGAATAGCCCTTCTGCATAGCCCTGGAGTACGTAATGTACTGTGCTCACTACAAAAATCTGGATTAAGGAAGAGAGGCTTCACAAAACAACCTTCTTCCATATCTGCCCATGGGACTGAACTTCTGTGGCAAACTGAATCCCAAAGCTTGAACTAGCCTTTGAACTTCAAAGATAAGGTCAATGTCTCAAATTGAGGCTAGTGATTTGTCTAAGACCTGCAGTTCTGCAGGATAAAAATGTATTGGATATCACTTGCAAAAACAAAAAAAAAGACTTCAGCAGAAATAGGAATAGGGCCTAGTCACATTGCTTAGCTTATCTTAGACTGGTCCTTCTTCCCTGCTGTCCCCTTTGGTCCCTTCAGGCTGCTCCTACCATCTAAATGTACATCCCTGCCTGGCAGACTCCTTGATCTTATTCATGGCAGTTAGTTACAGATCATGATAAAGTATGCAGTCTCTGGTCCATCACTGCCTTTAAATTATTTATAATTGCAAGTGTTTTAATTGGTTTAGATTTACACTCCATTCGTTTACATTTTTAAAGATTTATTTTTTCCAGTGTGCACTGTGCTTGGCAAGCATGCTTTCCTCCTGGATTTGTAACAAGGTTTAGTCATAGTTAGTAAATTATAATTTCAATAGGCTTTAAGTAGTCTAAATCTAAGTAACCTCAACACCAGTGATATTTGTTTTCTTCCAATTTGTGTCTAAACCTGATTAGTTTTCAGTTGTCGATCAGTTCATTTTTTTTCTTCACTTCTTAAGAATGAAGATGCACCTGCTTGGGCCTGAAAGTCCAGGATAGTAATTTTTAAGATTTATTCACATAGTTATTTTCATTGTGTATTTGGAAAAAGACGCTGTGATCAGCCTGGGTGTGTCAGTAAGTTTGCATCAATGTCTTCAAACCCAAGTGCTTAAAATGAGACTGAGCTCTTAAAGCCTTGGGCATTTTGTGAAATTCAAGTGCTAGTATGCATAAAGAAATCTGAAAAGGCAAGCTGAAAATAAGATCTGTTTGTACGGTGGTTTACCAGTTTTACACCACTATTAGAAGCATCGGTTACCTGTTCGACAGGATTGCTTGAATTAATGTGCATGTATTTATAGGAACATATATAAAGTAATCACTATACTTACAGTAAAACATGATATAAATGTAATATACTGACTGAAAATATATAATCCTGTTTACTTACATTAGGCAACACCCAGAATTTCAAAAGCAACTTACTGATGAATGTCAAATCCTGTATTTATGAGCATAAATATCCACATAAAGTCAACTAACTAGAACTTAGATTACAATTTACAGGACTTATTGTTAGTATACGCGAATGGTGAATTCAGTAGTAGCGTACACATTTTCTCAGACCTCACTTGTGCCTGGGACTAAGTCTTAATTTTATCACACAACTCAACTTGGCAGAGGCCCTGAGAGATCATCCCATCCAACTTCCCACTCAAAACAAGGTCAGTGCTGTTTACAGACTTTGTGAAGCTGCATCTTGAAAATCTTTAAGTAAGACTTTGCAGCATCTCTGTACAACCTGCCCCAATGTTGGGCTGTCTTTCAGTGTTTATGGGGTTTTTTCCTTTTACCTAGTTGAAACCTCCCCTGTTTTCCTTCAGTATCATTGTTTCCTGGTGCCCCACAGTACACCTCTGCAAGGATCTTGGCTCTGCCTCCTTAATTCACCTCAATAGGAGGCTGCTGTCACATCTTCCCAGAAAAGCCTTACTTTCTCAGCTTCTCCTCACAGTGCAAGTGATTCAGCCTCTTATTGTCTTTAGTCAGCGCTTGACCCAGTTTATCGATGTCTTTCTGGTACAGGTGAGCATGTATGGATTCAGGATGGGATCTCCCTAAAAGATTCCGAACTTGATCAGTTTCCACTACTAGTAGCTCCCTTTCTAATAATATCTCAGTATGGACTCCACGTTTCTTTGCTTCCCGTCCTTGCTTCCAGTTCTTGCATATAGTCAGATTACATGGAAGCCCTTTGATAAAGCCAATTTCCTCCTACATTGGATTTTTTCCTGATGGACCACTCTTATGCTGGGAAGAGATTGTCCTAAAAAATCTGGTTCACTTGAGGTCCTTTGTCTTAATGACCTGTCTTTTGCAATATACTGCCTACCAGGATTCTTCATACGTATTATTGTTTTTCACCCTTAAATTCATCTGTGGGTTTTTAAAAGCCTGATGGTTAGTAGCCTGTCTTCTCTGATTCCCCTTGAGACTATTCAGAATGATTCCTTTTCACCCAAATAGCTCTTTATCTCCCTCAGTGCATGACATTATCTGTTAAGTATATATCAAATCTTACAAACCTTGTCACTTCTTGCATCAGCTCAGGGGCTGGCATTATCCTAAGATTCTTGTTTTGCTTATTTTTTTGAAAGAGTATTTCTTTCATTGTACCGCTTAATAATGGAATATGGCAAGTGCTCCTTTGTAATCTTTTCCCTCTTCTCATCTCTCTCTTCCTCTAAAGAAACTCATTGCAGTCACAGTTGAAGGTTTAGGGAGAGCAAATCTAACTCTCAAAAAAGAGGAAAAACTAATCTACCTCAACTGATTAGAATGCATATTTGTTGTGCTTAAAAAAAGATTCCTCCTTGGTGAGGGATTATAAAGGCAATGCTAAAAGAAATAAATTAGCTCTGGCAATATGGATGTTTTACTCAAGCCTGCTGCTAGTTTACAATATTTCAGCATGATTTTCTTATGGGGCTTTTGTTTATACAAATTGATTTCCTCCACTGCCACCCAGCACCTTGGTGCCTGCTAAGCACATGTCCTTCCATGTCCTTCCTTTTTTCTTTGAGAGTAGAGAAGTCATTACAAAAGTCTGAAAAGAAATAACAAGTGTTGGTTTTGGTCAGTCTTACTCTAATGGTTCAAGTAGCTGCATGTTTCATCAGTCCTATCTGAGACCAGGTTCAGATGATTGAGATATTTTATAACTATTGTAGGGGCAATGTTTAGAAAAAAAACAACAAGATTTTTGAAAACTTAGTTTGGAACTCTCTTAAATCTAAAATTGCACTTGATTGTTTCGTGCTACCAGCAGCATAGCTAAGAAAACACATTAAAAAGTAGTGACAGACAAGTTGACCAAGAAAGTTGGATAAAGAGTGACTTCACGGAGAACTGTGACTTTCAGAAAAGTAGACTGACCTCTACAAAATGATGTTTTGTGGATTTAGAGAGCAAATGTTTCTGTAGGCAAAACAGTGACAACATGCAAGTAACTTTCTTCTTGGCTGGACACGTAGGTGCTTTGTACTGTTCTCATGTCAGCTTGCTTTATTGGAGGTCCTTTTAATGCTTGTTTGCCTGGCTAACTTGATGTAGGCTGCTCAGATGGAGTTCTTATGATTATTTTCTGATCTGGAAACATCTAACTCCTTTCCCTATGGGTGAATATAGCAGCTGTCACCTTGGCTATGGGTAAAAACCTCTTAATTCAATGGGTAAATATAAAATAATGTTCAACATGACTTCTAAAACTGAGTTAGCATCACCTTTTCTAATGCAGAGAGGTAGGATGAGAATGGGTGAAGAAAACTGTATGATTTGGATTGCTATGATCCAGCTCTTTCCAACTCAAAGTAGATACAAAAATGTACAGAAGAGCATGGAATTTAGTGAAAATAAGTGTGCAAAGCACACTGGAGAATAGCACAGTGTTCCTCTTTAATGAAGAGCATATGAAGCCTTGTTAGATGGCCTTTGCTTCCTTAATTCTTTCTTCCTGAAATGTCCCTTTTATTTTCATATCTGATCAGAAAACCTGTGTTTTCTCTCTTCTTTTTCCACACTTTCACAGTTAACCGGACAACAGTTTTTTGTTCATGGTTTAATATTAAAATAATGATATTTTATTGCCCTTTTAAGAAATACAGCTGAAGTGCTCATCTAGAAATCATATGTAGTCCTTGTTCCATCAAAACAGAGCTGGATGGCCATTTTCTCAAACATTAATCGTTCCATTATTCCTATTCCCACAGCCTGACTATTGGGGAACTGGTTAGAATTTAATATGTATAACGTGCTTTTTTTTTAAAAAAAAAACAACAAATCTCAGTTTGGAATATAAAATCAACAGCAAAAATTTGTAATGCTTAACCCAACCTGCTTTGCCTGTTGTCAATCAAGACAAATATATTGCTTTCCTGGAACTAAGCTCCTAAAATACAGATTGTGGGAACTGAAAAACCTTTATATAAGACGACAACCCAGTGGGATTACAGGTCTTCCAAAGTTTTCTATTGATACTGCTGTTCAGTTGTGTCTATCCAATTTTATTCTGTAAATAGACTTGATTCTGTTATCTAGAGTAAGCTGTTTGAATATAATACTAGGCTGTCCTATGAATAACAAGTTCATAAATGGGTCTGACCCTCACTTTATACTGGCTTCAATCTGTCATGCCTGTACACATGTTTGAATTTACATCAGAGCCATAAACCATGTGGCAGCACTAGGAAACCTACTGCTTGGCCACCAATTTCCTTGAGAAAAGCAACGTATAGGAGTTGTACCCTCTAGTTCTTTGTGTGCTTCCCGACTGCAGCTGCCCCGCACCTAGACCTCTGTGGTGCAGGGCACAGCCTGCACAGTTCTCGGAAGTGTCTAGCAGGCCTACAGCATTGTAGACCCCAACCTCTAATGGAGTTGAAACTTGATGCTACTAAATAGCTTTAATTCACCAACAAAATGTATTGCATTGCAGTGGAGAAAGACAATAGAGAAAGACCTTGTTTTTTTACCTCCAGTGTTATTTTTGGTTTTCATCTGGTAACTGAGACCATGATACCCTGCTGGCAGTCGAAGATGTCTGGCTTTTGTGCCAGAGCTCTCTCTTTTTCTCCCTGCATAAGAGCATCATGCTCATGAGCTCTGTTTCTTGAGGGATGAACAGAAAATGTATGTTATCTAGCAAACCTTTTGGTGATTGACACTAATAAGTACCAGAGGGAAACGTGTCCAGTCTTTCACTCAAACTTATAGAGAAATTCCCTGGTGTGAGGACTTGGATTTTCTCTTAGAAGCAGAGTAAAGTAGCTTGCAGAACTCTCACCTGATTTTACATACACCTTCAGAGTTCATGACCCATGGTATGATTTGGCAGAATAAACCAATTTCAAGTACATGTATAGATTTTTTTTTTTGAATAAAAGAAAAGGTTGAGCAAGCATGTTACTGAGCTAATTTATTAGTGTTATTAAAGTAAAGATAGAACAATATGGTGATCAAATTACAATCTATTTCTCTAATTTGATCACTATATTAAGTTTTAATTCTTTACCAAGGAAAGCCTTAACCCAGGCAGGAGGTGGAATTGTACATTAAATCAGGTTTTGAACCCAATCACTGTTCATTGAAAGAGACTTTATGGAAGTGAGACTTCAGCAAACACAAGAATATTGTTGACTAAGTATATCAAAAGGTAAAGTTGTCACTTCAGTGAAACAAGTGTAAAAATAGTTTGAAGTACTCCTGGCTGATTACTCAAGATCTTTAATTTAGCTAGTTGTTGGCAGGCCTTCAAGACATGACTCAGCATGTCTAAATTCAAAGATGCAGCTCCATCACAGTTTTCTTGCTGATTATTCTAAATTCTTCTTGTGTGCAGAAAGACTAGGGCAGGGAAACGCAGATGGTTTTGGATGTTGTGAATAGCAGGAAAGAGAAAGTCCATTTTCTTCTATATTGCTTTGTTTTTGTGGGAATTACTTCCCCCCCCCATCTCATGAGCAGTTATGGCTTCTGGGCTAGCTGGGTGAACTCAAGAATCCAGAACAGTCACTGTAGTCAAATCCCTCTGGGGGAAGAGTTAATCACAGAATGCTAGGGCTTGAAAGGGAGAATCAGACCTGTAGTGTAGTCAGCAGACATGATGTCTAAAGAAATTCAATCCAAAATCTTTGCATTGCCCATCTCAGATATGAATATGGCATAGAAAGTTTGCAGGAAGGGGATGTTATGAAAGGCAAAAAAGGTTTGCAGCTTAGCTTTACGTTAAACTCGTGGGAGTTTTTTGTGTCATCCTTCACTGTCTTCTCACGCTTTGCCTGTGGTGCTTTTGTGGTGGGTGCTCTGGCTCTCCCCTATAAGCAGCTCTGTCATGGACTGCTGAACTGCTGTGGCACATTAATACATTTGGTAGCTGCCTGGGTCACCCTGTACAACTCTACAACCAGTGCACAGTGTCAAAAAAAAAACCTGTTTGCAGTTATTGCCTTTCCTGCAGATTTGACATATGTGAGAATTCCTCTATTCTAGATACAAGTGCTCTATTCCTTACTGCAGTCCTGTTGTGGTTTAACCCCAGCTGCAATTAAGCACCACAATCACTCTCTCCATGTGATGTGAAGAGGAAACCCTTCCTTTGAACATCCAGCCCAGCATTGGCAATTGGGGTGCCAGGAGGAGCTGTGCTTCAGTACAAACCACTTCCAAGGCAGCTTAAACTCCTTGATATGCTGCCAGCTTTTTCAGATCAAGTATAGTTGGCTTCAGATACTCAATATCCCCCATTTTAAAACCCTAGTTGTTAATCTCAAGGCTCCCGTGGTGCTTTCTGCCAGAGACTCCAGGCAGGACCATTCTCCCTTGCTGTGCTAGAGCATGTTTTTAACATCTTATCCTGCCTGGACTGGCCCAAGGGCTACCACATGAACAGTGTAATGTTTAATGTGCTCAAAGGCTTTTGACTGCTCAGAGTCTCATTTCAAATCCTTCTTCTGGGTCACTTGATAGAGTGACCTGAAAATCAGACTGTACTTTGGAATGTATGTTCTCCAAAACTCACAATGCTTAAGAAAGCCTGTGCTTTGTTTTTACTTGTCACTGGAGACATGGCTGCTGTTTTGTTGATCACATCCATCGGTATCTGGTAACATCTGTCTTGCCATTTTATTCCTGAAAACTGGATCTCCTGTGCAGGTCCCTTGACCTTATTTTGATTTATGGCAAAACTGTCTTTCAGAAGGATTTGTATTTAACCCCCTTTCTCAAAAACTTCTGCTGCGTTGTCTCATAAGATGATGTCATCAATGTATTGCAGGTGTTCCGGGACAAGTCCTCTTCTCAAAATGCAGTATTCTTGTTCTCTGTATATAAATAGCTTGCTGGACAACAGTTTTACTTTCTGACATAAATTGTAAAAACATCCATTAATACTGGCACAATAAAACAAGTGCATACAGTCTGTCTATTGTTCCATTTTCAACTCTGTGACTAGAACATAATAAAGCAGATTTGAAGGAGGTAAGCTGGTTAACATATAAAATGCAACAAAACCCCACTGTGTGATGGAATAGCAACTTGTAAATCCCCAAGGCCATTCTTTTGTATTGCTTTAGAAAATACATGGTGCCAGGGTCTCATGCTTCTACTGTCCTCTTGGCAAATTGAAACGAGGGAAGTGCCAGGCAGTATGGCCTGGAAAATGCCAACTGAAAAAAGCAGATGCCAGGTTTTGGGACCACGTGGTGTCCTGAGCTCCCATAAAAAGGCACACTTTTGATGCTATTCTGAGCAGTATATGGTGAACTAAATAAGCATATGTCCATTTATATCTCAAAATGTTGTTAACTAGTTTTAGTGAGGTAATTCATTGCCTGTGGAGTATTTATTTTGTAGTTTGTGTTGCAATCTTACACAAATCATGCTTGGTTTACAAGTTAAATACCCAAAAATGTTAGTTTGCATATATTTTTCCACAAATATGCATACATACATATAGCAAGAGATAGAGGCACACAGTGCCAAATGCTATTAGAAAGAGTTTGTTGAATTGAATTGAGTAAATTTCAAATACTGAAACTGCTAGAATTGGCCTTGACTCAGAGTTTTTAGGTCTTTTGAGATGTCTAGATTTCTCACTGGTAATATTAAAATGGTATTATGTATGTATGCATTTTCAGATTGATTTGTTTTACAACTGCAGTGAATTTTATTCGCAAACTACAAAGTACATGCATGTAGCTTGGGTAACAGGTAACCAGAAATCAGCCTGGTTCCAATTATGTTGGTTTGAGTTGAGTTGGTTCCTGGTGTTCTGTTTTGAAAAGCAGATTTCACTGCAGATATTCACTTATGAATTTCCACATATCAGAGTAATGTGTGGACTTCACCTTTTTGGATCAATTTGTTTTAAAAACCACAACCAAGAAAAAAAAACCACCACCGAAAAACAAACCCCAAAACAAATCTACCCTTACACATGCTTGAGCTCACTGTTTAAATTGTCTTTTGTTTGGGGAGGGGGGGGAAACCCAAGTTGTTGTATCCAGTATAACCCTTTCCCACACATAGAGAATCAGTGTCTATTAAAAAAAAAGGCGATTAATATACAACAACATAGTTGAAGATGAAAACAAATACAAGGGTGGTGGTTTGAGGTTTTTTGTTTGGTTTCTTGTGGGGGTGCCTCCTTCTTTCAGATTTTGAGAATCAGGATTTGCTGTCTCCACTGGTCAGTGGAACTGTTCACCCGTGCAGTTATTTGCAGGATAGTAGCCTCAAGCTGGTATGCTTTAATAGCAGACTTCTGAATGTATTTTAAAAAGAAAAGGGACATGTGGACCAATTGAATAGTCAAAATTCTTGGGTCAGAAATGTTTCTTAATATTTGCCAAGCTGTTTGTTACTCTGGACATAATTAGCCCACCACCACTCCTCTTTTTTTATTAGAAGCAAAATTTATGAAGTAATGAAAACAACTTGATTTGGGAAGGATGTTTACAGGGCAGGGTGGGAGAACAAAATGTGATATAAGAGAGACTAGATTAGGACAGCTAAGGGCCTTCCTTACCTATACTGTGTGCTTTTCTGCAGAAGTGTTTTAAAACCCAATGTGAGCTTGGTTAAGCTCTCTGAAGATGTCCAACCTACTTAAGCTCAATGCAGAAGGCAACAGGGAGTCATCACAATGAGTCATAAGGCATGGGATACCAATTTTGAAATAAAAATGCGTTGTTCCAAATGCTGTGCTTCAAGCAGTAATTCTGCAACATCTAAGACTGCTTTATGAAGCACTATCTTTTTCTTTAATAAGGAGATAATTGAAAACAAGTTAGCTGAGCTTGAGAGCGTCAACAGTGTTTTTTCTGGCTGTCTGGGGATCATAAATGTGTTTTTGACAAGAGTTTAGAGAAAGCTTTTGCTGGATGAGGTCGTATAACAGAAGTTGGGCTTTCTGACCCCAAAATATATATCTGATGTGATGATGCTACACTTCAGGAGCTGTCAGAAGAAAATCTCTTGGGTTATTTTTGTTACTGCTTTGACAGCAACTAGTGTCTTGAGTCACTAGGAAAGAAAAAGTGATCCTGACAGGAGAGGAATGAATTGCCTCCATGACAGAAACTACCATATGTAAGGAGATGATACACAGACTGCAGCAGGAGGAAGATAAATAAGAACGTATATGAGGACAATATCTTTGCTATATTGAGTGTCTAAGGGCATTAGTCTTCCTTATACGTTTTCCCTTTGTGTCCTACTTTCTCCCTATCATGAAGCGTACTTGTTTCAAGTTTGCATGCTTGTGATTTCAGTCGTTTTTATTACGTGCATATTCACTGTACTATGTCTTTCTCACCATTTTCCATATAAACCTTGTATGTATGTAAACACCTCTCCTACTCCTGTGACATCTCTCAATGTCCCTGAGGGGTTTTGTAAATGGATGACATGGATATAAATCTCTCACATAACCCACTTGGAGGCCTCAGAAAGCCAAAACTGTGTCTGCTTTAAACCGCCCAGGAAACCGGCAAGCACTATTACATGTTTAGTGGTTGACTTGCAAGGATCTGTTATTGCCTTGTACTTGTGCGATTCGTTTTTAATGCCTTGGATTGAAGAATCCTTTTGTGATACTGATTGGTTTCTCTAGCTCTGTAGGTGATGTGTAGAAAAAGGCAAAATATTGGAGTCCCTGATGTCTGATATTTTGGAAGTATAAAACTGTTAGCTGGGAAGTGTGTGTTTGAGAAGGTACTTTTCAAGTAATTAACAAGGACTATGGTTAAAATAATTTCCATGGTGTTTTTGGTGCATTTGTGATAACTTTGTCTTGGCTATTAGCTTGTTCTTCACCATGGCGTCTGCTTTGACACTCTTAAAACTTAAGTCTAAAAGACAGATTAATTTTACATTGCCAATTTAGCTGTGGCTTGTGAATAAGGTTCTTCCATTGCTTTGTGATTTAGTCAGAATGTAAGAAAAAAGAGATGAGACTAGAGAGATGAAAAACTTTCAAGCACAGGCTTATATTTGAAAGATGGTTTATCTTCAGAAATAGAAGACTGAGAGGCAAAAGAGAAATGTGAATATGTGGGCCAAGAAATGTACAATCCTACATAGGACAGGGATAGCCTATGGAAAAAAAAGAAAATGTCATTATTTGTATTATCAAGATCTTTGTAGTACTATGTCTCAATTGTATAAGACTCCTTAGACTATTGCTAACAACAGATTTCATAAAACATGAGCAGAGAATGGAGTTGAAGGTTGACTTTTGCCATTGCATGGAGAAAATCAAGTCTCAGTTGTAAATAATGACAAGCTATTTCTCACTGCTACAGCTAAGATTTGGATTTTTCAGCTAAAAGAAATACAACGTGAGAAAATCTTTCTTGTTTTTTATGTTTAGCAAAAAGAAAAAATTATGTTAGAGAACGGAGGGAAAGCAGAACAAGCAAGTTGTGTCCATGCTCTCAGTAGTGGCTCCATCAGTAGTGTTCTGCCTGCCTTGGATATGGAGATCAGATGGAACAAACCACCTGAAGCAAATAAACCCACTAAACTCTAAGTGGAAGAACAACTTTTTGATCCCTGGGTGAACAACACACACATACCTCGCAGGGAAACTAGCCAGTCTATTACAACGAGGGCAGCAAGCTTGCACAAGTCACAAGTCAAAAATGCTTTGTCTCTGGAGTTCAGAGGGGTTCCTCTGACATCTCTTCACAAGCTAGAAATCAATCAGACATTAAATGTGCAGGAAAAAAAAAGGAACTTAACAATAATTTTGAAGTCTTTTGGGCCTCTCTTCTCCTCTCTCATTTTATCACCTTTCACCTATGCCTGCTTGCCTAAGAAGCAATTTTCTTTTCAAGACAGGCTTATCACCGTGTCATACTAATGCAGTTCTCTCTCTTGTTTTTTTTCCATACTTTTCTAATAGGAAGATTATCTTTGTGGTTTAGTGTTAATCCCTAGATGAATGCACACATTCTTAGCAATGACCACTGGTTGGCATACTCATAGCAATCTGAAGATTACCTTCACTTGTAGAACTGTCTTCATCAAAGTCATAGATCTAGTTACTTACAACCTAGAGAACAGATTGGTCTTATGTTGTGCTTACCTCTCAGTCAAATGGCCTAAATAAGCCACAGCTGGTGGTAACGGGACTGCTTAAGATCTATGTACGTTTTACTTTTTTCCTTTCTGGCTCTGTTTTTCCTGTATTTTTCTGTTTGAACTCTATCAATGCTGAAGAAATCTCAATCTGAAGAGCCAAAGATGTGGAGGCACACTGAAGCAAGACCACATCACGTATGAACTGGCAGCGAGCTGTGTGTACTGCATGCTTAATAGTACCTGTAGATCATCAGATTGATCATGTCCATGGCCAGTGCTGTACAAACGTCTTACAAAGGAAGGCAGTCCTGCCCCAACAGAACTACAACTGAAAGTCTTTCCTGTCTACCTTCTGCTCACTTTTCTCCACTGACTTTAACTGAGATTCTCCTGTTCCTATTCCCTGCTGTCTTTCCACTCCTCTTCTCAGGCTCTTCACAATGAAAAGCAAAAGATCCCTTCAGACGGCTTTGTACCACTTCCTGCTCCATTTGAAGTGTCTCAGTGTGCAGCTCTTATGTTTTGTTCAGGCTTTACTATGGCAGACCTCAACCTGGGGTGAGGGGAAAAAATGTGTTTCCGTGGGATCTGGTGTAGTTTGAGTAGTTGGCCTTGCTTTGTGGCAGTGCTGGGCTGCAGGATCTTTCTGTCATCCTTTGAAAGTTAAATACAAGTAAATGAGGGGGAAAAAAAGCGATTTTCAAGCATGTAATGAGCTAAAAGGTCAAACTAATCAAGAAACAGGATTCAGGTGAAACAAACAGGGAAGGGGCTGCATATAAGTTAGATCTAGGCTGCAATTTCAATCATGTTGTGGTTGCTATAAATAAAAACATACAGAGATTGTCTGTAGCTAGTACAGGATGAAATTGCTGCAGCAATGAAAGCTGCCAAAAATCTTTCCCTCATAAAGGACATACGTATTATTGAGCCTAGATGAGTACTTTTAGGAATTAAGACACTTTTGGCCTACTAGAGAAGAATTGCACTGGAGCAACTTCTTCTGTTAAAAAAAAAATAAAAATAAAATAGTTGCAAACTTTTCTTTTGCAACTTGTGAAAGCAGTGAAGGAACAAAGTTTGTCAAACACATGGAGTACCTCAGCAGGGAGACTTTAGAGAATAAGATACTACACATGGATATTTCCTGTGATAAAAACTTCTGATCAAATCTCTAATCCCAAAGCTTATCCACCAAAACCTCCAGCTTTCAGGAAGTGAAGGAAGGAACTGGATGCTTGGTGCTTGGCTTACACGTTTTTCCATTTTGATTATTGGGAAAGAAATAGAAAAATATTTTAAAGATTTGAGCTTTTACAGGTTGGCAGTATTTATGGTAAGTTCTGGAAACTGCACTAAAAACATCCTGAGTGTGCTGACTGCCAGAAATATTGTGCACTAACATCTGAGTGAACAAATGCAATATATGGCCTCATGGTCAATCTATATTGTCAAGAACAGTACAGCTTTAATCTGCGAGTCATCCTCCTTGATCCCTGTGATATTCCATTGACAACAATTTCCATGTCAGAAAAAGATCTTTGAGAAGAACAGACTTGGAAGTAAAAGGTGATGTGATTTTTAGGATGCAGAATGATCCAGGTGATGGATACAGCAGGAGCACTTCATAGGAAGCAATCAGAAACAGCTCATTTTGGGGTACTGTGGTAGGGTATAAAAACCAAACAGGTAGTAGAGCAAGAGGAGATTAAAGAGATGCTGCTTCTCTCTCCTTATATGAGCTGCCTTAAGAACTCTTTAGGCAGAAGGCTTGCATGGTAATGTAGCTGTATGCATACTGTAACTTTAAGAAAGGGGCTTGGCAATTTTTAATGTGTGTTCAGTTTTCTCTGTTTTTCTTCCTACATAAACAAAGCTGATATGGAACATTGTTGTTGTGTTTCTGCTGCCAGACTGAGTCATCCACATATTCATGATGTTTATTTACCTGTATAATATGATAGTCTAAGCAGATTTATTGTGTAGGGCTGAATATGGCATCAAGTGTCCCTTTCAGTAAAATGACAATTTTGACTGTACCTGCATTGCCTTTTACTTCCTTCTGTTTATCACTGCTTAGTCTACTGCACTGTGGTAGCTGGTTTTGTAAGCACAGTACATGCCACTATGGCAGCATCCTTTGACCACAAAAGAATAGATTATAATTTCAGTTAAGGGTTTTGAATGGATGAAATAAACAGGGAACCTTTGACATCTTGGAAAGAAGTTCCTGGATACCAGTGCATCTACACAGAGAAGCAACCTGGCTCGCATATCAAGGATGTATGTTCCTTATTGGTCTGTTCTGGGTAAAATAAAATTATATTTTAATGCCAGCTGGTATATCAAATTTTGAAGAACTATCAAAAGAAAGCCACTTATGTCTAATTCTAACAGGCAAATTGGATAAAAGGAGTTTTTAAAACTATTTCCTTCCAGTGTTGCCATGTTAGAACTGAAAGTAAGTTTTGGAAGTGATTCTTATTTGCACTTAGATAGGAGTTTGATTGTGGCTCATAATCTACTGTCCCAAACTGGGTATTGTGAATTCTGTGCTAAGAAAAAACAGTATCTCAGCAGCATCTTTCACCTATCAAGAAAAAGATCTGCTACTTAATTGTATAGAAATCAAATCTTGAGGAAAAGTTTCAGTTAAAAGCCCTATTAGCTTTAAGAGCAACTCCCAAGTAAAGTTTACAGTACTGCTTTAAAATTTTTAAAATGAGCTTGAGTCAAGTACTCAGAATATATATTGGAGAACAATGTTACTTTGGCAAAGGAACGAACAAGATGCAACTAGGTTAATAGTCTTATCTACCTGTAATATCTCTTTTTTCAGGAACTGCAGAGAAGTTGACTTGCTCAAGTCTTATTCCTTTCAGCTTTCATCTAAAATTAGAAATAAAAAGCAGGATATGCCAGTTGATACTTCTTAAGATAGAAAAAATGGAATTTTATGTAAAGACAGAGGCAGATTTAGACTTTGAAGGAAACATGTAGTGTCCTTCTTTCAGTAAGGTAAGAACTTGCCTATCAACTGAGTGAAAGTCTATTACAGTGCAGCGGTATTGGTGAAGCTTGCCCTCTGCTACATGTCTAAATGCCACTGTCACCTGGGGAAGATAAAATACACAGACTGGATAATGGACATGGCTTAGAATGTAACAATAATATTCAACCAGGGATCATTACTTTGTGTATGGAGGCTGATATTTTATTAATTGTATTGAAAATCATGGTTTTTGCAGACTTCTCTGAAGTAAGAAACATGGCCTTAAGCTAAATCAAGAGATCTTTTGAATATTTTGGCAGTACATTTCTTCAGGAACAGCTAGATGCAGTTAATTGGCAAACACATGCTGCTGTAGCAAGGGAATTTGTAATCTTCATGCTTAGAGAATGAACTGCTGCTGTAATGCAGACCCCAATGCACAAAATCAAAGTACATCCTCACTGACTTGAAAGTATCCTTTTCTTTCGCACTTTCACTTTTGCATGGCTTTGCTTTTGGGAGTAGGTGAACCTGTTTTGTACATGTAGACTGTGCTTTGCCTTAATTGTAATTTTCTATTCTGATTGTTGGAAAGAATATGGGGTAAAACTGTAGAATCTGTGTAGTAGATTTCTTGAAAAATAGAAGATGTGAAAGGATCTACTGTCTCCAAATCGCTTTCGAGTTATCACTTAATGCTGAATCATCATCCAGACAACAGTTAAGCAGCTATTTTGTGAAGCTGATTACATGTTAAGTACCTGAAACTCCTCAGCAGAAGACTACCACAAACTTAATTCTCCATGTCAGTTGAAGTTTTTATCACCAACGTGTACATGCTGATGATCTTTTGGCTGATTTTTGCAAGAAAGAGATCCGTGAACAACAGTTGATTTCCACTAGTTGAAAGCAAAAGATCTCAGCTTGACTTTGGAAGTGCTCAGCTGCTTTTAGTGTAGAGCCTTATGATAAGGAAGCAAGCTAAATAGCAGGCCAGAAAGTGGTGCTTTTTCTCCAAGGAGGTGTCAGAGTCTGAAATTCCGAATAGGTTTTCTTACAGAAAACACCAGCTTCAGCAAAGCAAGAAAATAATGCTGATCCTGAAATATTGTACAGATTCTCTAGAGGAGTTGCCCCTTGAAATCTATGTCCTATTCCATTGGGAGCCAGCTTCCCCAAGCATTTCCTGGAATGTATTGTGTTTCTCCTCTTTCCAGTGTCCCAGGGCCAGAGAACCTATTCTATAGAGGAGATGGGTGCTGAACTAAAACTGCTGTTAGAATAAACACAGTGGCAGCTTATTCAAATCAAACTGCGATGGGTTTGGATGCTTTGTTTCTGGGTAAAGCCTCCTTTGGAAAGTAGCTGTTTCCATATTTTGCTTCAAAGCAATTTCCACAGAACATTTTCTCTCTTTATTAGGAAGTGACAAGTATGTTAAATTTCTTATGGGAATTAACTTTATTCAGACAACTTACTGTTTGACTTAGTCTGGTTTTAAGTGAAGTTTACTTTCTGGCTTAATTTTCTATTTCACCTTATCTTGATTCTCTGATTTATATTCTTCAAATGGATACTTTTTTATATATAAAATGTGTATCTACTTAAATATTCTTATTTATATCATTGTAAAAAATAACGGCAGATGGATCCCCCTTGGTGGTTGCAAACAACAATAACATTTGATGATGAATGCACAACATTGTCATCCAAAATTGCCGTTTATGGTGAAATGCGGCCTTTAATAAGAACTTACTGTGTATGTTGAATAGTATCCTGGATTTCTGCAAAATGCCTCAATAAACTTGTCACGCAGATTTCTCTCCCTCCTGGAAAAGACAACTTAATGCCTCCTCTATGTTTACTTCCGTTTTGGATTTATCGGTGAAGGCATGCATGTGTATATACACGCTAGAAGGTTTTTATGAATTGCACAGTTATTGTTGTTTTCCCTTATACACAGAGTAAAAGGCTCCTTTCAACCTGACTGAATTTTAATTCTGTTTCAGAGAATAACAGAACAGGAAAGCTTCAGTCACATTCTGAGAGAGGGAGCATGTTGTGGGTGTCCTCTGCATAATCCTTGTGGCTGTGGGTGGCACAGCCGAACCTTAGCTTACAGAACAGCCTGATTTCTCTCCCATAACCTTGCTTTTAGTGTTTGAGGATTTTATCAACTGTTAACTCCTCAGATTAGATTTTTTCCATGCTGTGTGTTTGCCTCTGGCTGTATCCAGCAACTCTTTGTGAAAGCTTCAGGCCAACGTGGCACAGCTATTTATAAGATGATGATTAGAGGGAAATACCATGTTTAACTCACTGGAAAGAAAAGAGCTGAAAATATTTTTAAGAACCACCAGCAGTGTTTTTTTCCTTCTCTCAACCCACTAAGGCTCGTGTTTTAGTGCCAACACTCAAGGTGGTGAATCGTTACCTACAAAAGTTCCCTCTGTTTCTATGAAAAACAACCCACATTTAGCCATGTCAAAAGCCTCTGAAAAAGGCTTTCTGAGTATGATCAACAGAGTTTTTTGCCATATTCCTCTAGAGATGATTTTCTCTCATTGCACCCTGGCCCACTTGACAGTGTTTGCCCTTATGATCACACTGCCCCAAACTATCCCCTCTTGTGTGACTAAGCGTGGTTCAGGTTTGTGCCCCGGTGACTGAAATGGATTTTCACAAAAAATTGTGCTTGAAGTGACATGGAAGCAGCTTCAGGATTTATGATCTAAGAAATCACCTCTCCCATGCTTTCCACCCCTTAACTCTCAGGAGGAGGTTGTTCTGCTATACAGAGGAGGTGTGTGAGCTCGGCCTACAGAAGGTAGTTGAGGCAGTGTGATTAAGGCTGGATAAGGGAACTAGGGCAGGGAACTGTCTCAGGTGAAGATATTGGGAACTGAAGATAAAAAGAGAAGAGTGAGGTGATTATAGGGACAAGATGGCATGAATTAGATGCCCACTGCATAGGGACAGAAAGTTAAAGCTGAGATTTTCAGAGTAGTTTTAATTGTTTCTATTTTTCTCTTCTCAATTTAATGATCACTGAATCATGTCATGGTATCCTGAACACTTGTTCTGCACGTTATCAGCCTCTTAGTCATCCACCACCTCAATAAATACAGGAGGTGGTTTCAGCCTATTGAAAACATGTCTAGTCTTTGCCTTTTTGCAGCAACAGAACAATGCTTTCCTCATGTCACCTAACAGCCTTGTTCCTTAGAGGATAAGCTGAGCCAGGATTACATCACTGGTAGCATATTTTGAGCTCCACTGCTATGTCTGGGACAGTTGGGCAAGTAAATTCCTTATTTCATGCCAAAAGTGCAGTTTCTTGCTTGGTTTAAATGTATGTGTATTTTTTATTTGACTGCAAAAAAACCCATCTCTCTTTTTGCTATACAAACTACTTCCCTATAGTATTATCTTTTCTGTGCCTTTTCACTACTTTTGTGAGGTTGCTTTTTCTATTGAATCCAAGTTTGCATGTGCATTTCTGCCACATTAGGGACTGTCAGCATTATTTATTTGCATATGTTATTATTCTGTCAATTTCCTTAATTGCTCATTAGGACCACTCTAAGCATTCGTTAGCTGGGCTTTCATTTTCACCTGTCATACGCTTGTTCCTTGGCTCTTTTATGAAAAGAGTAATTCTGTGTTTTCTTCTAGTGCCTTTAGCCAAGCAAAATCTCCTTCTGTGGTGATTCTTCCATGAAGTATTTTTGAGTCTATAGGCAGTTGCAGTCCGAGCTTATTTATACATCTTTCCATTCAACTCAAGCATTTTAACTGGTCTTATCTTATTTATATTGCTTTATCACTTGGATTCCTAGTGCATGTACATTGGATAATGCAAATAATTTTTTCTCCAATTTGCTTTCTTTTGCTTTCTTCTTTTGGCTGTTTCTATTCAATGTCTGTGTCCCATTTTCAAACTTGCATTATTAAGGAAATTGATTTCCTATAATCTCTAATGGCAACACTCAGTATCATAGTTAGTCTTAAACACTGACCTTAAATAGCCAACAAGATTTCAGAGAAAAGTCTTTGCTACAAGTCTCACACAATGAGGAGTCATGTGGATCTTTAAAACCCTGTATGCTATTTGGGAAACAGGTGGAATGGCTTGAAAGAGCTGGAGCTGGAAATCCAGGAAGGTCTCTTCTCAGTCAATTGATATTGCGAAATAAATGGAACAAAGAGCACTTAGAAATTCAAGCTGCTGCTATTTGATAGTCAGGTTTATTTCAGGAGGCGGTCATAAAATTTTAACTTAGCTAATCTAGATCATTATTTGGAGTTGTCCTGGGCAAAATTATCACCGTTATAAAGTTTACAGCTTTATAAAATAAGGCTGCATTCTGTTTTGTCTCTAGATGAAATTGGGGAAGTGTTCTGGAAACTGTAAACCAAACTTTTTTGATGTTTATGTATTGAACTAAAAATTTGATATCCCAGTTTTGCCCCTTTCCATACAATTTCTCTTCAGATAACTCTTATGTGCAGATGTTTGTGTACAAATGACTGAAGTCAAAAGGCAAATTGTGCTGGAAAATTCTACCAACAAGAATTTTTTAATCTTTTTATTAACTTTTTTTTTTTTCTGAAAGATGCTCTCCTCATCTCCACATGTTCTTTGGATGTCCTTACAAATCTAATAAAGGGAATCATGAAAACCATTAAGCAGCTCTAGGATATAGTTCAATAAAATTGTGAGGTCTTACTAGAGATTTGATTTGTCAAACTTACCTATATAATTGTTAGCAACGCTACAGCACTCTTGCGAAAAGACCTTAATTTCTTCCACTTAAGATTACACCCTTATTACTGAGAGTGTTGCTACCTGGCCTCAATGCAATCTAAATATGAATTGTTTTCTTCTGTGTTTGTGAAAAATGTAGAAGTTCTTCAAATACAAAAACGTATTCAGTTGTCTTATTTTTGTAGAATCGTAAAATGGTTTGGATTGGAAGGGATTTTTAAAGGAACATCTTCAATTAGATCAGTTTGCTCAGAGTCCTATCCATTCTGACCTTGAATGCTTTCAGAGATGAGGTATCTGCAACCTCTCTGGGCAACCTATTTTGCCTTAGTTAACTTAGAAATATATGTTCCTAGGACACTGAGTAACCATCAAAAATAAGAGTACAGATCTTCTGTAGCAATAGGTAGTTCAGGATGATGGTACATGTCTACTGTATCCTTCTTTTTTCTTTCATGCCAATATAGTCTGCCATGTGTTGGTTAACTTCATCTAGCTGCATGGCATTGCAATTCCCATGTCCTGTTATGTTTCCCCTAATTAAGTTCATTCTCACAAAATAGGAGCAGAGAATAATGAGAGAAATCTAATTGCCTATAAAATGTGAATTTGATAACAAATTAAAGAGGTTGGATTTGACAACTGAGATGGCACCTTCTCTTATGGCATCTAGCTCAGATGAGAAATCCTGAAATTGTAACAGCACTAGATCCAGAAAGTGAAAACATGCTGCCAGACTTACCCCTTGCTTCCTGAAAGTTCAGGATGTGAGGTCAGTCAATGGAGGTGCCTGGCTAGGGAATGGCAAGGTGGCCACCTTCCTGCCTCTGCCAGGCCACTAGTAAGTGTCCTTAGAGCCAAAGAATGAAAATACAAGCTGATTATCAAATCTATTTTTGGCAGAAGTCTTCAGTGCGTATTTACTTAATGTCTATGTAAATGGATAATGCCAAAGCTTTGAGAATCTTAAAGGTGAAGAAGTATTAGCCTGGCTTTCCTCTGACAACCTCTTAATGCTGCAGCCAACTGCGGTGGATGACATGCACCCATGAAGATTACAAATAAAATAGATATGCACAACATAGAACACTCTTGTTCTGATAGTTTGTCACCCATCCTCTAAGTTTCCAGTTAGACTAATGGAAACGTGCATATGGATCCCCATGGCTGCACTAGGATTGCAGAGGCAGTGTGCACATTTGTATTTCCTTGATTTTAGATGTTTCAATTTGCAATGCAGCCCTTAACATTTGATTATTCCTTATGTGGAAATATACACTGTATTCTTCTGCCTAAGTTTCTTTCAGCACTAGTACAATGAGATGATGTGCATATCATACCAAATTGAGCAAGACTGTTGATCTGCTAGAGGGTAGGAAGGCTCTTCAGAGGGATCTGGATGAATTGGATTGATGGGCTGAGGTCAGTTGTATGAGGTCTAAAAGGGCCAAGTGCCAAGTCCTGCACTTCAGTCACAACAACCCCAGGCAATGCTATAGGCTTGGGGAAGAGCGGCTGGAAAGCTGCCTGGCAGGAAAGGATCTGGGGGTCCTGGTGGACAGCCAGCTGAACACGAGCCAGCAGTGTGTCCAGGTGGCCAAGAAGGCCAATGGCATCCTGGCCTGTATCAGAAATAATGTGTCCAGCAGGAGTAGAGAAGTGATCATGCCACTGTACTCGGCACTGATGTGGCTGCACCTTAAGTATTGTATTCAGTTTGGGTGCCGCAGTGTAAAATAGACATTGAGGTGCTGGAGTGGGTTCAGAGAAGGGCAGCAAAGTTAGTGAGAGGTCTGGAGAACAAGTCTTATGAGGAGCACCTGAGGGAGCTGGGATTGTTTAGTTTGAAGAAAAGTAGGCTGAGGGGAGACGTTATTGCTCTCTACAGCTACCAGAAGGGAGGTTGTAGTGGGGTGGATGTTGGTTTCTTCTCCCAAGGAACTAGCAATAGGATGAGAGACTTAAGTTGTGCCTGGGGAGGTTTAGATTGGGTATTAGGGAAAAATTCTATACTGAGAGTGGTGAGGCATTGGAATGTGCTACCCAGACAGGTGGTGGAATCACCATCCCTTGAAGTGATCAAAAAAAGATGTAGACATGGCACTTCAGGATATGGTTTAGTGTTTATGATAATGTTGGGTAGACAGTTGGACTTGATGATCTTGGAGGCGTTTTCCAACCTTAATGATTCTCTGATTCTATGAGCAAAAACCAAAAGCCTAGTGACTATATTTTATTAAAAAAAAAGCCACAATAAAAAAAAATTAGTTATGAGATATTGTCTTTATAGTTAATAAAAATTTTCTGTACCAACTGCTTATGTTTTATGTACTTAAATTCTCTATAATTTTATATACTTATAAAAAGGACTATAGTGCAAAATAATGTAACCTTTAGTTTAGTTTTAATATTAAAATAGCTTGATTTTTAAAAATATTTTAGTATCTTAGTAGCGAGGTTAGTTTGGGGGCAATTTTTTTTACTAGCTGCTGCCAAATTCTAATGTCATTGCCTGGGTGTCGTAAAGAGAACAAATTTGTGGCTAATTTTAACTTTGTATAGTGGGAATAATTTAACTTGGGGGACATAACTCTACCATTTCACTCAATTAGAGTCAAACAGACAAAGCAATTCATAATTCCTGAAGGGAAAATAAGCTTCTGTTTCATCAACACAGATTCAGAGGGCTTCATCTCCAGAATAATCTCTCAGGGCATGAAATAGGTTTCATTTGTATTTTGAACCTTGTTCACAACCAAGTAAAACCTGCAACAAGAGTTTTTCATTTTGATTTCTTAGGATTTCTTTTCCACTTCAGTGTGTTTTAAATATCTGCTAGGAAACAACAAATTACATCTTTGTGACCCATCTGAGCTCAGATCTTGGAAGATGCAGTAAATGCGTGTGCACCCTCGTGTGATTTAGGGCATACAGGCATATATGCGGTTGTCGCGTTAGGGGTCAGAGTGAAACATTTGCCTGCCAGAACCCCAAGGGCTTGTGCTGAGCAGTTCTGCAAACTCAAAAAGCAGGTTTAAGAGTTCTGCCTCGGAGCTCAGCTAAGGGCTTGCATTGAGACAGTTTGTGTCTGTCTCAGAGCCCCACTAAGAGCTCACATGGAGACAGTTTGAAAGCTAAACCAGATAGGTCTGATGTATTGAAGAGACAGATACAACAGGTTTGGAATTGCCACTGGTAAATGCACTAACTGCAAAAAAGTATAATCATTTTGAGTTAATTCCTGAGTAATGTTTGATGCAGTCAAAGGCACAGACCTTTGTAATAGTGCTGGTGAATAACAGTAATGCTAGAAAAGGTCCATTGTATATTGAAGTGGCTGTTCTTACCAAGAAGGCATCCCTCTCTTGGGTGGAGAAAGAGGAGTACAGCCTGTTGACCATCTCTGCTAGATTTTCAGTCTTCTCCCTTCCCTGAGAGTTATTTCCCTTGTGATTTTTATACCCTAATCCCCTCTGTCCCTGCCTTCTAGGTGGCATTTGGTATGATTTGGATGGAGAGTTGAGTAACATAGTCCTGTATGTTTAGCATGTACTCGGTTAAGTTCATTACCATACTTAGGGGTATATATTTTAATATTAATTTTGCCGTTAATTAGGCCAGACACTCTGGTCTTCAAAATTTAAGAACTGTTTGCTTTTGTTGGCTTAGTCAGAACAGGACTGTCTTATCTTTACAAGAGGAAAGGTTATATAGTTCTAAGCATTCAGGCTTACATTAGAATTCAGATAGGCTGTGGGTTGCACTTGATTTGCTTGAAAAACACCAGAAATACCACATTTCTGGTCATCTTGAAAATGTTAACAGAACAGATGAGGGATCGGGCTGCAGAAACTGCATCAGCTGGTTCCCAGCTTGTTCATTTGTTTCAATATCTAGTCCTTTAAAAATTTATTTGTCAATATCCTTGTGCTGTTCTTGTGGCAAACAGTAGCACTGAAAGACTGGAGCCTGCTTTTTTCCTTGCCAAAAAGGCTATGCTGAGCCTTACCTCATTTTTCATTTTAAATGACACAGTCATTGGAAGCCTAGGAGAAGCATAAACTCCTTGAGGAGATATGTAAGAAATAATTTATTTTTTTAAGTTAAACTTGGCAGTGAAGGTTCAGAAAGGCTTTAAGCCACCTTATAAAAACCCATCTCTTCTACGAAAAATGATGACAAGGGACTCACTTTTTAAAAGGTCAGATCTTTGGGATGAGAGATGCACTATTGTGTGGGATAGAGAGCCATGCCATCCAGGAGGCACTAGGATTAATGTGTTCTACATCATGACTCATAATAGTCACATTCAGTATAAATGGTAAATATTTTTTTCTCCTCAGAGTTTGTGCCACAATGGGATATAAGCTTTTCACTTGGCAAATAGTGTCAGTGCAGGAATTTAGAGAATATAAAGGTTTCTGACAACTGTCAGTTCAGAAATCTGTGACAAGAGACATAAAAACAGTGATGATAAATCCACAGTAAGGGACAGCTTAACTTTTTGATCTTGAAACATTTGCATGTATTTTATTGTCTGATATGAACTTATACAATTTTAGACATAGAGAGCGATAGCCTATTGTGAAATAAAGTTATTGTGATTAAAAGTAAGTCAGAATTAATTTTTCTTCCTTAGGACAATAAAAAAAAATAAGACTGAGGTTATTGAACATTCCTCTGACTTCTGTTGCTGTTACTTCTCTGAGCTGTAACCTTAAAGATCTGTTTTTGACACAAGCACAGAATTCTTGACAAGATGACCAGAAATGTGATATTTTTGGTGTTTTTCAAGCAAATCAAGTACAACCCACAGCCTATCTGAATTCTAATGTAAGCCTGAATGCATAGAGCTATATCACCTTTCCTCTACAGCATGATGCTTGAAAACTGTGGTAACAGGAGAAAGCTGCAGCCTAAAAATTCAATTTATATACACACGCTTAAGCGCAGCTCCGTGCAGTTCTACAGTTTGCAGAGTTGCCAGCTCTCACATAGAAACTGTGAGTGTCATGACATGTAATATCATTATTAAAATATCAGCTTGCTGAGAACCTGGATTTTCTGAGAAATAAATAAGTGAGCTTTCTGTTGTGGAAAAGAATTGAGAGGTAAGAATCTACAAGTCTCAGCATTCGGGGCACAGACTGAGCATTTTTCTGCAGCCACATCAGGTAGCCATTTTGCCCTCTCCTAATAGCAATATTTTGATGATGCTAAGTAAAAATCTATGACTACCTTGAAGATCCAGCAATTGACTTTGTCCAAAATAAGGAGTCTTCAATCAGTATTAGTGCTTGCTTATTTTTTTCATATCCATAAATCTTCTCATGCAGTTTCTTTAGCAAATGCTACATTTTTGTGCAGCCAGTGTCCCATGTAACCCAGCATCCGAGTTCTGTGTTGCAGGGACAACACATGTACCTGTCGTATTCCACTGAAATCTGCCCTAAACCAGAAGGGAGTCTTGATGAAGTTCTACTTGAATCCAGATGTCAGAGTAGGTGTAACTGTTGGCTAATTACAAATGCTGTTTGGATATATGGTGAAAGCTCTCAGAATGACTATATTTCTTTGTTGTGTTTATGAAATTGTGCTCAGCAAGCTCTTCTGCAAATTCTCACCACTGATGGGCTTTCTCTTCATTCTCATTTCTTTTGCATTCTTTTGTCTGGAGTCTTTCACTTGCGGGTTATTTAAATGTCCAAAGTTCAAGTACAGTTTTGGGTTTTGTACCTCTGAAATTCTTGACATTGTGGATGATGGGACCTGTAAGTAAAGCTCTCCTCAGATGCTATCCTAGGGCCAGATTAACTGCTGGAATTTGTGGCTTCCATATTGTGCGAGTGGTCTCATGAGATCGTTTGCTAACTGCAAACTGCTTGACAGAAAGCAAGCTAGTGATCAGGAACTGCTTACTGTAAGATGACTTTTCACTGCTGGAATAGAAGGAAATGAATGTAAATGTGAACTCATAGGAATATTTATGGGTAGATTCAATAATTGTTCTTTTTTTATACAGTATTAGTTGCCTTCTACCATTACTGTAGCCTACTGATAAGAAAATGTAGGCATAGTGTTTATTTGTTTCACATCTCATGTTTGTAGTGTTACTGAATGGAGCACTAGCTTGAGGGTCTTCTGAAATAAGTGATTTGTACTAAGGTTTTGTCTGTGTGTTATTGCTGAGGGAAATGATACTTTCTATAATTGAAAAAAAAAAAAAAAAGGAAGGGGGATATAGTACCTGATGAGTACCTGTTTACCTACCTGTGAGGCTAAAGCTCCACACAAATCTAGGCTAGCTCTTCCCTTAGTCCCACTACACTGTCTTGCACAGCCTACTGCTAGGAGTGACACTGTAATTGTCACTCAGTGTAGTTTTAGACATGTCTTCAGGAATTCCTAATATTTAATGATCAGAACCTGCAGAAGGATATTTAGTAGTGTTCAAGACCAGAAGGTATGACCCTAATTTGGCAAAGAAGATGCAGCCGAACAGAGCACTCATACGCCTGAATGCTTTTTGTGGATTAGATTTTAATTCTTTAGATTTACTGGACATTCATAATCTGAAAGTTCTCACTAATGTGAAGCCAAATTTTGACTCAGTTACTCAAACTGGTGCAAGGCTGTTCACGTGGTTAATTGGTCTGAAGTCAAGATCATTGCGTGAGAGCCTGATATGACAGCATTTATTAATGAAGTGCAAATTAATCTCAGTGGAACTGGTAGTTTAAGTGCCCGTCTTTGAAAAGAGCCGCTTTCTTTGCTGAAATATACAATTACAATTCTTTGATAGGATACAAAAAGCCCTGAGAATAATGTTTCGGTCATAAGGTCCCTTGGTATGTTTTATCTAAATTCTTGATCAACATACCAAAACTGGTAAAGAAACTGCTCCAGGAGCTCCTTCAGATTAATAATGAATCTACTTTATTCAGGGGAGAAAAACTGCAAGGAATGCAGGAATTTCTATATAGGGCCAACTAAATCTGTAAAGTTCAGTCATTTACGTCCCCCCATTATCTACTCTCTAAGCCATGATTTAATGAGCTCTCTTTAACTGGAAACACAACAATCATCATACTGAAGTTCTCTGATGCCCCTTGGAAAAGAATGCTTCATATTCTCTCAAATAAGTCAGAATGAAAGAAATCTGCATATCCTTCATTCTCTGAAGTCTTGTAAGGCTCATTTACATGCACACACAAAAAAGAAGCAACCAAGAATTAAAATTATTGTCAAGCAATGTAATTTCTGGACTTTATGAATAATCTAAATGATGGTAAACAATCAATATATGTCCAACAGCTCATTCTTCTCTGAAGTAACAAGCGATAGGACAAGAGGAAATGGCCTCAAGTTGTGCCAGGGAAGGTTTAGGTTGGACATTAGGAAGAATTTTTTCACTGAAAGGGTTGTCAAGCTTTGGAACAGGCTGCTTAAGTGCTTAGGGACATGGTTTAGCAGTGGACACACAGAGTAGGGGTTTGATGGTTGGACTCTATCTTGAAGGTCTTTTCCAACCTAGATGAATCTATGATACTCTTCTATGATTCTTACAAAGAGCAGACAGAGCTGGGAAAAGAACACTTAAAACCTCAGGCCTGTTGATATTTTTTTTCTTCCAGGTTTATTTAAAATTGCAAGTGATGAAGTAAGTTAGTCTAAAAAATTATGTTTAAATGTAGAATTATTCATTTCCTGTAATTTGTTGGAGTAAGAAGGCAAGGGGAATAATTTCCCTAATTTACTTAAAATTGTATAAGCTACATATTTTAATAGAGGTATATTAAAAGTCATTACCTATGTACTTACCAGGAAATGGGAAAAAAGTTGAGGATTCCTTGTATTACATGGTAAGAAACAATTTTATTTTTTTCTTCCTGATTTTTGTTTGGTTTGTGTTTTTTTAAAGGACATAAAATAGTTGGAAGAACCTGTGATCATAGTTATCTATTGAAGAACTATTCAAAATACATAGTTCAGGTACCTCTTTGGATGCTTGTTTCTTGATTCTTGATCAAATAGTTCAATTTATGTTAATTAGTTCCTGTCTTTTTCTTTTTCCCATGTTTTGTCTATACAGTCAAAAGTAATGGAATAAAATTCTGTAGAAAGAGCAAAGAACTGTTTGGATGGAGGTATGAATTTGCTCTTTTTCCCTTCAGGGATAAACAGAGTGATGCCTCCAATTTTGTAATATTTATGTAAACTTTTGAAAGGATGCTGTTCACGTTTTCTCGGGCTATTGCAACCTACTTATTCAGCCACACCAACTCTGTTTAATTAATAGGCTTACAAAGTTCCTTTCAAACTTTACTGCTAAATGCAATCGGATGTCTCTTTTTTTAACTGAACTAAAGACCGAGGGGAGCTGCCTTTCTTAAGAAGAAACAGAAGTGACCAGCATTTATATATATACGTCTCTACATACAAATGCAAGTGAGTATGTGTGCATATGTGAGAGAGAGAGGGAGAGACTTTCTTTTTCCTGGAAAGCAAAGATATATGCATATCTTCAGGGTAAGAAATCGCTGGCTTCAAGGGGGAATGGGCAGTGGTTTATTAATGATCTTCTAGTGCATGTAGCGAAGTACGTCTGTGTGGCAGTGGATAGGATCTTAGCCATCTCCCTAGAGCCAGATGCTAAATATAGAGCACAGGCTGCCAAGCCTGCATCCTGTGGAGGGCTGAGAAAGAGCAGGGCAAAGACACTGTTTTGTGGTGGTTAGAAGCAGCCTTTCTAGAAAAAAACCCAGATATCCCATGGAGCTTCATGACAGTAGAATAATAGACTCATGGCCCAGGGGCTTCATAGCTTCCATGTTGGGAATAAACTTTGCACCACGTGGAAAGCCATTTCCCAAACACACGCTGTGCATTGGAACCACCTTTAACTGCTTCTCCCAGGTCTGCTGCTGCCACCTCTGATAAAGTAACAGTCACAATACGTGGAGAGAAATATTCAATAGCATATTGTGGTGGGGTAGCCTTGGTGAAGGGCCAAATGCCCACCCTGCTGCTCAGTTGCTCACCCTTTTCAGTAGAGTGGAGCAGAAAAGGGCTCATGAGGTGAGATAAATGTAGGTAGTCCATGTACCAATTACTGTGATGGGCAAAAGAAACTTGACTTGAGCCTTATGTGATATGGTCAATGAGATAATATGAAAAGCGTGACTTGATATACCTAACAAGTTAAATTAAAAATATTTGGAAATAATGACTTATCTTAAAACTAAAGAAAAAGGAAAAAATGCAAGCTCTTCAGAATACCTGAAATCCAAAGTGATACAGAGTGCTTATTAATGTAAAGCGAAGGCTTAATAATCTGTTGAGAGGAAAAAAACGCACATAGTAAAGAAAATTAGCTAAAAGAACCTTTATGAAAAGGGCAATGGAACCAGTAAAAAGATTCTGGCTTATCTCCTCAGGAGAGCTCATCTGAAAGTCATTTGTCAAATAAGAACTGAAAAGGCATGTGATAAGAGATCCTAGATCTATTAAATCTGTCTTTTAGAATTTCTATATCTATTGTGTTATATCAACTCACAATACCAAGTGGAAAAAAATCGTATTTTAAAATGTGAAACTGCCAGTTATATCAAAAGATGCAATTGCATCGGAGGAGGCAGTTTCAAATGAAGACTGAAAATACTTAAGGTTTAGTAAAACTTCTAGGAAGTTTGCTAAAATTTTAGGAACAAGAAGGTGTTTGAAAAGTCTGTGGAAGAGACAGTGCCTAATCAGTTGATCTGTTTTCAAACCTACAGCTACTACTTTCAGGATGAATAAAAAAAAACGATCTCTGGTGCTGTTTGCCATTGCAACACACTGGTTTTTTGAAAGAAAAATGCATGTATAGAATGAGTGAATTTTGAAAGCCCAGACGCCACACTAAATCATATTTACTTGCTTGCATAATTGTAATTTTTATGACATTATTATTCTATTACTGCAAGTATGTTATGCAGCGTTTCACCACTGTACAAATGAAATGGATTTTAGCTGTTGTATATATCTATATATTTACAACCTTTATCTCACAACAAAGTTTGCAGTTCATGAGAGGGTGGTCATCCAGAAACCATGCAAGAAACCGCAACAGAAAATTGAAAAAAATTGTTCAAATGTCCAAATGAAGATTCAAATTTCTAATCAATTGGTTTCTATGGATATAGGAGCATATATAGCTGTGACTCTTACTGTTAGGTTTCCCTTTGAGTTATTAAAATGTACACTGCCTGAAGGAATGAAGATTAATGTGCGGTCTGCTACTGAAAATGAGGCAGCCTGTATCGTAAGGGTGGAAGATTCAGATAACCTGTTATCTGTGATGAATGGAGTCCGCTCATGCTAACTCACAAAGGTACTTGTTTTGTCATCGTGACTCATAAAAGGACTTTGACTATGCTGAGTGGCTATTGTTCCTTGTTTGAACTATTTTAAATGATGTGAATTCTGTTTGATCTTAAAGCACAGAAAAAAAATCTGCCTTGTATTTATTCCAAGAAATAGCATTGTGTGTCAAGATAGATTAAGGAAAACATTGGCTCCTTTTGTGGTTTATTCATAAATACTGTGACCTTCAGAAAAATCACTTAATCTACCCTCTAACTCTATTGCCTATTTTATAAATAGTAATTCTCAATTTTAAGTGCATTTTTGAGAAGATAATCTATCAGTGGTTTCAAAAAACGTGAGATGCGATGATGATAACGGATAGAAAAATGGCAAAGTAAATGTTGTTTAGCTTCCTGTTCTTGCTGGGTCATTTTCTGTAGCTATAGAGGCGCTGCCTGGAATATTAAACAAGTATACCTTAGTGCAAGGAAACATGGGCTTGGCAAAGGAATTACTGGCCCAGAGTCTACAGTCTGTGACTCAACAGAAAATCAGACTAGATCATCCTAGTAGTGTTCCTCACTTCAAAGTTCAGTTAATGTTAGCAGTCTCTACTGAAAACACCAAGCAAAACACCTGTTAATAGATTGTATTTGATACAGCTCTTCTTACTTTGCGTATTATCTCCAGTTCTCCTGACTTCTCTGTTGGTAACAGGCAGTACGGAGCACAGAACCCCATGTCATTTTTTATGCATTTCTACCAAACTAAGGTATTTCCATTTGTGTATAAATGGCAGCATAAATGTAAACCCTCATGCCAGTCCTGCGCAGAGCTCTCTGATGCAGCCCTTGTGAAGGAGCTTCTCCTCTTGAGCTTGCAGGAGCATTGCTGTGAGCTCATGTGTCATGCAGGGAGAGCCACACAGAAACTGTGACCAGGAGAGGAACTGCTTATTCAAGTTTCTGTAGTACTGTGGCCAGGAGACTAGTATAAGATTTCCAGTTTGGAGTTGAGTTTTAGCGCAGGACATTTCCCACGACCTGCGTAAGAGAAGTGGGATGAGGATCCACCACGAGACACATGAAGACTTTAAATCCAATTCATGGTAGTTCTGTTTGTTTAATAAAAATGATCACAAGGTGTTTAACACCTTCAGTTAGTGTCCTACCTTGCTGATGATTACTTTGCCCAGAGCTCTGCTACCAAGCTGGGCCTATGGGCGTCCCTCAGGAAGTGTGCTGCACACTAGCATCTGCTGGTAACTCAGGTTTTGGTGACAAGGAATTGTGTGGCAAAAACTGCCACATAGTCTGACTTGCTTTTTCTCTTCTTACAACAGTAGGAAAGGAAAGTCAGAAGCAGGATAGTTTTACCCTTTAGTCTGCTATCTGGCCATGTATAAAGTGGATCTTCCCTTGGATCACCTTACAACATTTTAAAAGGAAAGACAAAAAGAAAGAAAAAAACAAGAAAGACAATAGATTCTTTTCTGGGCTTTCTAAAGCCCTGGCTAAAAAGAAAAACAAATTTAAATGTGTCACTGATGATATCCAGCAAAGACTATAATTGGATTCCTGGGCTTTAAACAGTATCATTGGCTAGCTGACTTAACTACAATACATCACCAAATATTCTTGTGCCAAGACAGGTGGAATATTGAAGGTCTTAATGTACTATATTTGTTGTTAATGAAAAATTTACCATTCTGAGAGCTTTTTCTTAATCAGGAAACCCAAAGGATTTGGACCTTCTTTTAAAAAGAAAATAAAACTATGGCAATTCCTGTCACTGCATTTAAAATTCTAGCTTCAAAACATTTAAAACAGTTGAGAAATTAGTTTAGTAGAAAAAAGGCATAAAATATTAATAACCTACTTTAAAAATTACCATTAACAAACCAAGGCAGGTGGAAGGATTTATGACACTCTCCTCTCAAATTTTCCACTTACATTGTTCTGTAATTAAAAATATTTAAGATTCTACAATAATTGGTTTAGAATCACTATCATTCCTGGATAGTCAGCGAGAAGAGTGGGAGTGTACTAAAACGTATGTCAAATGCACAAAAATAGCCAACTTAATTACAAGAAAAACAGAAATGTTTTTACATTTCAAATTGAAAGAGAAAGTAGGAACAGTAGAGGCTGTTCCCGTATGCAAATCAATGACATTCATGTAGTTTAATATCAACTGAGCAAAGTTTCTGAAAATATTTCAAAATTTTGGGAAAGATTGAGATTTTCATGACTAAAACAGCTTTACACAGGATTATTTTTGTCTGCATAAAAATATTTATTTTGCTTTTTTTTGGAGTGAAAGGAGTGGTAAACCCCATTAAAATACTGGTTTTGTAAAAGGTAAAAATCTCAATTCCTGCTTCTCTTTTGTTTTCTTACAGTGGGAAAAATAAGAAAGGAAAAAGGGAGAATCTCGTCTATTTCAAAACAGTCTGCCCCGAAAGTGTTAAGCAAAACAATAAATATGTTGTTTTATCTTACATTCTTAATAGCTTGCCAAAAAATAGGTATGTTTTCTATGATAGATTCTACTCTATTGTAGCCAAGGCTGTAGTTCACAAAAGGGGAGCCAGAGGAGGTGCAATGATGGTGATGTGAAATGGGAAACTGGCTTGAGGCAGAACGTTGCTGTTTCCAGAAAGCATAGAATTACTGGTAGTTCCAACTATTGGAACAATTATTCACATCAGAAATATCACATTCTTTCCAGGAACCGCTGTTTAGAGTAGAGAATACTGAAATAGCAAATGCAAAACCCATTAAGAGCCAAACAGCTTCTTAAAATACTTTTTCTAATACAGACCTGCAGTATTTTAATGATCAACTTTCTACTGTAAAAGGTCAGACTGCTGAGATGCAGCTTTTCAACTGATATAAACAGGTATAATTCCACCAGCATCACTGACTTTCATCAACTGACATTTGGCTTTTTCTCAACCCCATAAGGCAAGGTCTGCACAGGAAGTGATCAGCACAAGTGATCCCATTCGAGGGAAACAGTGCCCTCAAAACAGATGCTAAATGAGGCTTAGGACTTAGATCTCTTTCATATGGTTGAATTTGATCAATAAGTGCCCACTTTGTAGTGCATGGTGTGGGGTGAAAGCAGACTTGGGGATTTATCTTTTCCTAAAGGACATTAAAGAACTTTGAAGATGTCTCTCTCACATTGGAGGGCAGATGATTCTAAAGACAAGCAGAGTTCAAATTACATTTCACACAAACACATGTGCACAGAATGTTATGCCTATTAAATAAATACGTAGTATTACTAAATTGAAAGGCTTCAGATCTGGTCCCCCACTGTCTGAAATTGCTTCTTTCAGGATTGCTATACTGATGTTAGGGTATTTCCTATCTTTGAAAGATACTGATATATTTTATACAGTGTCTGAGTGGTTGAAGTAATCTGTTAGTTATATTAATACATATGATCATTAATAATATGTTATTACATATATGAGGCTGAAATGTGCAAAAAAAGCTTTCTTACATTTACAGACCTGAGAGAAAATCTTCAGGTTACTGTCCTGGGTATTGTCTCTGCAGTTATATTAACAGAGAAAAATACCTTGAGCTACCACAGCCAGACTAAATCCAGCAGTACAGAAGGTGGTGTAGGGGAGTAGCATATACTTTTTTGGTTGATAAAATCTTAGATCTTGGTACATAGTTTGAAATAATTTTGCATTACATAGATGCTTCTATTTTTTTTTTTTACGTATTTTATAGATGAATGTTCCATGCTCAAGCCCCAGAGTCTCTATAACCTTTCTAACTACGCTTTATTGTCTATGCCAGATGGCTGAGTGAGCATCAGGTTGTTTTTGGTCTTATTTAGTAAAATAATATATTAAGTGCAAATCATAAGAATGTGATAGCGGAAGGGAGAATCAGATTTGCTTATTTTTAATGCAGACTTTGTGATGTTTCTAAAAATTGTTTCTGCTGATAAAGATTTAATGGAAAAGTTCAAGATGGTGCTAATATTACACAGAAGATAAACTCAGCACAAAACTTCTATTGAGTAGAAAAGCTCAGAAGAAAAAAACACCTTTCTCAATTGGCCTGAGAGCATTTTGGTTTTCAGAATCGCATGCTCCTTGCTGAGGACACCATGCCTGTGCACTCTAAGTGCACAGAACACCTTTAAAACACCGCATAAACTAGATACTAGTGTATGTTGAGTTTTTGAAACTGCACAATAATTTAGTGGCTCAGTAATTCTGATTGCTTGTTGCACCCTCATGATCCTTCCAAGGATTAGCCACCTGGGGCAGTGAACTATTATTTTTATGGCACAGTTGATCCATTTTCAGTTCTGTCCACACTTCTGGAGCCCTGCTTATTGTTAAGCTGTATACAAAAGCTATATACAAATAGTGTTTGCAATATGACATCTCATTTACAGCTGCTTCTGTAAATTATTTCTATTTATGTCAATTGCCATGTATTTAGGTTTGGGGAAGCAATCAATATAAATAGCACCGACGTTTTCCACTTTAAGTTAAAACTGTGGATGTAGACCTTCTGATAAAGGTAGTACTAAATTGAAAAATAAGCTGCATAACCCAGTAGAATCAGGCTTTTTGAAAAAGTGTACTTCTTTCACTCGTCCAGTGTGAGGGAGACAATTAATTAATTTGCGGCTATTTCAGGTACCATGAAGAGACAAGACCACAACATTGGAATCTGACAGAGCTACCAGTGGTGTGCTAACAGCTAGAGCAAGATTCTGCTGAAATAGGTTTGTGTCTGCATTTTTTTTTTCTCCTTTTTACACTTTTCCTTCTCATTTGCAGACTGTTATATTTCTGTAATAGCTTAGCAGCCAGGAGAGAGAGAGGAAATGGCAATCCCTAAGTAGAACTAGCTGAAGGAAGAGCTGCAATTACTTTGGGATCACTGCGTACTGTAGGAGTTTGCCCTCTTGGATTCTTTTGCCTTCTATTATTAAGTCTTCCTTATGTGAATATTGCCAATAAAGGTGAGAAATAAGAGTACCACCTTTTAGAAAATGTGACAGAACATCCAAAGGGCAATCCAACTCTGACTATTAAGTAGAGTCCCAGACCAGTTATCCTCAAATTATACTATTTGCTATAGAGAAATCTAAGCTAAACCCACCAGATAGACTAACAAATACAGCCAAATGAGAATGATTTGGGTCTATTCATACCTGTGTAAGATTACTTCACTGTTGTTATGCACCATATGGCTGAGGAAGTGCCTAGAGATTTTGCATTTTTAATATCAATGTTCTTTTATAGTGTCATCTCATTGAGAGGATGTATTGGGTCTGGATGAGATGGAGTTAATTTTGTCCTTAGCAGCCCTCATAGTGATGTGCTTTGTATTGGTATCTAGAAAGGTGTTGATAACACGTTGGTGTTTTGGCTACTGCTGAGCAGTGTTTGTATGACATCAAGGCTGTCTTTCCAACATTCACCGTAAGATCTTGGGAGGGGACATAGCCTGTCTCCCTCTTCGTACATGGGATTGATGTGGATTATTTTATTGTGCAGGTTCCTGAGGTCCTTGTACACCATTATGTGAGCTGTTTAATACCGCTAATTAACATTGTTAGAATACTATGGAGTTTGTTGAATCAGGTGTTGTCCTGGTGTAAGAGAAGACAACTCTTTGGTGAAGAGACACTGAAATGTGCCCTGAGGCAGCCAGTCCCTGTGTGGCAGGATGTGTGGAAGGATTTGGGCAGGTTCCTAGGGCAGTTATCACCTCCAATAAACTGGGACTCTACACCTGAGCGGGTAACCAACCCTGGCAAACTGACATGCCATCTGAGAGAAGGTGCCTTCCCTAGCCCAGGGAAAACCAGCAGCTTCTAGCACTGTACTGGGGCCTGGCTTATGCCTGTGTAGCCACAGTTCAGTACTCTGAGGACTGTGGCTGAGGCAGGGACCAAATTACAACTGCAATAATATCCCAGTACTGAATAAGAAAGAGTGGACAAGCAAAACAGTGGTTCCATATCATGAATTGGGACAAAAGGGTAGAAAGCCAACAGTGAAGAAAGAGAAGTGGTCTTTTTGACATCTGGAATAGCTGGAAACAAGTGTAACAGTGAGGAGTAGCGGCTCTGACCAACAGCACAGTTAACAATAAATAAAGCAAAAGAGCAGGCTGTAAATGTTGCTGTGGGGAGATGCAATAAGTGCAGATGGGAGTGATGACTGAGGCAAGGCTGTCTGGTAAAGACAAGGCTGTGAAGCAAGTCTGAGAGATATTGGGCAGAAAATGAGGTGATGCAAGAGGGTGCAACAGAGGTGGCAGAGGGGCCCTAAGGAAAAGCTGGCTAATGGGACAGCAATGCTGGGACAGCAATGCTGACCAGGAAACTCTAGGTGGGGAAGATAACAAACACACAGGCATTTTGTAGAGGAGTGAAAGGACAGGTTTCCAGAAGATGCAACAAGTCCTTTTGGGCTCGGAGCAGGCAGCAGGAGACAGAAAATACACTACCAGAGAGAAGTAGAAATGACTGGTGACAGGGCTGATGGTGAGCAGGAAGCAACCACCCCTGCTGACATGCTTGTGCAGAAACTGAGGCGGGATCACGTAACAGAAACATTATACAAGTGGATCAATAAGAACAGAGCCATGACAGAAGGAGATGAGTAGTTATGTAAGTAAGAAGGATATGAGGGCAAGTGGCATATAGAAAGGCAAACAGATGCAGTCATGCTGAAAGGGAGTGAGAGGAGTACATGGTTATCAAAAGCAGGAGTGAGGACAAGTATGGACCACTAAAGGACAGCTGTTTTGGCAGGAAATTCTACTTCATCTGACTGGGATGGAGTTAACGTTCACTGCAGTGGACTATGTAGTACTCTATTTTGGATTTATGACTAAACCAGTATTGGTAATACACTAGTGTTCTGGCTGTTGCTGAGCAGTGCTTGCACAGCTTCAAGGTTTTATCTGCTTCCCACTCTGCCTCCCCCCATACCCTCAGTGAGGGTGTAAAAAAGACTGGGAGGAGACAGACAGGACAGTTGACGTGAACTGGATAAAGAGATATCCCATAACGTAAAGCATTATGCTCAGCAATAAAACTGGGGAGGGGGGAGCAGGGAAGAGTGTGTTCCAAAGTAGGTGTTGCTCAGGGATTGGCTGAGCGTTGGTCTGCTTGTGGGTGGTGGTGAGTGATTGCTTTGTGGGGGCTTTTTTCCCCCCTCTTTCCCTTGCTTATTAAACTGTCTTCACTTATTAATTTCACTTATTAACTACATTAAACTGTTGTTATCTCAAGTTTTCTAGCTTTTGCTCTTCATGTCCTTTCCCCTGTCCCACTGGAATAGGGAATAAACAAACAGTTGTGTGCAAGTTGTGCTGCTGGCTGGGGTCAACCCACTGTGGAGTTGAATGCTGCTGCCTGGAAAGGCATTGAAGGCCAGCAGCTAAGGGAGTCAGGAAGGAGAGGCAGCTATGGGAAGTCGCTAAAGGTAGCTGCGTTAGAGCTGTAAGCCTACAGGCAAGGGAAGTTTTGAGAGCAGCCCCTAAGGAGGATGAGGAGGCTTGCCAGCAAATGAAATAGCAATCACAGGCAGAAAATGCTGATGATGTGGCAAGAGAAGGCTGCAGACAATGTAGGGACAAGCAGGGCAACAAGTAGAAAAGAAAGGGAAAAGAAGAGCACATGGACAGCAAATGCAACTTCTGGGCAACACTGAGAAAGCAAGCAGTGTATGGAGCAACAAGCTGAGGATGAAGTTAGGCAGCAGACCGAGGCTTGGAAAGGCTCACTGAGCATAGGGTAGGAATGTGAAGTGCAGGGCAGAGGCAGGGGGCTGGCAACAGCAGGAAGCAGCAAACAGGCTGGTAAAGAGAGATGACAAACGTGGTCCAGCATGAAAGTTAAGAATAGTCAGCAAGTCAGGTATTGAAATGAGGTGATGAAGGCAGGAAGGGGTGCAGTGTAGACAAATGGTGATGGGCAGCAAGAGAAGGTTGAGCGTGCAATCCAGAAACACAGCCTTGAGAAGTCATAGAGAGGACATGTTTACAAGCACAGGAAGCAAGTGGTGGCCAGAACAAACCGACAAGAGAGGCAGTGAGAGTAGGCAGCTAAGGGAGTTGGTGAAGGCAAGCAGGAAAAGAAAGAGCTTGTGCTGTAAGAGGAAGGGTGGCAATTGCCAGCAATATATGCTAGTGGCATGGGAATCGGTCAGCGAGGAGGGGTGGGAGGTGCAGGGGACACAGAGGGGCAGGAGGAAGCAGTAAGTGTAGGAGATGTTCGGTGGTGAGGGTAGACGGTGACAGGCAGTGAATGAACAAGCACAGGCAGCAGATGGGAAATAGGAAGAAGTGAGAGCTGTCTGCAAACAGGGCCTTTCCTGGCAGAGGGAGACAAATGAAGCAGCAGGAATAGGCAGGATGGGAAACAGAGCAGTAAGTAATGGCAGACCGTGGCATGACAAGGAGATCTGAGAGAAGTCCTGGGCATTTGGGGAGCAAGAGCAAGCAGTAAGTGGAGTGGTAAACAAAGGTACTGTGGGTAGAGAGCAAACGCAGTTGCTGGGGAAAAAGGAGCAGGAAGCAGGCAGTAAATGGGGCTGGGCAAAGCAGGTCAGTGAATGAAAGTAGCAAGGCACATATATGATGGGAAAGAGAGCAGCTGTGAGGAGGGACAGCAGAGTTGGTAAGAGAGGTGTTGAGGGTGGTTGACAGAGAAGGACAAAGCTGTGGGACTGCAGGAGAACGTGACAATGGGACAGGAATGCAGTAAATGAAGCAATAAAATGAGATGAGGTAGGGGTGAGGGGAGAGGCAGTGAAGGGAACTAGGTGAGGGCAGATGCCAGACTAGAAGCCAGGCAAGGCAGGGATTGATGAGGCAGTAAGGTAAGCAGCAAGTAAGGTGATGTGGCAGCAAAAGGCAACAAGGAAAGGATCAACAGGAATAGAGAACAGAAAGAGAGAAGTTGATTTCCCCCTACCTGATTTTTTCCTGAAGGGGCAAGGATCGCACTATTCCCTCCATCCCCGCTCTCCTTTCTGTGGTTTTAAATAGAATAGGACATTTTTTTCTTAATTACTGTCTCCACAAGACACAGGATTTGAAAGGTACTGACAGCAATTCTTAGGTTTTTTTTTCAGGAAACTCTGGGCTAGCTATTAACAGAACCAAATCCTCAAATCTTAACATGTTGGCATTTCCTCCTTGTCTGTGTTAATGAGCTGAGGTGCTTACCTTTCAGTTGTTGTCTCTGTCCTTTTGTAAAAGGAATTTGTTCAAGCACGTCCATGTCACAGATTGCCCAAAAAACCTGTGCCAGCTTCCCATATATAAGAAAGGTATAGTCCACTATGCAGGGACCTGGCAGGCTGGCTGGAAATGGACATTGTCTAAATCTGACTGTTATGGAGTGAAAAGAGTTAAAAACTAGCTGTGAATGAAGTAGTCAGACCTGTTTTGTATTGACCTAGCTGATTTTTTAATAGGGGACTAGGAGTAATTTATTGCTTCAGTCAGTGATGTTTACTCACTCATCAACTGGGAAGTAAAAAGGATAGATGCATCATTAGCAAAAGCCGTATCAAGAATTTACAAATAAAAAAAAAAAAAGGGATAAAAAAATCATTATTTGCTATTTATGTTTGCACCTGAAGTGATTCTGAGATTTTTCAAATTGGTCTCATAGATCAGTTACATTCAATGGCAAACTCATATATTTTATTACAAGAGGTAATTTCAGGATTTGTCTAAAACTGATTCACAGTAAGCAAAGATCAGCTTATCAGGCAATATCCTAAGCAGGAGCAGCAAGGAAGCAATCCCATGGAGTTGACTCAGCCCTTTGCCCTTCTAAAGCAGATAAATTGAATTGCATGCTGTTTGCTGTGTGGCATCTTTCAAATGAAACATGAAGGAAAGCAGCCCTATTGACTTTGTGTGGAAACTAAGGCTCATGTTCATATCAGCCTATCTAAGGAATCAACTCCAGTTTTCTATTAAGGAGTTACGATGTTGGCCAAGTTACTTTCTCTGCTCGGTGGAGAAAGCGCCTCAAAGTCCATCTCCACAGAGTACAGAAATTGCCTCCATATTCTTCATGTTGCCTCCCCTACATATTTTGGGAAATAATCATTAAAAATTGAGTGCACACCAAGAGTTCCTGATCACCAGTTCCCCTCTGGTGGTCTCCATTTGGTGGCAGGCCTGCTTACTACTGCTCGCCCATGGAACAGCCGATGGATTCTGGTCATGCCATGCATACACTGTGTATGATTAAGCATTTAGGCTGCCTGTAGGGTGAGTGATTATAATATATTTATTTCTGGCATCAAAGAGAACTCACATTTAATTAGCTTTTCCCAAGTGAAACTGATACTGTGAGGGACTGTCAGGGAACTAATTTCAGATTGTGTACCATTGCAAGTCAAGTTTCTTTGAAATATTTAAGAAAAAAGTTTATCAAATAAAATGTCAGGTTGCTGCTGGTTTTATATCAGTCTTTGTGTAAAAGTAGAAATGGGGAGTTAGCTCATTTTCTTTCGAAGTTACAAGCTTTACTGTCAACACACCCCCAAACACAAAATTCTGAAAGAGATTAAGGCAACTTTGCCGATGGGAATCTAAGATAAAGGTAGCTTTGGAAGGACATCAAAACTAATGAAGTCTGGTTTCCTCTGGATTTGTGTCTTATATTTGTATACCTGCACTACCATCATAATCATGCTAGATTTTAATTACAAGCACCTTTAACAATCTGTCCCCTCTGCTAGCTGGTATAAGGTATTATCAATGTTCTCAACCACTGTTGACTGATTAGGTCACAGAAAAAAACGGGTTGGAAGGAACCCTAAAAGGTCTCTAGTCCAATTTCCTGCTCAACACAGAGTTAACTATGCCATCAGATGAGTTTGTTCAGAGCTTCTTCCTGCTGAATCTTAAAAATCAACAAGGATGAAAACTGTAGAGTCTACCTGGACAACCTGCTTTGCTGTCTGGCCATGCCCAGATGAAGTAGTCCTTCCCTTATATCCACTCTGAACCTCTCTTCTTTCAATTTATGTCTGCTGGCCCTTGTCCTCTTGCCCTGTACCACTTTGTAGAGCTTGTCCCTGTCTTCTTGATGATCCTCCTTGCTCCCTGCCTCCCCACAGGCACGGGGAGACTGCTGTCAGGCCCATCTCACGCTGACTTCTCCCACAGCCGAACCTGCCTTGATCCCTCAGCCTCTCCTTGCAGGTTATGTGCTTCAGCCCCCAAGTACCCTGGGCACCCTCCTCTGAACTTGCTGCAGTACACTGAGGTCTGTCTCATTTTGTGCATCCAAAATTGGATGCAATACCTAGATGTGGTCTAACAAGTTCTAAGTAAAGGAGGGAAATAATTTCCCTTGGCCATGCTCCTGTTAGGAGAGCCCAGGGTGTTACTGACCATATTTGCTACTAGGATATGCAGGCTCTTGTGTAGCTCACTGCCAGCTAGGGGTGCTCCCGATGAGTATTCCCAGCCTGTAGCATTGCAGAAGGTATAGCCAAAGTGTGCCAGCTGGCAGAGGTAGCAGCACGCTATCGTAGTGCACTCTGCCCATCAGCTGAGTTCTAACCTGGGGCTGTCTCCTCTACCCAGCTTTTTATTTTTCTCAAAGCTGGTGAGAATGCAGTACTGGGGGAGGAGGACCTGCCTTGCTGTCAGATCGGCCAGAAATCAACCAACAGCAAAAGTCCCTTGGAGGAGTGAGGGAGCAAAGATGAACAGGTAGACAAATGCCACATCCACACAGGCATCCTATTTCCCAGGCATCCTACTTCCCAGGCTAAAATTACAGCTGCTAGCACTGAGCCTCT
This sequence comes from Baryphthengus martii, assembly GCA_013396935.1. NCBI lineage: Eukaryota > Metazoa > Chordata > Aves > Coraciiformes > Momotidae > Baryphthengus > Baryphthengus martii. The sequence goes on from VWZK01009403.1 coordinate 243,847, forward strand.
TCACAGAAACTCAGAACCATAAAATTATGTTTTCCTGACATTTTCTACACTGAGAAGAAACATGTAGTTCCAAGTTCTTATTTTAAAAGCAGTATTAAGAAAAAGTGATGCACTTCTGCCTTGCAGAAGCTACGGCCAGGTAGAATGAACTAAGAGTGTTTTATCATAAAGCACAAAGGAACAGTGTCAGTCAGCTCAGTGGTGTTTATTATTTCTGAAATGGCATTATGAGGATCAGTATCTCTCCTGACCATGTTTCCATCTGGCGTCTTGAAGAAGCTGCTTGAAATAGATGAAATTACCTCACCCCGGGTCTTGTCTTATTGAGGAAAAAAATATCATGTCACGTCCATGTCAAGTCACTCTCTGATCTGGCCGTTGCAAGGTCTTTGCTGCTAATTCAACATTCCTGCTTGGAGAAAATATTAGATACGTTGCATCAGTCAGACCATGGGTTAAGATATGATCCCTGCCGATGTAAAGGTGAAATGTGAAGCAGCTGATCCTTTGCTCTACTAATAGGGGAAAAAACCCCGAGAGTCTCAGAGGAAAGATCACTGGTGCCCAAGCGAATATGAGCAAGATCAAGAAGAGCTTTTCTGCAATTGGCTGAAATTGCAGAGACCTCAAATAAACATGTAAAATGTTATGTAAAGAAAAAGGAAGAGAAGGGCACTGTGCTTGCTCTGAGCCACACATGTGAACAGGTTGTCGTAGAATAACAAACGAAACTGTAACGACAAGTAGGAATGCGATAGTAAGTTGCTCTCCGATGCATCTAATCTTGTTTAGATGATGAGCCATACAAATCCTTGCTGTGTCACCTAACCCTCCATTGTGCAAGCGTTATGATCAGGAATCATCAATGTTAAATGTCAAGGAATTTGTCCATTCATTACATGATAGAATGATAGCTTACTTCAAAAGCTTCCTGCTAAAAGGGACATAAGACCTGTTTCTTGATTCATACTAGACTAATTTATTCAGCACAGATGCATTGCTCGACGTGCAGCACTACAGTAATTAAGTTATAGGTACAAAACAAAGCACGTGTACATTCTCTTGAAATGGGAAAAATGACAAAGTTGGTGTAAAAAGCAACCCAAATCCAGCACGTTCAGCTTTTGGAACCAGTTCTAGACCCGTACAAGTTTTGAAATATCAATACAACGGTATACATGGGAAGGATTTGGCTAACTTTTGGTAATGCAGATTTATCCTAAGTATTAAGCTGTATATCTACGAAAGCCATTTTTTTGGCAAAGACTTCATGTAACAGAATGATGAACATGTTGAATTAAACCAGCCAGAAGATTTTAGAACAAAGTCAAATTAGCTCCATTAGTCCCAAAGTGATTTATTTGAAAGAAGTTTCTTTTAGATCTGGAGTAATAAAAACTTTTTTTTTTAATCCAGCAGCTATTTTCTTGGATATGTATGATTGGAATGTTTCGTAATGAATCTGTTAAATGTATGAGTTAAATTCACAGAAGAATACAATTTTTATTGTACTGCTGTCTTTTCCTACTGGTTTTTCTCTTTTGAGAATTTGTAGGATTATGTAACTCCTAAATTAGGGCTTTTGTTTCCAAATCTGCTTTTCCTGATAAAATGGGGTACTGCTTGATACCTCCGAGGGCAATGCTGTGTTTTGTGTCTGGTCTTGCCACCAAATGAGATGGCTCTACTGCACCTCTGACGTGATATACTATAGTTTGACTAAGCAAAAATGCTGCCTTTCATCTGTTACCTGGGGTTTTCATTAGAAAGGTTTCTAAATCCCAAAATGATTTTGCAACTGGTCTCTGGTGGAAGAGACCATTTTCATTTATTCACCAGTCTCTGAGCATGCAGAAGTGTGACAAAAAATATATGTTATGCCGAAGTCTCCAGGACTCCTAGTGGCACCCAAAATATGTTACAAACATGATTGGAAATGGTGAAGATATTTTGTATTCAAACAGTTGGACTAGATGGTCGTTGTAGGTCCCTTAGAGCTGAACTGCTCTATGCTATTCTAGTTAGCAGCTAAACTACTACCAAGAACGGGAGGTCTTGGAAGTGCATCAGCAGCCACATTTGATTAACATCTTGTCTGATTAATGTGAGGATTTATTAGGTCTGGGTGGGTGGTTGCATTTCGGTATGGAGCCGTTGGTTGGATTGTGGGGGAAGTTGCTGTTGGAAGTTCTGTTGGTATAAACCCCAACATTCTCCATAGTATAGACTTCGATATCAAATGAAATGTAACATTACAGGTATATGTGTGCAGGCAAGTAATTTCTTATCTAGCCAGGAGGTCTTGTTTTTTTCTCTCTTCTGCATCTGAAGCTGCATTTAATAATAAGGGCAATCACCTTATTATCTGAAGCTCTACAAATTTCAAATATTAATTCATGCAGTTTTATTTTTAGACCAAGATCAAGCTTTGCTTTCTGATGTTTTTTTTTTGTGTGTGTGTGTGAATCAGGTCTTACTATTCACATTACATAGTCTGAGTCTCTTGCATGATATTAGGACTTGTAATTTACGCTCTGTCAGTCAACCTTGGCTGCTTTGTCTTCATCTAGGCACGAACCCAGAACTTTCTCACACCTCCCTGAGGGAGGGTCTAGGTCTGCTACATATAAACTGTTATTCTTCACTGCTTTCTAAATGTGAATTTGGTGAGGAAGGGAGGGCTAGAGAATGATAGTTGCTCTGTGCAAAGCACAGCTGCCTGAGACTTAGGTTCAAGTCCTTGGTATGCTACAAAATTTTTTCATGACCTTTTGAAACTGGCTTTAGCTATGCCTAGCAGAGATCTTGCAATGCTGTGGAAATGTTCCCAAGCTGGTTAGGCAACGAGAGGGCTGCTATTCACACTGCTCTATTTGGACTGCTTAACTCCTACCTGAGATGCAGGATATCTTCCAGGCTTGAGTTTGTCTCCTCAATGCTGCACTGTATTTGTAAACATGCTCCATGCTTCAGCCTTTCTCTTTGAAATCTTCCTTCTCTGATCACACGTTTTTTGACAAACCACAGGGAGAGGTGCTATTTCCTGTGCTGTGTTTGGATGGCACCTAACAATGGATGTCATAATCCCTAGCCAACAGTGTGATACAAATAAACAGAATGAGTGATTTGCTGTTATTTGCTTGTACTGCTCTATCAGCCAGAGATAGCAAGCCAATTTTACACCCTTCAGAGTGAAAATATAGGTAAGCCCATGGGTAGAATGATAAGATTGTAGATTGGATTAATCTTTCAAGAAGGATAGCAGGATCTGTATCACTTATCAGACATCTGAAGTGGTCTGGATGAACAGTCTTGTTCCAGTAGCGAGACAGATTAAAGGAAAATAAAAAACCAAGGAGGAAAACTGGACAGAATATCACTTAGACAGCGTAATAGTGACCATCAACAAGTCAAACCCAACTGGCTATAATTATTCCCCAGAGCACCTGGCTGGCCTGTAAGTTTTCCCGTTAGCTGTCACAAGATGGGGCAGGAGGCAGTGGTCATGCCAGGCACGCAGCCAAGGAATCTCTGCAGGCTGGCATTTCTTTAAAAAGGCAGAAAATAGGCTGTGTTCCCTTCTCAGTTAGTTCTGCCTCCAGCTTGCTGACTGAGTTTTTTCCCCTTTCTGAAAGCCACCTGGTTCTCTTTATCTTTTTTTAGTGGTCTACAGGTACTCCCATTTTGTCCTGAAGGATGCACTTTGAGACAACCTGAGGCTGGTTCAGAAACTTGCATGACAGCCTGCCCCAGCTATTCTGCCCCTTGTCCTCTCCTCCTTTGCTCTGTGGTACTGTCAGCCAAGTGTTTAGCTGGTACTGCACCAGAAACATGATGGTGAATAGAGCAGAAGGGGAAGAGATACAGCACTTGCCTCCTCGGTGTTGAGACACACAGTCTAACAGCTGCTATAGCATATTCCTAAAAGCCAATCGCCCTTCTAGCCATTAATTGCATGGTGCTCTACACCTAGTATTCTGAGGCAGGCTGGGGTTTTATTTACAGGATTTTGATCTTATTTTAGACTCCTCTGAATTAGAACCTGAATACTGTTGTTATACTATGGATCCAAAGGTCACAAGGGCATGCTGGAGTTATGAAAGATCAATGAGATGCTTCATTAACCTTTGCACTTTTGACTATGTAGAAATATCTCATCTGTGTTATTTTCAAGAAGAAGAAAACCCAAGTGTTAGTAAAAGGAAGCAAAATAATTTGGTGTTATTAGAACACTTTTGTGCCAGAAGTTAGCATTGGTTTTACTTGATCTTCTTGGTCTGCTCAAACCTTCCACTGTGTTCTCCTTTCCTTGCTTCCTCCTTTCTCTCCAGATCTGCGCTCTCATTCCTCTGAAAAAAAACAGTAACCTTCTCAGTGGTGGAGGAGCATCTCACCAACAGACAACTCTGAAACATATCTAAGAAAGGAGGAGTTTACTTCCTGAGACGAAGTATTCTGTAGAGCAGGACAGTTTTAGACTATGTTAGAGATCTGTTCCTGTGTCATAGCGAAGTGAAAAATAAATGAGAAACTACAATAATTATAACTTTAGGCAAGTGGCTGTTTTAATGTGTTTAGGTTTTGCCTTAGATAACACATTACCTAATTCTTGATTTGGTATTTTTTTGTCATACGGTACTTTGGGAAATTTTCTTGCACAGTGCTTGATCCACTGAATTGTCATTCTTATAAAAAAATAAAAGTTCTAATTTGCTTTTTTGAATCTCTTAAGTCTTGTTGAAGCCCAGTAAGCCTCAGATTCTAGAATCATTTAGGTCTTCAGAAAACTCTCCTCCAGTTTATTCTCTTTAAGGGTTACAGCTCTACCTCCAAAAGCTAATAGTTCAAAATTAGACACGATTGCAAAATAATTTACGTGAGCCTCATTTTATGGAGGGGAAAAGTCAAAGACATACCAAAGCAGAAGCTTTCACAAATGTCTAAGTGTATCATTAAAAGCTGACTTATGTCTTTGCCCACCCGTTCCCATTTGTTAACTCAAATATTCAGTGGCTTGTCCGTGGCCACACTCGAACTGGGCAAAAAGTGCCAGAACAAGATCCTGTCACCAGAGTCCCTGCTGCCAGAATCACAAGCCAGTCTTCCTCTCTATCATAATCACTTGATTCTCCATGTTACAGAAAATCTCACACCAGGGGCATTACAGTGTCCGCAGCAAAGCTGGGAAGGTCTGTAATCTCTACAAAACTGAGAGCTTTGCCTTTTTCATTTGTCTGTGGGACCCCGTGCCCTCACTGGTATTGTGTAAGTAAGACATCGTGCTTTTATAAGAGTTGCTCTTTTCCTCCCACAAAAATAGAATGGAGGAGGAAACACTGGTGAACTGTGACTCCAGAACATCGCTCTGTACTCAGTAATGAACCTGCTCCTTCATAGAGAGAGATGAGATTTGGAAAATGCTGAAAAACTGCTCTCAGAAGTTCCCTGAACATGACTTCCCCCTGGATAGGCAATGAGTGTAAATTGCGTTGTCCTTGAACTTCACTCCTGTGACAAGCTCCTGGCCCATCCACCTCAATTCAGCTGAGGCTGAATTGTCATATCCCAGAGATTTTTATTTGCATTTCATTTTTTAATTTGCTTTTGAACGCGGAGGTTCTTGACTAATGAAAAACTACTCTTAAGGCTGAGATAGCAGTTGGTGGAACACAGTTAAGCTTGTCTAAGTTTCACCAAAGACTGTGGGTAAATTACCCGCCTCACTGAAATTAGTGCCTAGAAATCCCATGAGGGAGGACAAGTCAGGCTATGAACTCATTCCATAAGAACAAAGGTCAACAGCCCTTAGCAGCCTTTACAGATTTAATCTGGCAAAAGAAATTTCATTCAAAAGCTACACCCATACATAGATTAGTAATTTGTCTAGAACCTAACACATGCGACATATATTTGCTATCTAACAAAGGATCATGGAGTCTGGTAAAGGCTAATGCAGTCAAACACTAACAATTTAGTTATAAAGGAGCATCAAGCCTTGTGTTGCCTTGCCAAAGCCAGCTCGGAAATGCCCATCAATTGCCTTTAACTGGTGTGCCTAATCTCCCATTTCAATTCCAGGGCCTTTTTTCATCCTATTTTTTTTTTGCTGTAAATATACTACTACTTTTTCCCTCCTCACACAGGAACTGGTGAAGGTCAAGCGTCAGTCCCTCTTTTTATACCGGACAATTTAAAGTCTATAACGATGAACTCTATATTGAACGCTTGTCTTAGTTCAAGATGTTTCTAACTTGGGCTTTTCACAAACCGTTATTGATCTCCTCCTCCAAAGCAGTAAATCCTTTTGTGTAGTCATTCCATAAATACAGCAGAGTTGGGGGGGCTTTGAATCTTCATTTGATCAAAAAGTTCCAAATCTCTCAGATAAATCTATAGCCCTCAGTGTCAGCTTTGCAAGTATTCAATCATCCTTCCTTGGACACTAAATCAAATGCCTTGAGTTTATGCTAAATTTTTTTGTATGCTTCTGTGACACCTGTCGTAAGTGTATTGTCCTCAGGTGACTGTCAATTAAAAAATAATTTGCATTTATCATTATGAGAAAGAGGTTATCCACTTAATAAATTTAACTAACTCTTTTTTCTCCTCCTTTAATTTATGGTCACAGGCAGCTATAATTTCAGGAGAACGGAGCGGCTAAAATAATTACCTGGATCTGCCTAATGCCTTCCTGTAAAGTTCTTTAAAAACTGGATTAGTAAACTCTAATCCCTATTTATTAGAATTATTTATAATAAATCCTATTAGAATCTTCCTTGAAAATATTTGTATTGGGTGAAATTAACCTCTTACTGGCACAAAAGAAGGCAGCATTGGCTAGTCATACAGCTTCAGGGTCTGAAATTGATTCCCAAGTGCTTTTCGTTGCTCCTAGTTGTTTAGCTGCACAGCAATGTGGGAAAACTAGCTGCTTCAACACCTTTAGTAGGAATTGGAGCCACTTCTTAAATTTGGTAATAGATACCTGGCTATATTCTGCATCTTTTTACCGTAGGTGACACAGTCGTTCAGCGCTCTGGAGCATGTCCTTTCTTTGCTTCTACAAGGGCTTAGCTGGAAACAATATTCCAGAGGCGAAGACGGGGCTTTTTTTCCGGAAAAATGACCTGTCATCAGATTCAGACTATATCTTTTTTTACTGCACATCATTTTATCATTTGCTACAATAAATGTTCAGAAAGACATCACACAAAATACCTCCAAAAGATAAGTACAAATCAAAACCTCCTGACTCTATAAGGCATTAAAGACATGGATTCATTAGTGATATTAGTTTTACGGCATTTTGTAATTTTCCCTACTTCTGAGGCGTCATCTGTAGTCCACAAAAAAAAACACCTTTCTGCTTCTGTCCTGCACAGACAATCTTATGCCTGTCTTTCTCTCCTCCAGAGACAGTGTCCTAATCTGAAAAATAATCCGAGTGGAACTCAGAGGAGCTGTTTTCAGTTTGAATTTGACTTTGAGCTTTGCTGCTTCTATTTCAGACCCAGAGAAATGGGATTTGTGTCTGAAAGTCTCTCTCTGTCTTCCTGTTATTTGTCCAAATCTCTAATGTCTTCCTTCCAGCCTTGCCTTCATTATATATTAGCATATCACAGCTACTGCAATACTATTGCTGTCAAATGAAGACAAATTTGAAAATACGAAGTTGCTCTTTCAGGGTCCTAGATTTGTACTTTTTACCATTCTTTTGGATAAAATTATCACTTTTTAGGCTTCACATAATTCACTATTGGCCATATGTTTTTCACTCTGATATTCCTGCAGTCTCCAAAGACTTTCCCTGACTTTAAGGATGATTGGCCAGAAAAAAAAACAAGGCGGCCCCAAGTACCCTTAGCTAAATCAGACCCTTATTATGGTTTTACAATTCCTTTCCCAGCTGCTTTCAATTTTAAAAAAAATCTTCTCAGTTTATCAAACAAACCCTAATTACTCTTTAACATCCAGTGTTTAATGCTTTATATATTTTGCATTCAAACAAAAATGTTTTGTTGATTATTTATGGTAGTTATGAAGCTCNAAAAAAAAAAAAATCTTCTCAGTTTATCAAACAAACCCTAATTACTCTTTAACATCCAGTGTTTAATGCTTTATATATTTTGCATTCAAACAAAAATGTTTTGTTGATTATTTATGGTAGTTATGAAGCTCTCTGCCTCTTTATCCAAGTCTCCTTATTCCCAAATGTGAGGTGAATGTAATCAAGTGAAATTGTTTTATCAGAAGCAATAAAGCCAGTGGTTATTAAGTAGCGGTCTATTGTTTGCACTGGCTTTGTTGCATCTTTAATGAAACGCTTGATAAGAAGAGTGCACACGAGCCCACAAGAAATGTTGTGGGATAATAGTTCTTCCTTGCAAAGGTTTGCAAGTCCCTATGCTCGATCATGGAGAAACTACTCTACATCATCTCCGTTATGATGTCATGTTGGGTCTGGTAAATGTTCACAATGTTTGAAAACAGTGATCAGTGACTAAAATGTCTTTCAGGCTATGCTTATGTTTATTCAGAAAAAAAAAATCCATCCTCTTTGTGCATTAACTATCCTTCATCTCAACATAAAAAGTGTTGCTTCTTTCCTATAAACTAAAATGATCTTTGAAGAAGTTTTGGTTTTTTACAGTACCTCCCTAAATTACTAGGATACTACTAGAATAATCTGTGTGCTGGAGGATGAAGGACCAACCCAGTGGCTAAGAAAACAGTAGTTGGTTATTCACAATTCATCTTTGTGTCTTAGGATTTGAACCACTGAATTCCACTCTTCTGCACACAATTATTCATTTATAACTATTAATGAATATACATTTGTATATGTACATGTGTTCACATACGTGTACAGATATATACACATACAACAGATTTATATTTATATTCAGAACTTCAGATTAAAGTCCTTAAAGCCTGCACAATCTAAGCAAGAAATGAGCCAGATTGTGCTTTCAAACTTTTTAAATGCATCATCACATTTGTGAAATAATTTGTTTTGTACCAGGGAGACCAACAGCAGAATTGAAAAGACTCAATCCAAGTGAATAATCCAGGATGATTTGAAAGATTGCATTTATAGTAAACACAATGCTGTTGAATTAGTGAAAGTGAACAGTATATGGGACCACCAGCTCTCTAACACTTGTGTTAGATCAAGCAGCCCACCATGTTAACCTGATGGACCATGTGCTCTTAAAATCAGTAAGCTTGATTTGGATCTCCATGTGCTCTGCTGGCAAGCAGCAACTGACAGAAGAAAAAAAAAGGGATGGAATGGGTCAAATTCTACATTTGTTTGGCAGAAAACACCTGCTGTTCATCTGTCTGCATTTAAAGAGCTGGCCAGCTTGCAGCTCGTCAGCGTTGCATTTGGTCAGGGTCTACCTCATGAACGAATGCCTGTGAAGTTCCAGGTGACTGCCGCCTTCCATTTCTTTGGGAAATGGGAAAGGGAGAAGCTCAAAATAAACTCACAAGGGATGAAAAGTAATTGGGAAATAACACTCCTTCTAAAGCACTCTCTTAAATATATTTTAGCTAAGCACATGTTTGTGTAGTGCTCTACACTGCTTTCTGCTTACTTAACATTTATGTGATTATTTTTTTTCCTCTCCTTGTATCTGGGACCTGCTATGCAGTGGAAACTCATTAACTCTTGTACAGTAGAGAAACATCCACAAAGCAGAAAGCGCAAGAAAATTGTAAGACCCCTGGGCTGACCTTCAGTTTGGCTCTTGTGGACTAAGGCAAGGAGTAGCACCTTGGGAAACTGGTGTCAGCTGTATCCCATCAGAAACTGCATGTAAGGGCAATCAGGAAGTGTACGGATATCAGGAGTTAACCTACTGAAGGCAATGGTTTCTCTACATAGAAACTGGTATGCATTTCAGTTTGGCTACAAAGACACTGTACGTCTAGGCTATGAAGATGCTGTATGTTATGGCGTTGCTTAAATTAAGATATAGACAACTTCCTTAGTTTCAACAAAGGGTAGATCTGTCCTAATTGGTGGACATTATCTAATAATGTTAAATATATTTCAGTTAGTTTTATAATATGTGTCCAAACAAAGGGTTTCCCCTACTGAAGTTGAAATTATCCTTTTATTACTCTTTGCCATGGAAAATGCCCCTGACGACAGATGGATTCCTGCAATATTCTTCAATAAAGCATGCTGGTGGTACAAAACTGCTTTGTCAAAGAGAAAAAAAAACCTGCTGTGCTTTGACTCTCTTAAGTCTTGCCTGGTGGCTTTTGATGCATGATTGCATTAAGACCCTGTGCTTTAAGCCACCAATATCTCTTTTAAAATTCAGGCAGTATGACTTTATCTTTTGGACTTTCCTTTCAGTGCTAGATGCTGTGAACAGTTTGGGTCTTGCAACTTCAATCTGGCAGCCCTTGAAGTCTGCCCTCCTCAAAAATTGTCTTGTCAACTGTCGGATATCTCAAGTTAGAAGTAAATGGAGTTGAAAGGACCATTTAACTGTTTTTCTTAGTTGCTTCTTCTATAATAACAAAAGGATGGCATAAGGAGATGCCAGAACCCATTATCCATTTCCTGTCCTGCCATATTTTAGGTAGTTAATGTAGGATTGGTTTATTTGTGAAAAAAAGCTTTGTGATATTTAGTCAAATACTTTATTGTTAATCTTGTGTTTAGTAGGCTGGTTTTCTGTCATCTTCCACTTCCAGTATTTTTGAAACTGTCTGCTAATTTCAACTGAACACTTTTTGGATGGGTAGACCTCTTAGAAACACCAAGTCCCTGCAAACTTTGCGGTGAGAGGAGATTGGGGAGGAGAAATGAGCTAATTGTGTGATTTTGTACTGACGGTGAGTCCACATAGCTTATCCATGAATCCATAGAAAGCAGGTGTTTACTGTTTCTTATGTTCAGAAACTAGTTAAGGGGATTATATTCTCGTGTCCACGATCACAACTGAGCATCATCTGCCCTCACAGTCTGTTTGAGGTACATACGTGTTATCAAATTGCCTTGTCTCTACACAATGCACACTCTGTTTTCCTAGAAGTCTGCACTGAATGTATTTCTTCAGTCTTTTATTGCTTTAGTTGCCCTCACTGGATTCTTTTTGATTTATTTCATGTTTTGGGTTGAAACCAGTGCTTTTCCACCAGCACTGACTTGACTTGCAATATAAATCTTGGTGTAACAGAAATGGAGGTAATGGCAGCATCAGAGTGGTGAATACAGCTGCAAACCCAGCCTCCAGAGTTGATATAAAATAGTGCCATTATTACTCCCTTGCTTCCTTGTTTATGCATTTCAAAACAGCAATCACCTCTTTTTGCAGCAGTAGCTTCACACTTCATGCTTGTCTGGAGTTAACTGGCTCGGGCTGTATTGGGATCCCTTGATTAAGCTTTGGTGCGATGAAACACTTCAGGTGTGCTATGTTGGATCACGGCCCCAGCCTGCACAACAGAGCCTCACTCTTTCCCCAGTGAAGCACCTTGAGCATATGGTTGGTTTGTTCTAGTGCTTGCTGCAATTTAGTTACCTCCTTTGCAGTTTTAACTGCTCTTAGCGTATCTTAGACTATTTAGGCCAAACAGCCCAATCTGGTTGTCTGCAGTTAGACATTTAAAGCATTAACCAAGCAGACTTATTTGAATTTTGTCTTCCCTCGGTTTGTTTAAATTTAGTAGGACTCCTGAGTGCTTGAGAAGTTCTGAACATCACAACTTTTGGGGCATATAAAACTCAAGACTTTGTCAAAACTGTCCATATTTTTATATGTATATATAAAATTTTAACATGTAGCATGCACACACAAAACCTAATTTGTTTTACGGCATATATGTGGTCTGGGTAGGAAATCTTGCTTTCTTCCTTGAAGAAACAGAAGAAACCTTCCACTACTCCAAATGTTTTGTCTGGAAATTCAAATGGGTGTTTCCCAAGGTCTGCCTTCTCCTTGAAACAGGCTCTCCATCCAAACTGGATCCCCTATGAAGGGCTACCATGCCACCTCTTGTTGATTCATCATGGTGCTTCATGGATGGAATAGCCTAGGTAGAAGATCTAGCCTGCAGCGGAAAGAAAACACTAGAGCTACAACTTTCATGTAGCTTAACAGACCAGAAATCTCCATTTTCTTGAAACACACGTATGTTTTTATCTTCCAGGTACTGCTCATAACAATACAGCTTTTTGTAGATGAACTGTAAGGCCTGGACGGAACAGAACTCAGGAGAGCCATAAACTAAGTTTTCAGTTATAGGATGCACTTTTCTAGCACAATGTACCATACAATCTGTGGTCACTTTCTAAGCAAGTAATTGAGCATTACTGTGAAGTATGCAAGAATAATTATACCCATTTAACAGATGCCTGAATGGGAACAAAGCAAAGCAGTAGCCACCAGTCCCCTGGAGAACCAGAAGACTGAATTCATTTCCAACTGCTGTATCTTAATCTCTCATAACATAGCATACTCTCTTCCAGCTGTGATTTTTACAATTATTGCTCATTAGATCAACTTTCTTTAAACTACAGCATTTGAGCGGATGCTATAATTCACCTTCATTACCGAACAAGCAAATGCTAGATTAACCTTTCTGTCCTTGGAGAGCCTCTCTCTGAAATTGCTATTTTTCCCTCGGACAGTGACCTCGGGAACATCTTGGTGACAATGCACAGCAGAGTGCCTTACTCATGCTCTATAAGAGAGCTGAATATTTAGCATCGCTGCGCTGATAGAACAGGTTGTCTACTCTGGGCTGGTGAAGAGGAAGCCTTTGAAAAATACTATTTCTAGTGGCAAGTAACTGTTCTATTATCTAAAGTGCCTTGTTGCTAGGCATTTGTTGTGTCTCATTTTGGTCATGGCTCAGATATTTTATAATGTAGTATGCTGCCCTTCAAGAAGTATCAACCTGGACTTTTTTCTTTTGAATTTTTCTACCCTATATTTCACAACCCAATTCCACTACACACATCTGAAAAAGCTTTTCCTTCTGCTGATAAAACTATTTTATTCTTGTTTTTCTGATTTTACAGTACAGCTACTTTAACATTATGCTCACTGTTAGAGGCTTATTTACCCAGAAAAAGAATTGTCATTAGTGGTTAGAGACTCTAACTAGAAGCTGTTCTTACTTCCATTACTGTAAGACCCTCAGGTCTCTTAAGAGATCTTGCACTGGCCTTCATATTACACATAGATATTATAGACAAACAGTAAGATGCCATTTACCTTTCCTGTCCCTGAAGAGCTTTCAACCTTTTTGTTAGTTGCCTGACTCCTATGCTTATTGCTTTTTCTTTTTTTTTTTTCCCCTCTCATCCATATGCAGTTTATTCTTCTTTTTATTTAGCTATTTTTACTGCTAGGATTCATCCCTACTGTGGTAGTTTGTGAAAACAGCAGTTATATTATTCTGGCTCTTTACAAATATCACAGTCCCAACCTGAAGTACTTACAGTTTAAGATACAAGCTCGCTTCTGGGGTTGGTTTATTTAAAGAGGGAATTGTGCCTGAATATGAATTGAACCGTAGAGCTAGGCTAGTTTTATATTAGTTTCAATGTGAAAACAAACTTTCATACTCAATCCTACATCTCTTTTATTTACTTTCTCTTTATAGCCATGTAATTCCATATACTTTGAGAAAATGAATTATGTCTCATGCTAGCATTAACAATAAGAGAAATAAATGCAAACAACACATTATACAGGTAAACACTACAGGTTATGGCCATTAGAGGATACACTAGAATGGAAACGGTATGCTTCAGATGCTGAAAAAGATTGTAAAGTGCTTGGGTTTGTTGGGGTTTTTTTATTCCACTCAATTTAGTACAAAGTACCCAAGATGCTTGGTGGGTCTGTTACTCTAAGATAGATTATGTGATGCAATTACTTTAAGTAGAGAGAAACACTTGCCTGAAACTATATGGAAGTCAATTTCATGCAGTTGAATTTGGATTTCAAAACCAGTCTCCTACATGCAGAACATAAACATTCTCCCTATCAGCTAGGTGGAGGCAGTTAAATGAGGCTTCTAATTCACATTGGGTGGTAGGAGGTGTGCTGGAACAGGGACCCGCTGCTGCAGCCAGTGCAGTAACACTGTCTCTGCAAGAGGAGGGAGTCCCCAGAACCTGGGAAAATGGTGCAAAGCTTTAATGGTTAGTACTGCAGGTTTTGTTAATGGCTCCACGGGTATTTGTAACATTGGCCAATAAAGGCTGGCTTTGGCTTTGCCTCCTAATATCCAGATTTTGACTTTATTTTGCTCTTGTTCTTTTATTATTCTATTCCTTAATCTGGATTGTGTGGGTTTTTTGTCTCTCTCTTTTTTTTTTTTTTTATCATCCTCATGAAGCAGCTGTTCCTAGTGTGGGCTCCTGATCGCTGCTGCTTCTCATTTGCCATAGTCCCTCCAGGACTCTCATGTCATCAACACCTGTTTCTTATTCTTTGGAGTGGTGACTAAAAGGCACATTAACCAGATCCTTCCATGTCATCCACAGAACAAAATTGCCTATTGCCAAAGCAAACAAACAAACAAAAAAACCCAAAGGCTCTAACTCTGTTATCTTCCTTTTTACCTTTTTTTTTTTTTTTTTTT
>VWZK01009403.1:258502-357935 GCA_013396935.1 Baryphthengus martii
TTTTTAATTCCTGCCCTTTCCAGGGGACAGAATTTCTGGTTTCTTGGTTTAGATCACCTGTCAAGTGTTACTAATAGTGTCCTCACTTGCCAACCCATTAGCAGCAGTCAGCAAGTTACCAGCAGCTTAGTACCTGTTTCTTTATCATGTAGATGCAAAAGGTTTGTGCTCCTAAGCCAAATAGAAGTTTAACTTTTTGGCTCTCAGTTATCTTTTTTCTTTTGTTGCTGAAATGAAGAGAAATTGACCTTTCCTCTAATGTTGCCAATAATTACAGCCTGCAGTTTTATCTCTGTATAATTGTGTTCTAGTTTGTGAGCTAGATTGAAGTCTTACAGCTCATACTGCATTAGTTCTCCTTCAAAGTGTCATTTTGGTACATGTAAGGAAGTATTTATTAACGTTACTACTGTAGTTGCTAGAATGTTTGTTATTCTAGATATAAAATACATTATTGAGACTGGATTCATTCCCCAGTGAGTTTATTTTGGCAAAGCTTTTCTTGGTGGGCAGTAAGGATGACTAAGTTTTTTATGGTTTTGGAAAGATTTCATAAGATGTTTAAAGAACCTCATGGAAGACAATACTAAATCTAAATCCCTCTATTTCTAATAGGCAGAAAATGCAATTAACCACCTTTCCCTGGAGTAGTAATATAGCAGGCTCCAGCAGGTGTGTTACTATTGCAATATCAAAATAAAAAGTCTAGTCAGCCTTTCGCTATAAAAATAAGTGAAATGCAGAGCAGATGCTGTAATAACCATTAATTTACATTCACCAACTATATTTGTTATAAAAGTAGATGAGGACACTGGAAAAACAAGTTATTTTTGGCACTTCCTTGCAATATCAGAAGAAAGCTACTGTAATGTGTTTAGCAGAGCAATGAATACATATTGGCCAAATTTATCTCTGCTATAACCCTGCAGAAATGTAGAATGAATTCAGTCCTAAATTCCACTTCGTGGAAGGAAGGATAAAATTAGAGGAGTTTCTTGAACATCACCTGAAGTTTTACCAGATCTGGTACTGAACTCACTTTGAAAAACTTCACAAGGAAAAAAGAACAATATGCAGACTTTATCTAAATTTTATTGTTCAGAATCTACAGTTATAAATTTTTATTGGAAACGGATTTTAATGAGTTGTGTAATAATCTATATCCAGAGGAACTCAAGAGGAAAGTAGCATATTTTGGGTGCTGATTTCTGTAAGAGTTCTATGCTTAGTGCTGGGCTCTTTGTACTGTTATAACAGTACGGCACGTTCCTGCAGAGCTACATGTAGGCGTGGGCACATGGATACTGGGCTACTGGGTGAAAGGGTCAACAGTATCTGAGATTGTACAGTACCTTTCATCTGGGGATGTTGAAGTGCTGCATATGCAGTTAAACGAACCTTTCCTTTAGGTCAGTTTAAGTATGCTAGCTATTTATTTTCAGAGATGAAAGCCAAAAGCTCAACCAGCCTTTTTGTTTTACTAGAATGGTTGGAAGTCCTCGCTCCAAAGCACAGTGTTGAACTTCTGAAGTAATTTATCCTTAAACTCATAGTACTTGTGACACCTCTGTCTTTGCTGTAATATTTGACAGCCCTTTCTACTAATGGCAAAGAAAAAGTACATGTGAAATAATTTCAAAGTGATTCCTGTTTTCTTTCTTTCATGAAATTCTAGTATTAAACCAGAGTTTTGACTTCTCTCCAAAGTTGTCTTTTTATGTTGAGACTACAACCTAACAGATCACAGTTCTAACAAAACCAAGATGTATTCTTCCCTCTGATTGTTACCCATTGTGGTGGGTGCTTATGATATTTTGCCTATATTTTCCTGTATGACAAATCAGGTTTGTTTGAAAGCCCTACTATATGTATCTTCTTCAGTTCTGAATGGAACCTTGATTAATGTCTTTTACTGGTGGCTTGCTAGACCTATGAAACACAGCAGTGGGAATTGTTTCAGGCTGACTATGAAGCCAAACTCTTCTGGGTTTTCAGCAAAGAGTAAAAAGCCACACACACAAAATTCAGAGGTTCACTTTAGTAGAAATAAAATTGCAGAGGCTTTTGTGCTGTCATTGTTGAAAAGTGTAGTTCCCACCCCGCCCTGTTTTTTCAATGAAAATAATTGAGCAAATTCACTACAGATTTGCTGGTGGATTCAGTTCAAGATGTGCATTTCTCAGAGAAAAAAAACATTGTGCTTGAAATCTTTTTTTTTTCCAACAGGAAGCATTACCGTTATGCTGTGTCTCATCCTTATTTTTCAGTAGAACAGCCAGTGCTTAAAGAGTTTCATGCTGAGCAATTTTGAGCAGGGACAGGCAGTGATTTTCAGTGATTCTCCCCCAGCAGTCACACAAAGGATGGGGGCAGAGGGAAAAAGGGGATTCTCAAGTGAGATGAGGGGAGGTGTGATGGTTTGAGCTGCTTTGAGACAGAGACATCTTACAACAGAAGCAGGGCAATAAAGGGAGAGGATGGCATCCATGGATGTGTCACTTTTCAGTGGCCATGGGCATGGTGGCACGGTTCTGGCTTTAACCCTGACATGGAAAGATATTCACAGATTGTGACTGTGGTGATTTTACATTGCCAGCTGCTTTCCCTGGACTCCATCCATTGTCAGTGGAGAGCAAATACTTCTCTGGAGGGCAGTTCAGAAAAGGAGCCTATTTTAGTTGTGCCCTGGGTAACTGGACCATGTGATGATTCTTGAGGGCTGTCAGCACTCAAATGCACACAAGGGAATGCATTTCAGTGGCCAGTCTTGAAGGGCCTCGATGCTTAGGTCCAAGGGATTTAAAATATATGGGATCCAAAAGTTCAATCTCTTTTAACCAACTGGTAATCAACTATGAGGAGAATATGGTCGTAGGGGCTATAACCAGAGTGAAGGATTGATATTGAGTAGCTACATAGGGTAGAAAGTGGGGAAAAAAAAAACATTCCATATTGTGGAGTGGTACTTTATATCGAAATTTCTATCTGGAAAGGAAACTCTAACTTTATTTGCGTTGAGCACAAAGCCACAGAATGGTGTTCACAAGAAAACAACAATAACATTTATGTCTACGTCAACGGGTAATTTATTGTAAAGCTAGCAGATCTATGGAATACTGGAGTTGATGTTGAGCATCTCAGATCTACTGTGATGTAGATGTTTAAAAAATATTGATTGGATCACTTCTCAGTCTTCTCCAAGCTAAACAGACCCAAGTCTCTCAGCCTTTCCTCATAAGAGAGATGTTCCTGTCCCCTAATTCCTTACTTTGACTTATTTTTATTATTCTTATGAGCTTAGTAGGACTTCAGAGAAAAACTAAGGTAGTCACATTGACTTTGCTGCTAGTTTACTTGACTGGCCAGCTGAATCATGAAACAAATACTATGAAGCTAAAAACTTTTTAGTATGTACTCCCTCTCATCCTGTATTGTACAGCACAATAACCTGATGGTGTGTACGTGCTTTAAACTTTTCATTAGCTTTGTGCATAGTACAAAACAAGCATTACCTTTTGTTTCAGACAGTATAATGTATAAAGGCTAACTAACTCCACAAAAACTTGGGTAAGTGTGGGTAACTAATGACCTGCCAACTCTGTCTGTGGCACAATTACAACAGCAGCTTTCTCCTGCTGGCCTACCATTGCTATCCCCTGGAAATCCAGCTTTGGAGGAATAATCATCAGCAAATTCCATTCAGGCACTCACCTCTCTTCTGAGATTCACAAAAGGGTAATTAGGTGCGTGTCTGTGTGCTTTTTAATGCGAACAGCAGGCGTTGGTGACCACCGGAGAGTATCTGAAAGACAATGAAACTCAATGGAGGTAGCACTGGACACAGGAGTGACTTGAAGTGGATGTTTTCAAACCCTGAATTTCCTTAAGAGCTGTTGTGCTCAGGTATGATGTACTTTAAAAAGAATTTGGAAAGAGTACAAAGGAAAACCTGAATAGGAACAGCAAAAAATGCTTTATTGGTCTTGCCTAAAATTCAGAGGTAGCAGAGAACTTGCAAGAGAAACATGCGCTCTTATTACACTTGCTATAGCACACAAATACCATTTATTAATATTGCAGCAGAGGAAGGTACAACTGTAATCATTTGTGATTTCAATAATTTATATCAATACAGAATTCATGAAATCTGTGTTTGCACATTTGGAGAATGCTACAGCTGAGGAGGAAATGTAAGTGATGAGTATTTCTAATCACTTCCATGTTCTTTTCAGTTCCCTGGAAGAACAAGATAGCTACAAAATGCAAAGATCTACGTAATTCCTGACTTACAAACTGCTGAAAAATACATGAATGAATGCAGGTCATAAAACAAGAAAAAAATTATCTATGAACCTGAGCGCTGAAACAGTGTGTAAACAGTGAAGTTTTAGTGCTTGAGTCTGCAGATTTGTTTTCCTTTAGCACAAGAACAGCTCCTTTCAAAAGAAATCAGCAGCTCACTTTTCTCTGGGTTTTGTATTGTAGGAAGTAGTGTGTGTGTGTATATATTTACGTCGGGTGCATAAAATACTCAGCTGTCTATCTCTTCATTAGATTCAGTTTCCAAAGCAATTTATATCAAAATGTCATGTGATTACTTTGTAAATCTGAGTCTGAGGTACATATAATGGTTCCTGAGATCTTTTGGGGATAGCAATGTCAATAGCAAGAGATTTTTTGTTGGTTGGTTGGTTGGTTTTTTTTTATTGTATTTCCACGTTTCAAAACTTGGATGCTGGGGCGTGTTCTGATGACAGCCCATTTTTGTGGGTATATACAGGTGGAACACAGCTATTGTAAATAAACAGGAAAATACACAAGAAACTAATTCTGCTGCTAAGCTGTCAGTTCCTGGAGCCACTTCTGCCTAGCAAGCACATAACCTTGTAGGAAAGCAGGGCAAAGTCTCCTCTGCTGACAGACGAGGCATATTTGAAAAGATAGCGTGTCATCTGTCATGCTCAGCGACAAGAGAGCTTTCTTTTCTGGACGTAGAGTGTAATCATTTCCAGAGGTGGGAACTTGGGCTTGGCTCCTTGATTTATTTATTTATTTATGTTATTCATAATGAAAAAAAATGGCAAATGGAGGCAAACATCTTCAAAAGAAAACTGATGACCAGATGAGAAACAATAGTTGAAACAAGACAGGGAGACTAAGAGTGGTTTAGATTTCTTTTGAAGAAAGATCTGGTACATTTTTCTAGCTATCAAAATTATTGATGATTTAATTTGTAATTCTTTTTGTGCCAACCCAATTTTCATTGATGACATGAAAATTTTATGACTCAAAAATTACATTTTATTTTCATAGGTGATTTTAAAGAGAATTTTTAAAATATAACTTCAAAGCTCCAGTTAAACTGAATAATTTCTGCCTCAACTTCAACTAGCGTTTATATTCATATGTTTATGTAGATATTGCAACCAGTTTTAACACAATTGGATAATTCTGGCTGCTGTCATTTATTATCGATATATTGCCAGTTACTCTGAAGAGTAGTAGAGGTGATGCAGTCATAAAAACCCACTACCATGCCTACTTTTGCAGTCACTGCAAATGATAGTGCAACCGCACATGGGAAAATTGCAGAAAGTCTTCATACAGATGTAGCTTGAATATGTGCTTCTTCATGAGAAATGGAAATATCCTGCTGAATGCGCTTTCAGTTTTTCTTGTAATAGAGGGTAAGAAAATCCCCAGCAATTATTTATTGCTTGAGTATGAAAAGTGTCATTTAGAAACACAGTATCACAATGAAGGATTCTAGTTTTATGTATATTTTTTCATCCAAAAAGGTAAACTATTCAACTCAGACATCAAGAAGACAGAATCTGAATGATTAAAGGATCTTCTCGCAGAGAAAAAAATAATTGACAGTTGCCATTTTTTATCTGACACAGCTCTGTCCCAAAAAGTTTTTTTAAAAAAAATCCTGTGGGCATGTGTTGTTGAGGATCCTATTTTTATGATGGAACCACTATAAATTACAAGGAAATAAACAAAAAGATTCTAGTAATGTCCTTATCTAGATGAGTTCTGCTCTCATGATTAATCATGTCACCAGAACTCATGTAATCTATAGCTGCCTGTCTTTTATTTATTTGTTTATTGGGCTATCAAATGCTCTAATTTCATTAAGTGCTTGCTCTCTACTGAGAAGGTACTTCACATTTTTCATCTCTGTAGCCTTTTTTTCAGGGCTCCTTCCTCTCTAGCCTAGTTTCTGCTGTCCTCCAGACAACGTCATCTGTCACCAGCTCTCCAGTTCCCCCATCAGGGCCTTGTCACCAATGAGGACAAATTTCTGATTAGAAGGCTTTCATTAGGGGGCTATACTTTTCTAAGTATACAATTTATAAAGTACAAGCTCTGCACATAAGGAAAGACATTCTCTAAAACTCTAAATGTCCCCTTTCTCTCTGTAGAACCTGGCATGTACCAGCTGACTGCTAGCATGTGACTGCCAGTTCCTACTTAAGGGGAAAACTTTATCCTGAAATAAAGATGACTTCTGAGGGCAATTCAATGTATTTTCCTTCAGGCTATGGTACTTCCCAGAGTCAAGTTCACAGCCGAAGCCCTAGGCTCACTCTGTTGTCAGAGGAGAGAGAGATTTCCAGAAGGCAGATCTGAGCCACAGCTTGGCTTACTTGTCCTCTGGAAATGCTGCTGTGATTCTGCTGATGGTGGTAGTAGCCTAAGATGATCAAAGTTACAGCAGAGGGGCACAGGAGTGGAGCAACCAAAAGGGTTTAGTTTGGCAGGAAAGGGGCAGGGGCAGTAGCCTGTGATCAGACTTGTCATGAAGTGATGGACAGATGAGTTGTTCTGCTTTTTAAAGGATAGGAGAGGAGAGGAATTCACAACTGGAGATGATTTTTTAAAATCTTTACTAGACCTGAAAAAAATATGTCTTGAAGGACAGAACAAACAGGGTAAATACGTTCTATATTCTTCCAGGTCACAAATTATTGGCCTCTAACTTTTGTGCAGTGTCCTAGTAGGCGACATTTTCAGAGGAAATGTTGCCGGTTTGTAAGGAAGGAAAAGGGAAGTGGGGAATGAAGAAGATGAAGCAAAAAATACTGCAGATTCCAAGAGATGTGGAAAGTGAGTAGCAGTAGAGGAGAAGTTGAAAGAGCAGAGAAGTGCGATCAAATTAATTTGATCAAATTTGATCAAGTTAATTTGCTTTTTGAACATGAATATGCATAGAATGTGTGATATGTGTGTGCACATAAGTAGGATAAAATGCACAGGATGCATCATTTGTGTGTGCACGTAAGAAGGATAAAATCAAGGAAAATAAAATTCATCACTTCCTAAGGCTGTATTAGTTGTGCATGAACTTTTTGTAGTGAGAGAACTTGTTCTTAAAAACTCCCGTTGATGAAGGATCCTTAGTCTTCACCGGCAGAATATTACATTGTTTAACCATCATTATTTGTTTTCCTAATAGTTAATATAAACCTTACTGCAGTTTAAAGCCATTCTTTCTTGTCCTATTCGTTGTGGAGAAGGAGAAGCAGGATGTGCTTCTCCTCCTAGCAACAGCCTGCTACATATTTCAGTAGTTATCATGCTAACTCTAAGCATTCTTTTCTCTAGTCTTTACAACCCTCATTTACTCAGATATATTTCCTAGGCCCAACTGTTTTCCATCTTTATTAATGAACGTGCTAAAAAATGCCCAGAAAAGTCCACTTGAGACCATCTATCTCAGTTCCTGAGTGATGTGAAAATATGTCCTTACACTGACAGGCAGCACTCTCATTTGCATATCGCAGGGTAATACCTACTGTATTTATAATAAGAGACCACTATTGAGTCATCTCTTTAAAATCTGCTCTAATAACCAGGTTTTTTTCCCCATGGTTAGGTGTATAACTCCCCGTCTTATGGGTGAAACTGTTTCTGGCAAACTGTATCTTGTAATTCTCATAAAGTAGTTGCCTTGGTTTTTCTAATTCTGATCGCAGTCTCTAGTATGCTTGCAGTTCCATCCACTTTGAACTTGAGAGAAAATGTAATAAGCATATTCCCCATTTCAACATACTTGGCAACTCCGTAAACACTGACTAGGCCCAGGACAAACCCCTGTAACATCTCTTGATGCATCTACGTCAATAGCCAATTACTCTCTGACTATCATTTTCCAAATACTTGTGTGCCCACCTTCATGTAGTTCCATCAGGAAGCAATGATGCATCTTATACAACTTTTTCCAGGACATGCAGTTCAGCCTCAGCTTTCATTTTTGGCTGCACTTCATAATAAGCATTGGTATTTGTACAGCTGCCTTCTCTCTTCCTGGTTGGCTGAATAAGGACCTGATTATTTTCCAACAACTTTTGTAATTACCCTTGAAGAAGTAAATTGCTATCTATTATGTACAGTCCATCTGTCATTATGATAACTGTTCCTCTCTTCCTAATATTTCCATGTGGGCTTTAATTGGCAAGCTTTTGTTGCTTGGCGAAGATTTCATGAACTCTCTGTCTGTGCTCTGAAGAACAGAGAACAAATTTCAGAGGCAGAAAGACAACACAAATGAGTATAGCTGCTACTCATTCACTATAAAGGTGTCTCTCACTCTTAACATGCTTTGGGTTTATGGTTTGGTTTTAAAGAATCTCTTTACTGATGCATGCAAAACCAGGGAAAACTGACTTTTCTAGCATATACTTGTCTACACATCCACCTTTATTTGGATAAAATTGGCAGTGGAGAGTTCTCATGAGGCAACTTCATATCCTTTCCTATGCAAGCTCTGTGTACCTTCAGAATGCATTGTTTCTGATTGCTGGATGGATGGAAAGTGTCTGCTTGTGATGTTAGGTGGCTTTCTGTGCCTGCTCACATCTTGGAATAAAGTAACTTCTCTCAGAAAATGCATTGCAAAAATTTTACTCAGAACAGTTTAGAATAAAAATGCCTGGAAATGTATTCAAGCATAAATTTTTTGATAGCACCTTATAACAAAGTTCTGTTAGGCAAATATCCCAGATTGAATCTCAAGTAGGTTTAAAAAGTAGAGTTGAAGGAAATTATGATCACATATATGTAGCATTGTACATCATGTCTAATATAATTAGAGATCATATTCCTCCATAGACTAATCAGAATGTAACAAATCCTTACAGAACACACCACCCCCCAATTTGATTCTTCTAAGTGTTAATTAAGTTTTCTGTAACTCTTGGGAGGTCCTTCTGATTTGTTCATCGGATTGGGGCTGTTGTTTAGTTGTAGTTTGATTTTGTTTTTTTTTTTTTAAACAGAGGTGAGAAGCTTTGCCTAGAATTTTTATGTGGCTTTAGGTGAGAACTATGGATAAAAGAGCTCTGGTGTTGTGGTTGTTAATATCCAACTAAATCCATCAGAGTGCATTTCCTTTTCCTGAAGCAGAAGCATTACGTTTGTTTGCTTTTTAGTTTACTGTAGAGTAAAAGCGGTAAAAATAGATTATTTTTTGAAATGTGGGAGAGTCTTCATTTTAGAGATTTTTTAGGCATTGCTTATTAGGCAATCTATAAACTGCTACTTGCATCTATCTTCATTTGCGCTCTGCAACAGAATTAAGACTGTGTCTTCATGCATACTTGAGATTTAGGTGATGATAGTGGTTCAGCACTATGGGGACATTCCTTGTTCTGAGTTAGGGATGAGAACTACAGAAAACGGTAGAGAAAATATATTGTTGTAGGCACCGGCAATTTGCTAAGATATACAGGAGGGATTCTGACTGCTGTTAGGCACTTCTGCTATCACTTTTGAAAAATAAAAGATTATTATTCCTTGTGACCAAGGACTTCAGATCTACCAATTTTATTCCACATGCAGTTGAGCTAATTTTTACTTATTTTTTATCTCTTTGTGGTGTTGCTTTTGTTTCTTTGCATCTAACAACAAGTAGCAAAGTAACCCTGCATATTGTTCCAAAAGTGGCTTTTACTGGGAAATACAGTAGTGCATAAGTAACTTATCAGATTTAACAACATATTGGAATCTTTTGCATCTAGAACATACATTAAGTGTGAGAGATCATTATTTGCTGAGGTTCAGCTGGTGCTTAGCAAAGCTTTCAATGCTCGCCGTTCTTGACTACTGCGACATGAGAGATACATTTTGAAGAGAGGCAGATGACTGGGGACTTGGTGGAACCTGTTCACACTGATTTGGATGGGGAGGTTTGCCAGTTTTAACAAGTATCAAATATGTTTTCTTGCCTCCACTGTCCTCATGGTAACAGAGAACTCTGACTCATGATGCTGATCTGAGGGTCTGCCAATTATTTTTTGATGCAAAAGAAAGGGCTAGATCTACTGCTATTTCTTTTTTTTTTTTTTTTTTTTCTGCAAATGTTGCAGGGTTTTTTCCTCTAAGTTTATTGAATCATGGAAACAAACACACAAGACTATTTTTTAAACTGTTCATTTGCTTGTCCTACTCCTTGGTGAGGAGAAGGGAGCTATGGTGTGTGCTGATGGAAGAGATGATGTAATGAACTTAAGCGCGGAGACCAAACACAAAGATTGAGGCAACGCAGAGGACTGAGATAACATCTTTACTTATATCAAATAGATTGTTATACCAAAAGTTACTTCATTACTCTCTGCAGAAGCTATGAAGTAATTTCTCATTATAAATGTGCAGAACAATTAGGATTCCCTGTTACTGACTGAGAGCAGGGACTTGAACTTTGGTTCCTTCTGTTTTTCAAGAAAGGCTTTACTGAATTACAAAAATCCTTTAATAGTTGTTTCTTTTTTTTTTTTTTCTAAGTTGTTAGTATTCTGTCAAAAGCATTTCACAATTCATCAATTCACTGGAGTACAGACAAGAAGCTGGATCTCCAGCTGAGTACCCCAGTAAGAGGTTTCAGTATTAATGTGCTATCCAGACCCTTTTCCAAGTCAAACTTTCAGTGCAGGCTTAATTAAAGGGTTAAATTCTGTTTGGTTACTGTAAAAAAATTAGACTTGACTAAACTGAGTTTCTTTTAAATGATCGCTGAGATTAGAATCTGGTTCATGATCTGCTCACTTTAGAAAGAGGTTTTTAAAGATATTGGGAGGAGGATTAATAACTTCCTAATAGTCTTTGGCAGTGGCATTAGCATTTATAAGTAAATGCTAATAAAAATCCAAATTTAAGCCCCGTTTTCATCACTGTGTGGACACTACTTGCTGATGAGAAATCGCTGTGGAAATGAATAATAAGCAGGAACTGCCAAAATTTGTCTTCACTTGAATGGTGCCATGGTCCAATTTACACAGCTTCAGTAGTGGGAGACAAATGAGTAGTGATTATCATTTATTCTGTTGGGAGCAATGGTGGTACGAGTGGCTCTGTCCAAAATAATCAGTGCTGGCTATCAGCCAAAGCAAAGGAAAGAGCAACACATGGTGTTTTACGGACCTAGACAGTTGTATACCTTCTGACTATGGAAAACTCTGAAGTGAATGGATGAGATGGAGAGTGGAGGGGGAAAAGATGTTCTAATACTGTCATTTGAGAAAATGAGTATCTGTGAGATCAGGCTTCCTGGCGCATGTATCTTTAAAACACAAACAACAGTATTCTGCCTCTTGTATCCACTTTTTCCATACTCAGGAGGATTACACAGTACTTTCCAGCCTTTACTCCTTATGAATCAAACAGCCCCATATTTGGACTAAACGGTCCACTGATCATGTCCTACTCTTATCTCATTTCTAAGGTAGTGGTAAAAGCAGGAAAGATTGTGTGAGAATATAAAATTATTTAATCTGGGTGTTTTTGTGTTTAGTTGCCTTTCTAACCTACCTGTTGACTTTATCTAAAGGAATTGATACTTGAAAGTTGTCTTGAAGCTTCCACTGAATAGGCAAAGAAATGTTTTCTGATCCTGCAGTGCTGGTAGATTTCCTGTGAGATGGTGCTGTTAATATCTGCTCTCTGTTATATTATGAATTTTATTTCCGCCATCAGACACCCAAAAGGACAAGTCATACTGCACTCTTAGCTGCAAGATTGGAAGTCAACACACTAAAAATTGAGCTCTTTGGAAAGGGCTCAATCGCATGAGATTGAAAGCTATTGAACTCATTTTTGTCAGTCGAGGTGAACTCATCTGTAGGCTTGATTTCTTTTTAACTACCATAAGAGCTTACCAATATAAGCATCACATTTATTATATAGTAATCCAGTACAAGAGTTGTCGATGCCTTATTCTCACAGAGTTCTTTATTTTGCAAGGATGGGAAAATCTTCCAGTAGGAATGGTCTTCCCTCCATTTTAATTGGCATTGTAAAGAAGGAGTTTCAGCTCCCCAGATCTTCCCTAAATCCAGTGGATTTCTGAATAACCTTGGATTTTACACGTTGCAATCCTCTATGAGCTCCCTTTCATCATCGGAGCTCTACTGAGGATCTTAATTTGTGTAACCATTCTAGGAAAAGCTCTGAGCAAATTTTATCCAGCCTGAGGCGCTACACATTAAACAGTCTTGTGAACCCTGGAACTAATGAAGCCAAATTTCCTACTTCATTAAACTTACAGTTTAGTGAAGTTCTCATTACTATTGTTCATTTTTAAAGTTAGTTTGTTAGATTTGTTATGTCTATCCCTCTACAGAGTTGCAACAGAAAAGAAAAAAACACAGGTTATGAGCTACTTTCTTTGTTTTTAAAATCAAAGTCAGTGGTAACAAGAAAGAGACTTTCTGAGCATCACACCCGCTGCATTGCAGAGATAATGTGAATGACAGCCATTGTGAAATCACCTTGGGGAACAGCTCCAAACAGCCATTCTTTAACAACCCTCTTATCTTCATACTGGCTGATTTATACATTAATTAATTATATATGGCATGAATTGTGGCCCAGTAAAAATGATTTGGGCCATTTTAGGACAGCGAATGAGATTTTTCGCAATCACTAATAAAAGGCTACAGCTTTATGTCGTCCAGACAGTACTGAGTCTCAGGACTTGACTGGGTTTGCCTTGGCCTGAGCTGGTTGAAGTGAAGGACTGACAGACCCCATTGTCCCTGTGTGCACAACAGCAGCCCATCGACTATGTGAGGCTGTTGTGTAACTTTCAAACTTCGGTTGCAGTCTGATGAAGAGGAATGAGATTGGGATGAGAAAATTAACCCAACTAGTCCTGAACAGAGCCAAGACTGAAGTAGAAGAAAATGCCACCGTTAGGACTGCAGAATGCTAATGATGTGCTGTAACTCCCCACCACCACTGTGAGATGAAGGAGACTGAAATGGTGAACCTTTGGAACCATAGAGGTGCACCTGAACCGCGAATATAACACCAGAGAACAGGATTGGTGTTAGGCTGTTTCGTATTAAAAAAAAAAAAAAAGTAACTGCCCCGTCAATGAAGCTTTTAAGCACTACAGAGATCCTTCTGGACTGCAAAAACAGTAACTGCAGTAACAATGAATTCTTAGCTCCATAGATAGATAGTATGTTAACTTTTGCCCCTAACAAGATTCTGATGCTAACAAAATAACCCAACAGTAAATTGGGTGCACTATATTCTGCTGAATTAATACAGTTGTATTTCCACATAGGGTACCAAAACTGTAAGTTACTTCAACTGTACAAACATATCACATATACTGTAGTAAAGAGACCAGTCTTGCAAGGTATTTTGTCTAAGTGCTGAACTAATTTTAATTCTTTTCAGTTAGCTAAAACATGTTCTGATCCTAACCAGCTGATGTACCACAAAGCTTAATGCCTTGCTTTCCAACTAAAATCCTCATGTATAGGCAGGTTATGCGATGAGACTGATCGTAAATTCTTAATAAATCTTTTCTCCCATACTGTGGAATTTAGAAAATGAGCTGTCCTAGGTGGATTCTTCAGGGTCTTGTAACACATGAGTCTAGATTTTCCTTTATTGTGGCTTTTATCACAAAACTGGAAGAGACATATCTGTTTCTCTGTCAACATTGGTGGAAATTAAGCTGTAAATTCAGCAATTCTCTTTCTTTCTCACCTTTCAGTGTGATTTCATGTGTACAGATCCTCATGATTTATTTCATGGAATCTTAAAAAGCATCTTTTCCTTTGAAAACCAGTATAAAATATCATTCTAACCTATCAAGCAAAAGTACTGAGCTTGTTTCTTGTTCACATATTCTACAAATGCTGTTTCTGAATAATGACAGAGACTTTCTGAAATGTTTTCATATTTTTCTCTTAATTCGATTTGCTATTGAGTTAACATATTATGCTCAGATGACAGGCTGGTATTCCAATACATAGGATGCTTTTAAATTATTTTAGGCACTAAAGAATGTAATGACTTACGGTCTGTTGTCCGCCTTTTTGTAGTGTATGTATTATTTACTGTACTCATGATATTTACTTCCTCTTCACATCTGCCATGCTTTCATTGTCTTAATGGTCAGAGTAAATATTTTACATTATAGTATGAGTGGTAAAACATAATCCATAGTGAGAATTGAAGTAAATAACCCAACAACGTATCTTTACTCTCCGATTTCTACAGAACTGAGCGGTTTTTTTGGTCTTAAATCTCTAAGCATCACTGCTGAAGTAAAATTCACCTCTAATTAAAATTGGCCTACGAGCATTCTCCCTTTCCTTATAAAATACTCTTGTGTAACAAATTCCTCTATTTGGGGCATGCAAATCTACTACATTATGAAATCAGTTTCTCTGTTGATGCATCTGGCAAAAACAAAAACATAATTCACAGCCTGCAACTGTTAGAAAATGTTTTAACAGCCCCTCAACTTATTCTTTAAAGCAGTTTTAAGGTCATTGCTCCATTGATAGATTTTTCCCTAAAATAACAA
This sequence comes from Baryphthengus martii, assembly GCA_013396935.1. NCBI lineage: Eukaryota > Metazoa > Chordata > Aves > Coraciiformes > Momotidae > Baryphthengus > Baryphthengus martii. The sequence continues at coordinate 273,333 of VWZK01009403.1, forward strand.
ACTTGGGAGTAAAAGCCTGCGTATAACTACATGAGGGAAATGGGGTACAAGAGGACAGGAAGGAAAGAACAGTACATTTTATAATTGTGGCCTGCATTATAATGATATTGAACTGGGCCAGGAGTCATATCCTCAACTAAAAATCTTTAGGAAACAGTTTCATCAAGAGTCAGCAATTTCCTCCTCCATGCAAAGATGTTTAGCTTTTCTTGGGACACGCCATTTGCAGTGTACAGCCTCAGGTTTCTTTGGCTTAGCATCTTAAGTAGGTGATATTTGCAAGAGTATTCCCTCCTCCACTTCTTGTCAAGGCAGGAAATAATATTAATTGGCTTTGCTAAAGTCACTCTGCTCCATTATTTCAGGTAGGAGGGCCCATGGGAAGACAAGGTTAGAACTCAACAGAAGGGAAGAAAAACTTAAGGAGCAGCAAGGAGGAAAAGAAAGGAACAAGGAAACAAGATAAGGGAAGACAAGAATAAAGCAAACACACAAAGTATAGAGAACTTGATCAGCAGTGATGTTCAGGCAAAGTATTAATTTTAAGCCTTTTAAAGCTTAAACATTTTGGGGCATTGAGCTCAAGGAATTGCCTAAATACAAAGTTGCACTAGTTTAAGTAGAAACTGCCAGGTAGCAGGGACCAATGCTACTTAAATCAGTACAATTTGGTGTTTCGTAATACACTGCTTTAATATCTTCTTTATGTTTGTGAATTTATCCCAGTCTATAGAACAGATTTCACAGCTAAAATTCATGAACCAGTACAAGCCAGGCAGAAGTGCATGTCATGTTTCCAGATAGAGTGTTTTGGATGTGGTAAACTTTGGTTTACAAATGGACATTTTCTAACATCACCAGAATTACACTATCCTTTGGTCCTTTGCTGTTGCAAGGCTACCAAAGCTTGCTAATAGACGTGGTTCCCTCTTCTGGCTTCTGCCGCTTTTGCTGTACAGAGGGAGAGAACACCCTTGAGCTCTGCGCTAGTAACTTTACCTATCTTTCCCTTTTTCCAGCTGTGCTGTCAACCTCCCGTCTGTCCTTTACGGTTCATAGGCAGAACCTTGGAAAGTGAATAATAATAATGCTGCTTTAGTGATCTTTAGCGATTATACCCCCATGACTGGGCTGATACATACTGAATCTCAATTTGAAACATCTTCCTCATTGGTGTCATGGTGAGAAAACTCCTAGCAATGTCCCTGATTGATAGTCTCAGAATATTCCTGCAGTAGAAGCCTGGACGTGATTTGGTGCTGCTGGGGAGGGAATAAGTTCAGCGATGGCCAAGGGAATTAAAACATCCAAAATGGCACCAAGTAAATGCGATGGGTATTGTGGCACATGCAGCACCATTTCTTAAAGGGAAGGCAAGGAAAAGCAGAGGTTCTGCAAGAGTAGAAATTTGCTGCATTGTTTTCAAGTGCATAAGCAGCCCAGCTGGATGTGGTAGTCTGCCTGTAAATGTAGGAGATGGATTTTTCTGAGGTGATGTTGCCAAAGGATGAATGCAATCAGCTACAGCAAAAATCTGACAAGGTGTCAATCTGCATTTTAGACCCTTCAAAAATCTGACCTTAAGTCTTAAGTAAATGGCTATCATGAAGTAGGTGAAAAAAAATCCCAGACAACTTGTTAAGTTTTTCCAGTTCTGAATGCATTTTCTGGAAAATACTTTGTATATCTGTACATACTGAACTGGGTATTGCGTATGGAGTACCTTAATGAACAGAAGTAATTTTTGGTTTAATTGTCAGACATTTTTAAAGCCCACTCTATATGTATAATGCCTTTGCACTTTCTAAGACTACACATATTCTTTATTAACATATTTAAGGTAGATGCAGGATCACAGATAACAAACCTGACATTGATATTTTAAATTTGATGTGCATACCACTTTAAAATTAAGCTCATTAAAGATAAAAGAATGATCCATTGGCAGGCCTTCAGCTGCAGACCTGGAGGTGACAGGCTATTTGGTGAACAATTTACTGAGTGCCTCCCTCCCTCCTCCTTCTTAACCATGGGCATTGTAAGTTCATTCTATTAACCTTAATAGGTTTGCTTTCAAAGTGTTTTACTCTGAAGATTTAAACGTGAACTCTATCATATGTCAGCCTGCAGCTAACTTAAGCAACTAAACTAAAAGAAGATGCAATATATTCATCTCTGTGCATATTTGTACGTATGTCCCCAAGTAGCAACATCTAATGCACATGAAGAAGTGATGCACTGTGCCCTGCATGATGCTCTTCACTGTAGGTGTTTCATTGTCTCATAGGGTCTCTCAGGAATTTTTCTTTCCCTCAATTTAAGAAGTGTCTCCAGCTCTTGAGTGTCTTTGCATGCACTAGCGGAAAAAGGTTTTGCAAGTGAGAGAAGCTTGTTTTTTCTCAAGTAACAACTCCAGCAGATATATCTGAGACCTGCCCTCTGTCCCAGCAGGATGTTCTTTTCTCTCCACCCGGGACCTAAAGACAGAATTAGCAAGCAAGTCATAACAGATTTAGCATTTGAGTTGAGGGCAGCTTTGTTCAGTGATGGGCTAGAATAGCAGCCATTATCTTTTCTCTATTGCTGCCTTTTACACTGCTCATCAGACAGTGCTGCTGCCACTTTTATGGAACCTAACAAAGGCACTGAAGCAGCTGGGAGCCTCTCCTCCTTTCCACCCCAGAGATCCCTCAAAGTGGCTTCCCCCCACAATGACACTATACCTGACAGATTTAGGTCCTTGCAGGACTCATTTTTTTCCCTTACTCTGAAGAATTAGAGCAGTGGCTTGGAGTGGTCAATACAGCTATAAATGTCAACTAGCAATGGCCACCCCCTTCATCACCCTGGCAGTCATCACCACAGAGAAGCCATATGGGCCTTGGCCAAACAGCCCAGTCAAGAGAAGGGACACTAATGATTCGTGAGCAGGACCTAGGCCTGTTCTTATCCTGAGACACCACTCATCTGCTGATTCCCGCAGCCTTGCATGCTCTAGTGACTGCAGGTAAAGGTTGTCCTCTGCAGGTTTACAAGCCTGAGAAACTAACAGGGTCCTGAGAGGAAAATGTGGAGTGATTCTCCACATTGGCTTTCCCACACTAAGAAGACAATGAGAGTTCCTGTACAAGTCAGACAAAATAAAACAATCCTTCCAGGCAGAATAGAGTGCAGCATCTAACTGGATTGTTCCCACTTCTTAACTCTTCTTGTGCTGCCAGGACACCACGGCAAAGGCCTCTCAGGAACTCCAAACATCTCAGCAATCTGCATAGTCTCCTAATTCCACAAAGTCAAGAATATAGTCATAGCTATTAGTCTGCCTAATCTCTTTTTCCTGTTGTCCACAGTCCCTTTGTAGCAGCCCATATGCTGAAAAAAAATCCTTATTTCTAAAAGTTGTAACTTCAATACACATTCCTCTTTCCAAAGTTTACCTTTCATCCGTCTTCATAACAGAATATTGTTAATGATCATAATAAATCTTCTTCTCAATTTGTATAGAATTGATTGATAAACAAATGCCATCTGCTTATTCATTAGTAACACAGATTTATTTGTATTTGGCTGCTGATCTCAGGCTGATTTTAAAAGTATGGGTATACCTCCTTGATGCCATTATACGGATAAGTAAACAAAGGCATAGAATGCTACAAACCAGATCTCTCAAAGGTGTGTTAGTTCCTAAGTCATTATATATAGTTGAGGATATGGATCCATGAGGTTTGATTCTGTCTACAGATGTCAGTAGTAGAGCATGGATTAAAACTCAGGTCTTCCAAATGCAGCGTCCTGCCTGGTGAGCCACAGAATTATTATACCACTATTTTCTTCTGTTTTACTGTGTGACCTAATATAATTCATAAGGTTCATCTCCAGCCCGCTCTACAGCACTACAGAAACAGATTGCACTTAATATTATGTTTGTTTGTTGTATTATAGTCTCCTCAGGACTTGAGATAAATGTGAAGTGAGCTCTATTAACTGTTTCAGGACTGGAACTTGAAGAGTGTATGTGTTAGATTGCCTGCCTGTGTATGCCGGTGACTGTTTGCAAGTCTTTATTTCCTGAAAGATTGTACCTTTCAAATTGGTGTTTGAGTTTTAAGAAGGTTGTGGGGACTTAAATTGATGGCACAGGAGAATTGCAAGGGTATAATGTCTATAATAAAGCACGGCCTTTATCTACCGATGCCTGCATTATTTGAATTATAAAGCACTTAGGGATATTCAGACAATCAGACAGCTGAGCTAGCTTAACATTCCCAACCTTACTATTCTGCATATATACTGGAATAGATACCAGAATGAACCATCCCAGCCTGCTAGTTTTAACTCTGGGTTCATTTTAATATAAAGTTGAGTAGTGGAGAGGAGGAGAAAATATTCTTAACATTTCAGTGTCGCCTGAACACTGATGGCCAGGCTTGTATAGACTGTTCTGGTTTAACAATATAATTGGAATAGCAGAAGGAACAAATTCCCCCTGCTTTACAAGCATCTTATTTCCATTTATCACCAAGAGGGACCTCTGAAGGTACCTGGGTAGTACCCAAGCTTTGGGTCTACCTACTTTCCAGTCAAAAGGCTTCAGACACATGTTGCCTATTACAGAAACCTGTCGTGGGTTTTGAGCAGTACAGTACCCAAGTACTTTTCAGTCGAGCACAGAAATATGATTCCTATTCTGGAGAAGGATAGCAGAAGGGAAGGAACAAAACCCAAAGCATTAAATGATGATGTCCAGCATTACCAGACCAATTTGACTTTGGTCTGGGGGAGGGGCATTATGCTGTCAACAGACCGGTCCTATCATATTGCTGGACAAAGCTCTTAAATACCTCTAGGCTTTTCAGTCTCAACTAGATTGGGCTATTTGAAAAAAAACGGAAAAAAATAATCTGAAAACAACTAATGTTGCTATAACTTAGCCTCGTCTGTATATCTGTATGAGGATATGCAAAGACTGATCATCCTAAGGAAGCAGAGGAAAACCCTGCAGGCTTTAGCTCTGTTGTACAAATCCCAGTTAAATCCCTCTGCAATTCATGTTGACTTCCCTCTTCTTTCCTTGCTAAGTCCCAGGAGATGTTCTGAGTAAATAAAAGCTGCTGCCCTTCTAATCACCCTTTAACTCCTGCTGAAGTGCACTGCTAGTCATGTCATAACTATGCTGTATAGAAGCTGACCAACAGCCTGCTTCTCTGAATAATTTTCTTAAAGAAGTGGAAGTTATCTGGAGTCTGATAAGAACATTTTTTACATATATAAATGTATACAAATTGCAGTTTCTCCATACACAGACCAGTCACCAAGCCTGTACAAAATTAACAGAAAATATATCAGGTGAGAGGCATGAGTGGCTGGCTAGTTATCAGAGGAGGTTTAAAAGTTCTGAATCCTCCCTCAACCTTTCCTGCCAATCATTCAGAAACTTCCTCTGTCAGACAGCCTCATCTGTCACTCAGGAACTACATCTGCTTGCCTGTTTATTTTCTCACTTAGGGTTGAGGTCACTTGCCCTCCTTTTAGCTAATCAGAGGAGACAACAGGAATCAAAGCACAAGATCAGTGTTCCTGGGATGTCTTTCTTGAATAGCCTCTCAGAGTGTTCTTCTGCAAACCTTGCAAAGTAATGTAGGCACATACAACCAGAGGAAAAGAACAGTGGAGAAGGCTTTGGGTTTTTTTTTTTTTGATTTGGTTTGAGATCCAGGTAGAGAAAAGGAATATTGCTGAATCTTACATGCTACCTGAAAAAGCAGGCTTAATATTTACTGAGGAATTTGAAAAAAAACCCCCTGTTTCTAATTCATTAAATTGTAGCCCCTAACATGACAATTCAACTGATGTCCTAGCACAGAGGTAATGTGCAAAAGGTAGTTGAAATTGCTTATTTTTTAAAAAAGTAAATCAGCCTCCTGCTTGTTGCCCTTAAGTCTCCATAAGGGAACACATCAGGCTCGGTGGAACTACCCATTTTGCTTCTTTGCAACTTCCTCCTCCAAATACTTTTGTTAGGCTCTGTGAAACAGTTATTATATAGTTGTCAGGTCCTGCCTTAAAGATCGGTGCCTTTCAGCATCGACTGAAGCTGTTCCTGTGGAGTTGTCTCTTAAAAAGAACTTTATACTGTAGATGAGAGGTTTGTACCTGAAAAGAAGGGTGGTGAAAGAAAGCGAGAGTTCAGGGAGAGAAAGCACATCTGACTTGTTTGCCCCTTGCCTAGCTGTGGAGTGGGCCGGCACTCTGCCTCACCGTGCACACTCTTGCACATCTTGAAAGGATTTAAAGTATACCAGTGCCAGCCTGCTCTCTCAAGACTGATTTCTCTTTGTAATGCTGTTGTCGTGATGAATCATGCATTACTATGATTAGCAGAGAGAGGTACAATTACTTTTTTTGCAGCAGTGGCTGCTAAAGGATTGCCTGGAGCCCCAGGCCTGACAGAGGTGGAAAAAAGCATCTTGTCAGATATGAAGAGGGTGGAGAAATGGAAATTGTTGCATTTACAGGAAAAAAAATGTTGAAAAGGAGCAAAGGAGAACAGAAAGAGAAAGCTTGTAAGTGAACACTAACAGGAATGGGGCCCTGACTGAATTGGCCCTCTGTGCATGTGTGGCTGTTCTCATGCATAAGAAGCCACTGCTGCTTATCAGCAACTACTTGTACCAGATGGTACTGCCCAAGAATGAATTTTAAAAAAAAAAATCAAAAAAAAACCAAAACAGAGATACTGAAGAAACACAAGCTATCCTGGAAAAGGTTAATAATTTTACCCAGCAGTAGGAAAGTGCCTGGCAAAACTGAAGAGGGGAGGGGGGGAAGAAAAGACAGGAACAATTTAAAGGAGGAGAGCATAAGCACGTAAGTGCTCCCCACATCATCTCCCTTCTTGGGAGGGAGGTCACGATGCTTCTTCCTGGTTGTTCTTAGGCTGCTTGAAGAATGATGCTGAGATGATACTGAAGTCCTAATAGCCTTTGAAATTCAAGTTCTCAGTGGAGAGGGAAGAAAACTTTCAAATGACACAAAAGTGAAACAAAACATTTTCTATTTCTGTAACACAAATGACAGTAATCTCTTGATGTCCTTAATGTCTTTTCCTTGTTTCCCAATAACATCTCATTTATCTCATTGTCAAGACATGAGTGCTTCTGAATTTCTATTAATCTCTGCAGACTAAAATTGCTTGTAGAGTGTAATGTCTTACAGGTGGCAGTGCAGTTTATCTGAAAGGTCCAAAGCAAAGGCTTGCACCATCCAGACCAAGGGTGCACCTACAGCCACTGCAGACTTGGGTCATCGTGCAGATAAACGTGACCCAGCCTCGCACAGACAATGAAGCCACTTAGATCCAGTGATCTGAGTGTAGATCTCATACCAACAGTGCGGAGTGAGTGGCAGGCTGCTCCCGCTTCCCTCCCCTTTGACTGAAAACCTGAATCGACTATCATGTTATCTTTTTCCAACCCGCTCTGAAACCAGGCATCACCCTGCGGACTTGTCCCACCGCAGGGTGCCTCAGCGGAGGGCACACTTGAGCAGGCGATCCAGGGGCTCGCCTGACGCCTAGGGGGAGCGGCGGGCGCTGGGCCGCCGGGCCGCCGGAGGGAGCGGCGGGNGCCCTCTGCTGCGGAGCCCCGTGCCGTTCCCCTCCGCCGCCGAGCTCGGGGAACAGCCGGGTGAGCTCCGAGCATCACGGGGCCGTTCGGCAGGAGGAGCCGGCCAGGCCGGGGTCCCTGCAGGAAGCAAGGCGGGGCCAGGTGGAAACACGTGAGTGCCCCGGTTTGGGGGTCAAAATTTGACCCCTGTGCTCCCAGTGCTAACTCAAACATAACAGGCGTTATAGATTTTATGCCTGAAGATGATTAATTTCCCAGTTAGAAACTATTTATATAACAAGTTTTGTGATGATATTAAAAAATAATTGAATTGAGACTTCAGCTGCTGCTACAAATGCTGCGTTATTCTGCGAGGCCTTGCAAATGAGGAAGAAGAGCCGGCAGGGTGTGCTGGCTGTTTTCACTACCCGGGCTTTGTACAGGGGCAGCAGGGTCACTACCGGGACCCCGCAGTAACGGTGGGGGCACGAGGGGAAGGTGAGATCCACCAGAACGGCTAAACCAGGCCACCAGCCTCCAGACCCGGGTTCTTCAGGATCCCGAGCACGGCAGGAGCGGTGGGACAGCGGCAGGTTTCCTTTTCCTGTTCCGATGGGCTGAAAGCTCTGAACGACTTTGACTTGGAGGGAGCTGTTCCATTACAGGATCTCAAAGCAGAACTTTCCCCGCGCAGACAGTGACTTGAGGATTTTGGTTTCTTTTTAATGATGGTGTCTATCACTCCTTGCCCTACATAACCCCTCCGTACACTAGATAATGTTTAATAACAAGGAATTCCTCTGCGGCCGCTTGCTGTGGAAATCGAAAAGCGAGCGCCCCGCCCCGCTCCGCTTCCTCGCCTTGCAGCTGCTCTCCGCGGCCTCCCCCGACGCAGCTGTAACGAGGTGGGCATTGCTTAGGTGTCGGAACCGCCTCCGAAAGGCGATGGGAACCGTGTGGCCCAGCTCCAGAATCGCGGGGGGCCGGTAAAAACCCCCACAGGGCCGGAGGGACGCAGCCGGTCCCGGCTCGCCCCGCTCTCCCCTCCCCGGGTCCCTGGGGGTGCGGACGGGGCTGCCCTTTAGCCCCACCCCCCTCAACGGAGGCCTCGGCGGCCCAATCAGCGCAGGCGGGGCTCAGCCGCTCCCGCCCGCCTCGCTTTCCCGCTGCCGAATCCACCGCCGAGCAACGGATCGCGGCGGCGATNCCCGCCGCCATCGGCTTGACGCGAAAGGGTAGGGGGGCGGGCGGGGCGGAGCAGCCCCGGTGACGGGCGGTGCTTCCCGGGCAGCCCCCTCGCCTCGCCCTCTGTGCTGTTCCGGGGAGCTGGGCGGGCGCTCTGCGTCTCCGCGGAGCTCCGCAGCCTTCCCGAGCTCCCTGAGGGTGCTTGGTTTGAAAACGCCGATGCGAACAGCGCGGCCGGTGCGGGAGGGGCTGCCCGTGTCTCTTCGGCTCCGCTCACCGGTCTCTAGGCCGGCCCGGCACCGGCGTGCCGCGCTTTGGCTGGTTCCCTGTAATACACCCATTTACTGCTGTTTTAACCCCTCTGGAGTTAGAACTTCAATTCCTTTGGCCTTCAATTTGTAACCCTTTTGGATTTAAGGCGTATCTTGCTACGGTGCTCTTGAGTCGGCAGGGCCGAGCGCTCCACTGAGGCGTATCTTGGCAAGGGGAGCCTGGGCTTGGCTTGCTCCGTGTGCCTTTGGCCTCAGAGGTCGCGGTCTCACCCGCTGCACGCTCCCTGGGGGCCACCCCTGCGCCCCGCTTGTCTCTCCCATTCCCAAAGGCAAAGTTTTGGGGTTTTATTTGCTTTGCCCAAGGTGTTTTTCAGTGTTGTGTTTTAATTTATTGTTTTTCAGACTTGAGAGGTGAGTGTTATTAATGTACATCATTAACCTCATCATCTCTGCAGAGGATAAAGCACCTCTAATAACCACAGACTCATTTCAGTAGCCTGGACAGTGTTTGGAATAGGCACCTCTTCACTATGTATTTACAGTATCTAATTCAGTAGGGCCCAATTTGCTATTCAGTGATACCATTGTAAACAGTAAATATTTTTATCTTTCTATAATGTGACTTTAAAGCTGCATAAAAATAATTTTGGCACAGCAGCGGAATTCTAACTTGAACTACTCTTCTGGTACTGAGATTCAAGCTGCCATGGTGAGGTACATGTTATCTAGTTACTTTGGAGGAAAGGAAAAGTTTGACAGGATGTATGCTCTTAACAAGTCAAGAAGTTTTTACAGCTAGTAGTTGAGGAGCATGTTTAATCTTTTCAGTGGGTTTTCTTTTTTGTTTCTTTTAAATTTTGTTTTGCTCTAATTTTAAATTTCTTCAGTGTATGTTCAAAACTAGTAACAGGTAAAACAATACTCAAGGTATTCCTGTGAGAAGCATGTAATTCAACAGTGTGTGTATTTTGAAATGCATCGTTGCTTTGAGTGGAAAGAGGGAATGGGCATGGAGCTGAGAGTTCAATAGGTTAACTTGGAGTCGTTGCGGTGTCATGCTCTTGCATAAAATGAGGAGTAACTACTTAGTAAGGGTAAATAGTATGGTGGAACAAACACATTAAGAAATATCACTGGGGAAGAGCAGGCCTTGCTCTTTATATTCTAAGGTAATTACTTTTGATAGGCATTTGTGTTATGTTAGGACTTCCACGTGTCTCCAGTTTCCTGGAGTTGCGTCTCTTTTTTTTCTTTTTTTTTTTTTTTTTTTTCCCTAAATTTGATTCTTTCTGGATGGAGGTAAAGATTTAGCATGTTCCTTCAGAGTTTTTGAGATGACCCAGAGGTTTCAACTTGGTGTCAAGAAGCCTGCTTCTCGAGAAATGGCTGCCCCAAGTATCCGGATTGACTTGGTTATACAGGCTGGGGTGTGTGTGAAATGCACAGTGGCAACTGCATCTGGGGCTACCTCATCATCCTTGCAAACATTCATTACCGGCATTTCAGATTGATTTAGTCAACTCGAAGTATGCAAGGCTGAGCAGATTTGTTTGGCAATTCCACAGTTTAAAATCTAGTATCCCACTTGGGGAACGCAGAAATGCAAAGCTAGTGTGTGTAGAACCTGATGCTTCTTGGAGGCTAGATGTTAGGTTACACAATAAACCCTTGTGAGGACATGAAATACTATGGACCTTGTCCCCTTGCCTTCAATAATATAAACATATAGCAATATGTATAATGTTTGTGATTCCTTTTAAAGCCCTGTGCAAACACAGTAGGACATTATGGTGGGCACAATGTGAAAGCTGTGTTTGGGCATTACTAGTTACTACTTTTTTTTTTTTTTAAGGGTGTTCAGAAATTGTGCTAATATTTATACAGACTAGAATAAAATACAGGTTTTAGAACCTGGTATTAGGTACCTGGATTGGGGTTTCTGGGTCATGTGTGCTCTGGTGATTTTAGTCAGTGTAGTTAGAGTGAGTTCTTATATAGTAGACTCTGCATTTCCCTATATAGCACCTGACTGAGGTCCATGTAGCAGGTACTCGGGAACTGCTGTGCTAAACTAATGTGCTCAGACTTTGAACGCTATTCAGTCAAACAGCTGGAGCGCTGTTGAAAATGCTGGTGTGACAGTCAGAAAGCTGTGCTCTATACTTCAGAACTGCATTGATTTGCTTAATGTAGTTTAGAATGGGTAAGGAGGTAGAATTTAGAAGTGGGATTGAGCTCTAAATTTGAGTATTGCATACTTAGATAGATTTTTTTATTTCCTCAGTAAGTGAAACCATTAAAAAGGCTCGTGGAAGCCCACCCTGCAGTCCTGTATACTGCTGTGGAAGGGTCAGGCAGAAGCTTCACAGGGTGAAGCTGTGATGCAGCTGTTGTAGAAAGCTTATAATCACTGATGTCACACTATGGCCTGTGAATCACGACAGAGTGTCTGGGTTTCTTTTGATGCATCCTTTGATAGACCAGACATTGCCCTCCTGCTGTTTATACCCTTTTCTTGCACTATCATTGCCTCCTGCTGCTTGTCCCAGACTGTGCTGCAGGTGCTTCTGCAGACAGACAAGTGTTTCTAATTTATTTTTTTAATACCATGAACTTCAGGAGCTGAGAGTGCTGTGGTGTGATTCTTGTGACTGCTTAACAGCAGAAGCGCTGTAGCATCCTCTAATAAGGTTGCCCCTGAATACCACTTGGGACTTGTAGAAGGGCAGAGCGCCAGTTTTCTAAGCTGTGTTTTCTCACAGGGAACGTTTTACATTGCGTGCCACAATGTGGCCTGGTTTCTCACTCATCTCCAGATGTGATTAATGATTTTTTGCCTTGCACAGTCCTTAAAATGCAGCACATTAATGGTTTTATCAAGTGAAGCGATGCAGAAGGAGGAGATTTTCCCCAGTTTATAATTCAACACCTCCCATAGGAGTGTCTGGTCTTGTTGACGTGGAGGGCCTGCAAAGCAGAAGCAACTCTTGTCCTTTTCCTCTCTTCTGTACCTTGCAAAGGGTTCATTGGAGCTGAATTTGCTGTGACTGACAGGAGCCTGTGCTACCGGTAAGGGCTATTTCCCCTGTCCCCACTGCTCCACGCCGAGTCTTGTGACCAGCTGCACTTGCGAACTCTGCTGCATTGAGACCTAGTGGTTAAGACTTGGTCTGCTGAGAAGAGGGAGTGCTAGCTTCGTCACACTGAAGTAAGGTCATCTATATGTCATCAGAGACACAGCCACAATGAGTAGGACAAAGACTACTTCAGAATTATGTGGAAATATATAGCTATCTCTTTCAATGCAGAATTTTATAGTCCCTTTGCACAATTTAAAGCAGAAAGAACAAGAGGAAGCAACAATACTCTCTGAATGCTCTTCCATCATTCCACAAGCTTGATTGTCTCTTTACTATATGTCTTCTCCTGGAAATGCTGCTGACTGTAAACAAGTTACCTCTGAAAGGATTATATCACCATATTCCTTTTTAAATGCCTGGGGCTTAAACTCCTTCTTCATGTTCCCTTTTCTCTGATGCTAAGAACTGAAAGTTATTTGTAAAACGGTGACATGTTTGCCATTCACTGAATGACCTCCAGCCAGGCATAAGCATCAATAACCATCTAAATGCCCCTTTGCTAGAGCTCTGTGTGGTGTCTGTGATACATTAGCTTGAAAATCTAATACACAAAATTCTGTGGTAGAGATCAAGAGAGTCATGAGGTTAGGAAATCAACCTGACGGTGTCTGCTAGCTGTTGAGCATTAAAGGCATATGGAAAATGGAGTCCCAGACTAATTTTAAAGGTTTTGTAATTTGGGTAATTTGTAATTTGTAATGTTTTTGGGTGAATCAGATTGTTCAAAAGCTGTGATTGAATTCACTAAAGTTGAAAAGTGTTAGCAGGATGTCAGTCCTTCTAAGACTTTTTCAGGAGTTCTTCAATGAAATTAGCAAGTGCTTCCATATGGCTGTTATACTGATCTATCTTTCTAATTGAAACACATTTAAACCACTTTGTTTTATTTGAATGTTGCTGACCTGTTCCTGCCCTTCATTTCATGTAAGTAGTAATGCCATTCGTTTAGTCAAGTTACCCGGGATACCTCAGCTTGTTTTTGAGGTAGATGTAAATATTAAGCCTTGGACCCTGCTGCTTGCTGATTTGCTGTGCTGGGTCAGCAGTTCTGTAAAATTATACAGATTATTTTCAGGTGCACTTAACAATGAAGTATTACAGATGGCATTTAGCAGACATAATCATTGTTAACCTCACCACTTTGTTAGATCTTCACTTTCTCGCATTGATAGCTTTTGGAATTCTTTATCTTTTTCTTTAATATTGTTTTATGTGCAGGTGTGTTACTTGGAATAGGACAGCAAGCCATCTTTAACCATTTGAGCTAGAAAGATGAATGTACATTTTCTTACGTTTGTACACAGACGCACACAGAGAGAGAGAGGCCTCTCTTGAAATAAGTTGACATTGAAGCCAGCTGCTGTTTGTTTGCGTCCGTGATAGATTCTCATCTCTTGTGGTATCTGATACTTCCATGTTCTGCTGTCTCTAGTAGGGCATAGCTACCTTTGTTGGATGGGAATATAACGTGGAGGGGATTGAGAGCATCTTAAAAAAAAAACTCACCAAAAAATACCGCTAGAACCCCCACCAGAATAAAAGAACAATAATGATGCCACTGGAGCTTCTGAGACAAACCCCTCACATTCATTACTGCTTGCACTGATAGTAACGCACTCAGATAAATTCTTTTTGGAAGGTCTTGTTATTTTCTATCAGTTGAAGCTTTCAAGAGCAGCTTACAAGGAGCTCTGTGAGGAGTCACTTAGGTGTAGCAGATTGAGCCTTAAAGCTTGGAAGTAACACTGGCTGGCCTCTTAATGTATCCTGTAGTCCTTCTTGTGTCGTTTTTTCTTTTTTTTCCCCTGTGATTTAACATGGAACAAGATGGTGAGAAATACATTTATTCCAGATGTCAGCACGTTCATGTCGTTTATATCCATTTGTATGTGTGCAGAACTGCTGGATACCATTTAAACTTTAGTCTTTAAAGAACGATACATTTATCCTAAGAAGGTACAAGATCTTAGTTGTGGAAGATTGTTTTTTTTTCTTTACTGTATTTCACTTGTATATCTATGGTGAGCTCCTAAGGTATTTTAGCAGTTTCCCAGCAACTTTACCATTGTTATATCTCAAATCTGTATGTATACATATATGTATAAGATAGATTTACTTACTGGAAGTGGAAAACAGAAGAAACTTTTTTTCCTATTTGCAAAGCTCATCCAAGTCTGATTTATGGAAAAATTGAATATGAAGCAAAGAAATGGAAATGAGGGAGTTGATTCACACAGGAGAAAACAAAATACATGTAAATTTCATGGTTTTTTTCAGGATCCAAAATAACAAATCCCAGACGTATTTGTGGATTTGCTTTAGATATAAACATCCCGAGATATTAAGAAAAGCTTAATCTATGCAGAAAATAGCAGCATTGAGAGTAAAACCTAAAATTAAAGTCTTAAAGAGGGGAAAAAAACCCGACGAATAACCTATAAAAACCCAACCCCAAAGCAAACAAGCAACCTGAAAACAAGTAAAAGGGCTTGGAGCTTCTCTTCATAAGTCATTTCTCAGCAGCTTTCACTTTAGTGAGTTTTAGGTTTGAATGTAACCTAAGGGATTAGGACCTTCAAGTGCAGTGCTGTTCACTAATGCCTTATCCAAGGAAGTTACTAGCTAGAAATTTAACAGACTTGTTTCTGTGTGACATAATAAAAATAATCTGTGCTGGTTTCAAAGTGCTATTGTGGAAAAATTTGGATAAAAGGAGAGGAGAGGACGATTCCCCCCCAACCAGTTTACAAACAAACAGAAAAAACAAGCACCCGCTAGTAGATCTTACACAGTACAAAATATAATAAATCAACAGCAAAGAACTCTGATGTGTACACCTGCTTGTTGGTATGTTACAGACCATTCCCCATCTCTGATCTCTACAGAGAGAGGGGAGTTTGCAGTGTGGCCAGCAACATTAACTAATCTGATTTATTGCTAAATAATTTAAAGATTGAAAAGAATTGTCAGTGTCCCTTCCATCAAAGTGATTATATCTGATCACAGTGTAGGTTCTTAAAATATTTGGCTTACATCTTTCTGCAAATTATAGCTGTGCTGGATTACATGGAAACAGGTTCTCCTTTCCATCCAACTGTGACCTTAAGGAATACGATTAACAGCGTTTATGTAGTACTGCCTTTGCATGATTAAAAAGAGAATTCAGAATTTAAAGTTGCTACAGGAATGTTCAGTTAGTTAAATTTTACATGGGAGTACACATAGTAGCTTTTGGATTGCTTTTGAATTAAAGCCATTGCTGTACACCCAATTGCAGCTGAAGTCACTGGAAGGCTTTTCCTGTCATTTCCTAGCTTGGATTTTTATTTTGAATGGCAGTAGCATTTTCTCAGCTCCAGTGCTGATTCTCTGTAGCTTGTGTTGATGGATTGTCTGCCAGCCTTCCTCTCTGGCAGGGCAGAAGCTGGAGGGACACACATGTTTATCAGGCCAATTGAAATAAATGGGAGGCTGGCTAGTGAATTCAGTAGGAGCAGAACCTGTTCCTTCACAATTAATTTATTTTGTAGTATTCACTGCTGATGTGGGTTCTGCTTTGTTTTATTTATTGTGTGTTTGGGGTTTTGTTGTTGTTGTTTTTCTTTTTTTTGTTTTCTTGTAGCTCCTCTTTTCCCTTCTATTCTTTCCCCTGAATGAACAGGTCAACATTGTTCCTGGGCAGCACAGCACCAAGAGAGTAGCTTGGAAATTTTTATACACACAACTTTAGACCAAATTGTTCAGTAACTTTGGTGATAAAAGCTGGCTAGCTGTGTCTGATGCAGAGGAGTTAGTTTTGCTGCAAAAGGGAAATATATTAGTGCTACAAAGTATTGGGGCCTCAAGAGTTCCTCATTTAGAAAAGCTTTGACTTCTGCCACAGTGTCAGTAAGGGTGCTTGTGGACCTACTTGATGGGGGCACAACAAAGCCTGTCAGCAAAGGTGTTCCTTCTCCTTTTTTTTTTTTGTTTGTTTTGTTTTGTTTTTTTTCCCCCACAAATACAGTTCATAATTATGTATGCTATATAAGCATACATGAAAAAAGAGTGTACCATTCTGCTTCCATAGTGGGTATGTCAAAGAAATCTCTGTGCATATATATGTGAGATTTACTGCCTCTTATGCTGATAGCTGATATAGCTGTGGCAAGCAAAGCATTAATGTATAGACCAGACCTATAGCACAGGCCAAAGTTCCAGTTGCTCAGCATGAGTTAAAAGGATGCTGGGTTGAAATCACACTTGGGTGGTTATTCAGCAGATGGGGTGACTTACAGCACTTGAAACTTTCCTGACCTTGACTTGTGTCACCGAGAAGCTGCACAGGTGCAGACTCAATCTCCAGGAGCTCCATTTTGAGTCTTTGCACTCTTGAGGAGAGTGTTATGTATGGGGAAAATCCTGAAGGGTAAGGCAAGGTTGGTGCTACAGAGTTTGACTTGTGTATGGGTGAAGTGCTGGGGTCTGAACCCCAAGCCCTGAAGTGAACTTGACACCTGGATGAATTTCACAACCAGGTCAAAGGGGCTAAGACTGCCCAGGTGCCTCCTGTTGGAATCAGGGGCAAGACTGGGTTGGACCTCTGTGTTTGCCACCAAGAAGATCTTTTAGCTCTGCTGCTGGCTGCAACCCAGTAGGTGTTGAGTGGTGGGGACACAGGCCATACCAGACCTTGATGTGAGGGATGGGCCCCCTCGGTTGTAAGAGGGCCATCCAGGAGGGGAGGCCAGGCCAAGCACATCCTGAAATGATGAGAAACAGCTGCCATTTAGGTGGTGATTAGAGAGTGGAGATAAAAGGCCAATAGAGCTGACTGGGAGCTGCTGCTGTTGTTGGGACCTGCTGCTTTGAGCTGTTGCAGGAGGGATTTGAGAGTAGTTTTGTGGAGTCAAGGATAATGGATTGGGTAATGTACTTTTCTGATATTTGTTGGATTGGTTTGTGCCTGGCTCTTTTGGGATATGGGGTATGGTTGATATCTCTTTATGTTATTGTGTTTTTGGCCCAGTGTGCCTTTTCTTCTGTTGTGTCACCCGCAGTGAGTGGGTTTATTGCTTCTTTTGTTCCCCCTATGACTGGCCATGCTATATCATTTGTTGGGTCCGTCGAAATGGATAATAAAACCTGCCTGAGTTTCACTGTATGTTTTCTGCTGATGGCTGCCTCCTTTTTGTTGGGCCATGTAGTCAGCAAAACAATGGGTGATGCTGACAGGTATCAAGATCTTTGTCTGCTTTAGCTAGGTAACCGAAAGCCTCTAATACAGATACTTTAACACAGGCAACACTTTCAGTTCTGGAAATGAGTGCTCTGCAAGCTGTTTGGGGCAAAGTACAGCCGTGTGAGTGTAGTCTGTGTCCCCACAGGGACCGCTTTCCCTGCCCGATTTACAGTTACATTTAATAACCGTTAAGCAGTGTTTTACCATACTATAAATCCAAAAGAAAAAATGTTAAGGAAGGCAACTTGAGAGTCAAGCAGCTAAAGCTCTGCAGCGTGGGTGCTTGGAGTGGCCAGGAAAGTGCCACAGTGGCTGAGCTGCTGCGGGTGCAACAAGAACAGCTCTTGGGTGGTGTGTGACCACCTCATCTCGTGCTGAGTTGACCTCAGTACACTGGAGATGGTTGAGCTCTGCCACGACAGCATCTGTCTCCATGTGCCATTTCCCACTACAAATAGGAAGTTTGCCTTTCAAGTTCCTTAAAGAAGAGCTTGATTTATTCTTTCACTTTTTATTTTAAAAAAGCAAAAAGAGAAATATTGAGTAAACTTCTCTTAAGGGCAACTTACTGTTTGGCTTTCTAGACTTTTGACAGCAGCGATCTTGAAAGGTCACTGCCACAAGACTTTGCTTCAAGTGGGTATTTCATTGGGTTCAAAGTAGAATGAAGAGTGTTATCTGCAATCCTATCTTTTTAGGGTACCGGCATATTTCTGCTGTTATTGAGAGTACTTTCCTATTAGCTCTTCTTTCTTTGCCCAGAATCCACTGTGGAAATTACATTTAGTGCTCTATGTGCAGGCTTTCAGCCTTCCTTATGACTTGGTAACTGTGAACAGGGGATTTAACTGGTCATTTTGTAACTGTGGGAAATAAAATCACAACAATCAGATGTTGTTCTTTGAACGGACTAGTTGTAGCATTTTCTCTTGGAAACTGAATTTCCTAGTTGCCTGTGTCTCTAGCCACTGTTCTTATGTATTGGTCGGCAGTAATGCTGCTGCTGTACTAACCTGACTCGCAATAAGGAGTTTTATCACTTGAGCCTCTGAAAGAATTTCTTCTTTTGTCCTAGTCTGCTATCCTATCATAAGGTCATAAGTTACTTTTTTTTTTTTTTTGCCAACAAACCTCTTTATGTCAGTAGGAAACTAAATCTATTGTGTAATGTTTTGCTTTGTCTTCTGTGACCAGTTTTGGTTGTCTCCCCACACCCCCACAGCTGCCCTAGTTGTGTTGACAAAGCCCCAGGTGTAAGCCCAAATACATGGAGAGCAGAGCAGTTGTCACTTAGGAGGAGCAGCAACAATGCTAGAATTAAACAAAAAATCCCTTTCTTTAGAGTACTCTATACCCTCACTAGTTGGGTTTTCTGGCAGGGATACAGGCAGAATATGTTGCAACATGAACATGTTCTGCACGTCTCGCTTTACTGCCGTAGACTCTTTCTCCTGCTGATGGAGTGTGAAGTCTGTGTGAAATTATCAGTCAGTGTCTGGCTTCCCCAGAGAGGACAGGGAGTGATGAGAGCTGGGTTGTGGCCTTACGGTAGCACTCTGAGGAGATGGCCATATGGTGTGGGAGAGGGGGTGCTTAAAAGGGGTGTCACAACAGATGTTTGATAGCATACTTGTTGCCAAAAGCTTTAAGTGTCAGCTAGCTCTGGTAGGGTAGTGTGAGAGCTGTCCCAGGGGTGCAGTTAAGGAGGAAAGCAGTTTAGATCACACATAGTGAAATTTATTATTTGCATTGGCATTGCAGTAGCTACGTTTTGTCAGGCAGACAAAGGCATAGCAAGACCCAGAGGCCGGACACTGGAGCCAAATTCTCAAATTAGGTTCAGATTTCTAATATGAGGAAGAATAAACCTTTTGCATATTGTACCTAGAGAAAAGTGGATGTTTCAATCAGTTGCAAGTCATACTTAACTTGAAACAAGAATGAATTTTAGGCCATCCTTTATACAAAAGGCTAAACTAGATTGTCAAAGCTGTCCTTTCTGGCCTCAGTCTATAAATCTGAAACACTTAACCCACCAAAGGAGAGACTTCTTTTCCTTACTGTTTAAGTAGACAGGACAGACCTGTGGAAAACGGAACTGGTTATTTCCTGGGGTAGTGCAGCCTGCAGTATCAAGTGACTAGAATCATGTCACAGAGGAGATCCTTGAGAACCAGGAGCAGATTTCAGAGCTCTTGATTGAGATGCAGTTCAGAATTTCAGAGAACTGTACTTCCTCCTTAAGTTTGGAGTATGTTACATGGTTTTAAAATAAAATTAAAAAACCCAACAAAATAGTCCAAACCAAAAAAACCATGTGATACTTGGTTACTGCGCCTAGGCAGCAGGAAGAACTTTCTGCAGTTAGACTGCATAGTGTGCTGAATTTACTGCTAGTTACTGTGAGCTATCAAAAGCTTTAAAATTATTTCCATAGAGTCTGTCCTTATTTATCTATAACTATTACAATTGTGAATCCCACAAGGGGGAAGAAAAGGCTTGAGTTTAGACAGCGGAGTGAATAGTTATGCTGAACTTATACAACATTATGCCCAACTATTCTGTTTCTCACCCAGATTTACATTTGCTGAATACATTTGCTGAAATAAATAGCCAGTTTCCTTTGAAAACAAAGTTGGAACTGAATAAATGTAAGGCTTCAGAGTCCAAACAAAGGCACTGAACTCTAAAATAATGCAGTTACACAGCCCAAATAATGTAAATTAGAACAGCAGAGAGGAAATCTAAATTTAGGAATATATAGGAAGAGCTAGTAATGTTTTATGAGAGTTTATTAACTTGTAGTTTTGTAGTCTGTTCCTTTGCTGTTTAATCTTTCCTTTTCTTCTTTTCCCCTAATGGCAAATACATATGGAAAGTGCACAGCTTATGATAAAAACAGTAGGTAAAAGTAGATTGTTTTTCACTTTGCTCATCAGGAGCCTATCAAAAGAGGAGAATTAAATCAGGAAAACCTGTTGTTCTGTTCAGTAGAAGAATGCTTACAGCTGACAGTCTGTCTGTACAGAAGAATTGTCCCACTCAGCTTCCCCGAGACCATCCATAACAGGCTTTGAAAATACCCACTGGTTCTATTGCAGTTGGGTAGGACATTAATTTCAGCTGCAGCAAAGAAGGCTCAAGTTAGATATTAGGGGAAAAAAAGTATAGGTAGCAGGAGTAAGCGCTGGAGGACATTATTTGAGAAGATGATGTAGACTGTCACTGGGGGCCTTTACTTTTTCAAGGCTATATGAAGAGAAATCATCTAGAGCTGATTCTACTTGGGGGCAGAGGAATGGACTAGATGTACAAAACTTAGATGTACAAAAGCATAGAGATTGAGGTGTGTGTTTAAGAATCACATACATGGAGTCAGAGAGAGGTTCCTGTATGCGTGTTGGGCACTGAAGGACAGGCCCTTTCTGCAGCCTTTCTCACTCAGGTCATTATACCAGCTTCAGGTGGGCTACGCAGGCAAGCAGGACTCACTCTTGTGGTTTGAAGTTTTCATTTTGTAAATTTCTGATGCTTTTTTCTGCAGCGCAGTAATGATATTTATCCAACATGATTTTTAGTAAAATTGCAGGTGACATTGAAAACGCACAGATATATGAAAAAGGGAATGAGGAGTGAGGCTCCATAAGCTCTCAAACAAGGAGTGAAAACTGTGTGCAGCAATTACTGTAAATTTGGTAGATGATGAAGGCTGTCTCTCTGATGTCATTTCATCAGTTTCCACACTGCTGCTCATTAGCATTTGAATTTCTAGAAGTTTCAGAGAGATTACCTTGAATAAAATCTGGACATTTACAAGTTCTCTTATTCTGTTAGTTATTAAAGATGATCTTTTGTATTGATAAGAAACAGAAATGTCTTCTAGAGACTGTGACAGGTGTTTTCTAGGAATCTACTTTCTCTTGATGTCCAAAAGGTACCTTAGATATTCAAAAAGAAAACTTTGTTCAGAAAATTACTCCTCTCTTTTTTTTTTTCCACACAGAATTTGTGTTTCTGAGGTAAAAATCAGCAAGAGAATGCATCTACAAGATTTCCTCTATAGTTTAAGCCACTTCATGCTGACAGATTTAATTTATTTAACTTTTGTGCATGTCGCTATAGAGATAAGCCCTGTTGTCAGTGTAATTTATACAGTCGTTATCTCCAGTGAGAAAGCATGCATCAAATTACAGGATTCCTGGTGATTTGAGGTGCATCAGTTATGGAATCTGTGTGCAATGTGTTCATCTGCTGCGTCGGCAGATGGCCAAGGTCAACATCCACTGTCTTCAACTTTAAAAATCGGGATCGGTGGCACCGTTGTCAAAACTTGTCAGTGCTTGAAGGGTGGTGTGTAACAAACCACTGGCTCCACCACGCGCCTTGTCAAGTCTTGCAACACAAGCTGGGGCTTTGAAACAAACTATATTCTTACTCTACAACTGTGGGGTTTTGTTTGGTTTTGGTGTTTT
The DNA here is from genome assembly GCA_013396935.1 of Baryphthengus martii. NCBI lineage: Eukaryota > Metazoa > Chordata > Aves > Coraciiformes > Momotidae > Baryphthengus > Baryphthengus martii. The sequence continues at coordinate 295,227 of VWZK01009403.1, forward strand.
CGTTTTTTTACTTGTGTAGTTGTTTGGTTTTTTTTTAGTTGCTGTAGACTGAAAGTTTGAACTACTGACCTAGAATGGCTGTAGCACTTAGGAAAAGGGTGTGACACTAAGGTGTTTTCCTTGGTACCTCACATAAAGGAACAGCTGTGCTGATGTTGTGAATTATACTTAACCCTCTGCCTGGAAGTTTAATTTCTGTTGATGGTCCTGGATAGGCATGGCAAATGCCAGTGCTTGGTAGTTCATAACAGCTGCTTCATAGAAATAAAAAACATCCAGGATGGTAAGGGGAAAAGAAGAGATGGCTGGGGCAGAGTGTTTTCTGGACTCCTGTTTCATAAGTTGTCTGATACTCTGAAGCAGCAAAAGCCCTAGCTGATTTCCCTTGGGAAGGGAATAGAGAGTTTGAATCTAGTATTTTTTCTGCTACCACACTCAGGTAGGGCTATGACTATAGAGGTCACAGAAGGTTAGGTCGTGAAACAGGGGAAAGAAATGGAGCAAGATTCAGGAATAAGTACAAGTAGTCTCTAAATGATACGCTGGTGTGAATTTACTTGATGGATGCCAAAACACATTCTTTTTTGTTTAGAGAAGACAACACCCTGCCTGAGAGGACAAAGACGACATTTTGTTCTTTAGGGACGTAAAACTACTGTTCCTAATTATTCCTGACATTTTGCCATTCATGCTATAAGCTTCCTTAGAGGATAGAAATAATAGCCAGTCTCCTGTGAGAGTGAAATGTGAATTAAATGAGTTTAGGGTTTGAGATGCGCTATTATCGGCACCAAATCCTGAAATGATGTTGTCGGAGTTCCAGAATAATGCAACGGGGAACAGCGTAAGATACCTAGGGTATGTTACAGAGGCTGACACAGTAATCTTCTCAAATATAATGCAGAAAGGCTAAATTAGGAAAGCATTTATATGCAGCTTTATACTTCTGAAGTTTAGGTTTAAGTAGAAGGCTGAACTTTGAATGTATTATTGCTGTATTATTTTAGCACCCTTAAATCTATGCAGGACATCTGTGGTAGAGGAGGTAGATGACAAAATTCTGTTCCTGCCTTGAACACTTTGAAGTCTCATCTTGCACAGAGAAGCCCTCTGGTTGAACCCAGTGCTTTTATGGAGTCCTGCTTAACGTGGAGGTGTTCAGAGCCTATGCAGATGTACAGCTTACAGCACTGGCAGCCAAAAAAGCAGTAGTTAAAAATGCATAGGTATTCACCATCATTATATTTATAGGAGAAGTCAGAGATAGCCAACCACATGTTTAGAAAACACTCTCATTCTCTTCTCATAACAAATCTGATAATTCATTCTAGTTTTTGACACCCTAGTGCTTTACAACGTTTTGTACCTATTAGGGAGATGTTGTCCTGACACTCTTGAATCAAGTTCACTGTTTGTCAGCTGTTATCTACAAAGTTGTAGTTCTTTCCTTCCTAGCCACTAAACTTATTTTTTGCCTTAAACATTAACATCGCTGGTTATTCAACTTTCATGCAGGTGTCTCTGGGAAAGGCTCCTGTGTGCAGTGAAGTACAAACAGTAGCGTTTTGTCGGTCTGCTCATTTCCAATTATCATGACCCTGAAGGTACTTGCATTCTTTTCTTGAATCCTGTGCTGTGTCATGTTGGGGAAGCTTTTAACTTTGTTATGCCTCAGATCATCATCAATAAATTATAGACAATGATACTTTTTGAAATATCCTGTTGAAGAGCTCTAAAGTGTAGCTAGTAATAATGGTACTGATTTTTTTTTTTGTATATATATGTTTTTTAAATGTTCACGTTAATTGCAGATGTCAGGATAACACTTTTTGCTTTGTCAGAACCTTGAGAACAGTCGAACCCTTTCAGAGATGGTGTCATTGCTGTTTCTTAGATTGCAGCCTCTGTTTCTGGCAGCTTGAATGCCATCAGCAGAAGCAAAGCAACTGTAGTTGAATAGATGTGGTATAGGCAAAAATACAGGTTCCACCAAGGTTTTGCTTTTGCTTGTTTTGGTTTTGCTTGTTTTTGTGAGATAAGCTGTTGATTGCATTGTTGATTTGACTGTTGTTTTCAGTTCATGATACAGCAAATTACAGAATTTGTGACAAAAAAATATTTTTTAAGAGGCAAGATTCAGAGTGTTAGGGTATTTAGAGACTAAATTAAGAATTCAGTCCTTTTCCAGGAGTAAACTGACCATTGTGGAAGTGCAGCTGACTACTAATAGGCTGCTGACATTTCATGAAATTGTTTATATAAACCTAGAGTAAGCTCTGCTTTTATCAGAAAAGCAGAGAGAGAAGACTCTTTTGGTTTGGGAATTCTCCCACCACCCTTGTGATACTGTGCTAAATGTGATGTGTCTTTTCAAATGACCTTTATCTTAACTTTAATCTTTTTCAGTCTCTTTGGGCAAGTTGTATTATCTGAATGCCTTCCATGTGTGAAAATTTACTTTACCATCCTTTAGCACCTTTTACACTTTTCAGATGGATGTTAATGTTATTACATTAATAATAGCATTACCAACAGGATTGGCTTTTTTTTGGCCAACTTTACAATATTAAAACAGTGCTTATACCATTTGTGTGATTAAAAATTGTGTCAATCAAATAAAAATGGGATCAAGGAGGCTGAGACTGGAATTCCTATATTGAAAGCCACCAGTTTTGAATAGTAAGTATTTTTCTTATTAAGAGTTTGAGTGCTGAGAGAAGATGCACGAACATCTTTTAAAGGTTCAGATTCCTAGTCCTTTCAGAATGAGGCAGTATATGTGGAAATAATTGGAAAATAACCTTGAAGGTTTCTGTGCCTATTTGAGTGTGAATGGATGTATGTCAGACCTAATTAGGTCTACCGAGGAAAACATAAATGTCAATCGCTTTTTGCCAAATGCATCCAGCTACTTTTGAGATTGTGAATGGGGTCCAGTGAGCATACGGTCTGCTTAACATCACCTTGCTATCTTATGTCTTTTAGTTCTGTGATGTATGGCATTTGATTTTTCTTGAAAACAAAGTCAAAGAGCTGGAAACCAGGCATTGCCACTTCACTACTCGCTTAGCTAATGTCTCCAGGAGAGCAGATGTAATTTAACTAATTCAGAACAGTTAATGAAAAAGGTGGTTATTTTACCTTGCTGTGATTTATAGGGTTTAATCAGTTAGATGATGGAACTCTATTTATTTCATTTATTGGAAACTTGATGACCCCTCCAATGTCTTGTGTAACCTGGTTTTTGACTCTTAAGTTGTAACTTTATCAAAACTTGTTGGGTGTGAAGTGCACATCTGTTTTCAACCATGATTACGTGTAAAAGGATCTTTCCTGCTTACATTTGAGTACACCTATTGTACATGCTCATATCTCTGTTCTTGGTAAGTGGGGTACTGCTGGCTTTGCAGGACCATCATGACATGTACTGTCTTCCAAATCATCTCTCTCTGAGTGACTTCTTCAGAAAGATTTCTAAAATTCTAGCCTTGTAGTTTGTTAGAAATGGAATAGTTTCCCTTAAGAGCATAAGAGGAATAAAAAGCATCACTGAGTCAGTGGAGTCTGTGCTGGAGAGGAAAGAATACACCTTGCTTTTAAATTTGTTTGGGGAATTTGGAGACAAATGTCAATTTGAGATTGTTCACATGAGAAAGTTTATTTAAAGGCATGAGCTGCGCTGTGTAAGTAAACTTTTACAAATCCCTTTATGGACTCTCTTTTGTATGTGAAAGCAGCTTACTCAGTTCAACTTAAATGCATTCCTAAGAAAAAGAACTTAAATAAAACTAAAGTAAACCTGGTGGGAGCTGAAACAAGAGTGTCCATGCAGCTTTCTGTACAAATACAATGAAGTTGGTTGAAAATCATACCTGCCAGATATCTATTCACTATTTTCTTGGAGACAGTTCCTTACGGGGAGTGGAGAGGCAAGACTTTCAGCTTCCAATGCCAGCATTCCTAGCATAGAAATCAGTGAAAAATTATATAAGATCTGATTTTAGGCCTGATTTGAATAGCGGAGTGAAATTTTGGAAGCTATTCACATCTATAACTTGTCACTAGCACACTTAAGGTTTGAGAAATTGACTTCCTCCTTTCAGTGTCTCACTTTAAAGAGATCAGGTAGGGCATGTTTCATGCTTTCCAGTGCTTGAAAAAGTGCACGTCTTGACAAGATGTGGTCAGTACCTGCAGCACCAGATGCTCAAGGACATTCTGCTGTAGATTGTGCTTCTGCTTTTAGAGTTTATTATAAGTTTACTCAATTTTAATCTTATTTTCTTTCAAAGTGATTAGAAAAAAAAATCAAATACTCTATTTGATTAACTCACTGTAAATGTAACAATTCCTTCAATATTTTAATTACTTATTATGGAAGCAAGAGCGAGTAGAATCTCCTGTTACACTGCAGTAAACCAGATATGGTCCTTTAAGGAGTTTCTTTGCAAGTACTTCTTCTGGAGCATTTGCTAAAGCTACTCCAGCTGTTTATGGTTTATTACATTTGCTGGGTTTTAAATATATATATATAACTCCAATTAAATGTAACAGGGTATATATTTAAAAAAACATTATCTGTTTGAACGTTATCTTTACAATTCTAATCATTACTTAGTTGTTAGCATTTGTGTCACCTTAAATTTTGTCTCTGGAAACGCTGCCTGCCTTGTGGTGCTGCAGATGGCCCCAGTGGGAGCAGGAGGAGAACTGTTAGGTCATGGCAGTGTCCTGGTACAGGGGAGCTCACCTTGTGTCTTTGTGCAGCACTGCTCTGTATGGGGCAGGCGTTACTGGCTGGGTCAGAATTCTGCAGTTACATATTCCACAACATCACAGGTTTGCTTCATGGCATGCAGACAGTGCCCCAAGATGTTCAACAGCTAAATTGGCAAGGGATGCTTCTAAATAACAGCAGAGGGTACAGTTATTTCTTTGTATTGCGTGTTCTGCAATTAGGGAACTTTGCTTTTAGGGTGTTCTGTTCTTATTTTTTTTTTCTCTCTCCTCATTTCTGGAAAATTTCCTAAGACATTCCACATGATCTCATTATATATTTCTGAGCAGGAGGAACACTCACTCTTGTAGGAATGATTTGATGTCTATTAAAAACATAATTAAAGCTTTTATTTGCGTTGAAATATGTCCTGAAAGATGAGGCCTCTAGGCTAGTGGAAAATAACATGTAGACTGGTTCTTACTCAAAACCATTCACATGCTGGTTTAAGACAACAGCCAGGATATTTGTAATGTAAACTATGAGAAAAGAGAGAAGGGAAGCACGGAGTAAAGGTGAGATGACTGTGATCGGCACTGTGAGTAGTAATTATGGCATGCAAATGCCAGTCCTTGTCTGTGGTATTCTGGTACCAAGTAAAATTTAACAGATTTTTAATGATAATAAGTAATAAGGATTTTTTTTTTTTAGGAATAATATGGGAGTTTGAAGTTTTCACAAATGTTGGCTTGTTTAGCAGAAAGTATTACAAAATCAAATGGCTCACACAGATCCTTTGGTCCGAAATTGTTGCAGAACATCTGGGAGCAAAATAGTAAAAAGATAATCAGGGATGTCAATAGTGAGAGAGGAGCCTGCAGCGGAGGAAAAAGGATGGCATTGTCTGCTGGGTGGGTAGGGAGGGGTAATCAGAGGATCTTCAGAGTTTTGGAAGAAGATAAGGGGGAAAGAAATACTTGGAAAGCAAAAATGAAAAATAGGGACAGACTGATGAAACCTGATAAGTGATTGCATTCCAAAAACCTGTTGGCATTATTAACCAGAGGAGTCTTGAGACCATTCAGTACTCTGGTACTCTTAAAAAGTCCTTCTGAACCAAGGGACCTGCAGTGTTTGTGTGGAGTCCAGCTGGTGATGGCATTGGGTAGAAAAGACCAGTTAGAGCGTGTTACTGAGTATAAATTCCCCAGTGTTTCAAGAGGTTCTGTGAATTAGACTAGCGGTGTAAGCAGAATTGGATCTGGCACCTCTCATGATTTTCTAATGTTGGAAAAGTATTTTGGAAAGCAATACAAGCTGATAGCTATAGATTTCACTCCCTCGATGGTTGCATGTGCCTGCAACGTGCCTTAGAGAAGAATTTCTCTTTTAAACTTTACAGATTTTGCTGAATGATTAGCTGAATGCATGATGCAGTTTACTGCTTTTTCAGCACTTACTCTTCACATTACACCCTTGCCTAGTTTTGTTTCTGATGCCACTAAAATCTCTTTTTATTCTTAAAAAAAAGTAGACCAATCCTTGACCAAAGGAGGATGGATCTTTCTGTTTTAGCATGTGCAAAAAAATACATAACAATAAATTATAGTCCATTCAGGTTCTTGTAGGTGGTGTGCATTTGAACACATTGATTGGGATTTTGAGTCCATGAACTCTGACCTTTTATCTTGTCTGATTTCTTTTTTTACCATATTCATATCTTAATTTTCATTTCCCTTTTAGTTTCCTTATATTTGATGGCTAAATGTTTGCTTCATCTTTGCTGTTAATCGTATAATTGTTTCTTTTGCCCTAAGTAATATCTCGTTAACTTTATAAGCCATCTTTTCCAGATCATCTACAGAATTAATTTTCTGTGCATGTAGTTGTGTTGTCTGGAGCATCTTTCCTAAAACTTTCTCAATTAGCATTTTTATTGCTGTATTGGATTTTTTCTGTAAGAATTAAGCTGTGAAGACAGTTGATAAAAATTAGTATTATTAGTTGGTGATGTTTTCAGATGTCACTAAAATGTCTGTATTCCATATTGGTGAAACAGCTTAGGAGTTTAGAGGTGATAAGTCTTTTTTTAAAAAACAACGACAAACCAACCACAACAAAACAAACAAAACCCCAACTGCCAGGCAATAACTGGGTGCTCTTTTCTAAATCCAAATTAAAGTTGTTAATAAATTTTGGTGTGCTAAGAACAGATGTGTTTGGTGGTTTTAGAGGAGAAGAGGTGTGTGTACTGATTGTTTCTGCTAGGAAGTATTTTATTGCCCTTTTTCTATTAGTTACATTCATCAGAAAGAATTGGGCCTTGTAGACAGCAAGCAGATGCTGCAAGTGGATGTGTTTTAGCTCTTCCCTTCCTTTCATTGAAATTAAGTAGCAGAAGTATAATGAAGTAATCACAATAGCCTAAAACCTCACCTTCATGCATCTTTCTTTTCCACTTTCAATGGAAATATTACTTTATTTTCTCTGTGTGTGTGTGTGTATGAAATCTGTCTCACTTAAAGGACATTGAGATGCTGGAGCCTGTCCAGAGAAGGCCAACGAAGCTGGTGAAAGGTCTAGCGAACAACACCAAGGGGAGTGGCTGAGGGAACTGGGGTTGTTTAGCCTGAAGAAGAGGAGGTTCACTGGAGACCCCACTCCCTGCAGCTACCTGAAAGGAGGCTGTAGCAAGATGGAGGTCGGTCTCTTCTCCAATGTGGCAAGCGATAGAACAAGAGGAGATGACCTCAAGTTGCGCAAGGGGAGGCATAGATTGGACATTAGGAAAAATTTCTTCACAGAAAGGGTTGTTAAACAGTAGAACAGACTGCCCAGGGAAGTTGTACAGTCACCAGCCCTGGAGGTATTTAAAAAACTTGTAGCTGTGGCCTTAGGGACGTGGTTTAGTGGTGACCCGGCAGTGATGGGTTAATGATTAGATTTGATGATCTTGAAGATCTCTTCCAACCAGAACAATTTTATTCTATTCTGTTTAGGTTGTGACACACTTCTCGATTTTCAGATTCCAGTAGTTTAGTTTAGCAGTATGTCACCAAGGTCATTTGTGGATATTGGAAGACCGGAGGCCCTGGTTGGGAGATGCAGTGCTATGTGTCTCGGCTAGGAAAGTTACACCGGAGCTGCATTTATTCACTGTATCTTTAGGGCTTCGTTGCAAGTCGGGTTCTTCTGGGAGGGACAAAGTGCTGAAAAGTCAACTTATTAGCATGACATGTATTATGTATGTGTCATGGATGCAGATGAATTAAAAAAAATTCCTATCTAAAGTGATAGTTAATGGAATTCTGGTGCTAAAACCATAACATGTTGCATTGTTTAAAGAAAAAAACCCTCCAAAGAAACCCTACCAAAACAGTGGTTCCCTGTTACCCGGTATATCCAAAGAAGCAGACAATGGTCCTGTGCGGCTCTGGAAGATCAGCTTCCCCCCCAACTCCTACAAGGGAGCTGCTGTACTTGCTGTGTCTCACTTTTAGAAGAGTAAGATGAGATGAACACCCTTATTTGCAGACAATTTGTGTCTTTACTGTAGGTCTCGGGTTGAAAGAAGATTGTCCTGGAATATTATGCAGATTTTTTAAAAGATGTCTGTCATGAATTAGAAAAAGAAGTTGAATTCTCCAAGAAGTCCCTATATTTTCGCTAAGATCAAACAAAGCATTTTTATTTGAACATTCTTAAAATGTTTTATTTCAGAGGTGACTGTTGAAGTTTATGCTTTAATAGTGAAAATTCTCACACAAGGGATTATTTTACTTGGAGTGTGATGAGTTGGGATAGTTTAACAGCTTCAGAGATTTTAGAAACAAACATGCTTATCAGGCCTCATTTTTCCTGTGAACAATTTTTTTACTAATGAGTATTTATTTTGAGATGAAAAGATGTTTCATGAAAAATTTCCTAGTTTGTATCTGCTGCATGTTTTTTCTTCTATAAACTCCAAGCCTGATGCTACATGATAAAAAGTATGTTCTTATAGAAATATTTTCATTCCAATGCGCTTTAAATTTAATGTCTGCTTGTATTTCTTTGTAAGACAACAAAAACCCTGACAGTCAAGGAAAGACTACTTCTATAAATAATATAACCTTCACATAAAATCCAAGACAACTGCGCTTTTTATACCTAGGCTAGAAAAGGTAAGGTAAGACAATGTAAGGTAATTTAGATAGGTATATTTTGACTGTTAATGTTTGTATGTTTGCCAAACAGTTCTGGCCTACAGGGAATTATTGTGCCTTGTAAAAAATCTAATGGTGAGGTATAAGATAAAAGTAGTTATTTCAAACTGTGCATAATTAAGCCCTGCATGTTTTTATTCAAGTAAGATGCATCTAGTGATAGATTCTCATGAGACATGCCTTGGCATTTCCTCGTTAATTTTGATATTGTTGTGCCCATTTGTGCTAGCACCAAATGGGTATTTCTTAGATTTTTTTTTTTTAAGTCATTTAATCAGTTGATAAGATTCTTCAAATAGATGTACTGCATCATGAACATATTGAAGAGTTGACTTTAGATTGTTGAACTCAGTGAGGTTTTTTGTTTGTTTTTTTTTTTGCTACTGGGCTAGGTGAAAGCTGGATTAGACCGAATTGAATGTATAGGGGAAGCACAGAGTCACTTTTATACAGCTGGAACTGAAGAAAAGCATAGAAATGGGTAACAAGGACTGTCAGTGGCAAAGACACTGAATGGACTAGAAATTCATTTTGGAAAAGAGATGACCGAGAGAAAATAGAGTAGGAGCCTATAAAATCATAGCTGTTACAGAGAAAGACAAACTGGGAACAATTATTTTCCGGTTGTTGTTTGTTGTTTTTTCTAATTACAGAACTGAGGATATAAAATGAAAGGATTGCATAGAAAGTTTGGAGCAAAAGAAGTAAATTTTGTGTGGAGTGCAATTAAAGTGTACAAGCTCACTGCCACAGATACAGGGGAAATTAAAAGTATTAAGAGTTTTAAAGGGATTAGAAAAATTGATAGAGAAACAAATAGCAGTGGCTATGAAAGGCCTTGGTGCAGCCTCTGGTTCAGTTTCTAACCACTGGATACTGAGTGATACAGTAAGGGAAGCATTGTTTCATGCATGCCCAGTTTCTGTGCTCTTCCCAAAGCTTTTAATGCTTTTTATTGTCAGAGTCAGAACAAAGGAGCAGACAGACCTTTGATTTTTTTTTTTTTGATTTTTGTTTTCTTTTCTTCCAAGTAACTAGTACTAGATTTCTAAAGAACTAAAGGCATAGGCTGTTGTTAACTGGGGAAATAGCTGGTCTGGTTTAAGACTTGACGCTGCCTTCCCATTCCTACCTTCTGGCAATTTGTCACTGCCGGAGGTTACCCCACCTTGGGTAGCAGGGCGGCCAGGGACTCTCTTCCGACCTCTTTTGGTGTGCAGGGGGCAGGTGAGTTCCCAATGCCCCACAGATGCCATCGTCGTGTCAGACTGGTTTTGCAGTGACTGTCTGACCGTGATTCTGCTCAGTTGATTCAGCTTAAAGGCAAGGAGGGGGAGGTGATATGATCAGGCCAAATGCATCCACATTACATTTTGATTAATTTTTCAGAATCAGAGTATAAGACCCATACACTTTAAAATCTCTGGCAAAACTCTCATCAAAAGGACAGCAGGTTTTACAGCATGGATTCAGTTAAATGGGTACAAATCTGTAAGCAGAGAGACTCTTTACATTGTGAAAATAATTGTGGAAAATGGCTTTATCCAGATATGAATTCTCTGTTACTTCCTCCTGCGTAAAGGTTCTTACAGTACTAATAATTAATATGGAGCAACATAATAAAACATTTTGTGCATGTTTTTTTCAGTGAGCTTGACTGTCAAAGAACGTATAGGGGTACCTGATACAGGGGTTCTGATACCAGTAAAATCCTGTCAGAATAATTTTCAGTGCAATGAATTACATTATTTTGCTCTGTTACCAAGGCTGTATCAATCATCACTATTTTTTTTTTTTTTCTTTTATCAATAAATAGTATGTGAGATCTTAGAGGGCATTTGACTAGTCCTATGTTTCATATGGACTTCTTTTCACATGTTAACTGTTCCTTCTGGAACTAAAGCACATCTCGTAGCAAGCTAAAGGATAGAATAGCTTTTCTTCTTTGAGGCTCTGTGAAGTGCTTGAGCTCTTTGCATATATATTATATATATTAATGATGATTATGGCAAAGCACTGTGGAAAATGATGCAGGAAAGTGCTTAGATCCTTCTCTCCCTTACTAAAAAAAACAAAGCAACCCCAATGCCAATGCCTGAATAGTTCTGTTTTTTTTTATTACTTGAGAAATGAAAGCTGTATTAGGACAGAGTAAATCTACCTTGCAGTGTGGATATTTAACTTTCAGGGTTTTAGTATATTTGCAGAGCATCTACTTTATTACCTGAGCTCAGAAAAAAATAAATAAAAAAAAAGCTGCAAATATTTTAGCCTTATTGTTTTCAATCAAAAACCAGTAATTAGTTATAGACATGTTAAAAAATAAGAAGCTTATTTTGAGCCATAGAGCATTACAGTTTGCAATAGAAATTTCCCATCAGAACAGAGTGACAGAACTTGTCTACTAACCAGTCTTCCAGTAAAAACCAAGTAAATATAGCTACGTGTCAACACTATGCTCTGACTATGGAAAAAGCCCTATTGAGTGTAGGTCTCAAGAGAATTAATGGCAGAACAACGTTTCCTCTTTGATTTAATTGTTGTTCAAAACTTACTGAGATGAGAGCTAATGAAGAGGTCACCCGAACCGGGGAATGCAGTATTGGGCCTTCAGAAAGCCAGCAAGCTGATTCTATTTTGTGTCCCTGTAGAGGGACTGCCACTGTATAGCCAGTAAATGGTTTTTCTTTTGCTCTCAATTTTAGAAAGTCTCTTGACCTTGTGTTGAAAAGCAGATGGGTTATTGAAGCCTAGCACCTCGCATATCCCAGTCTGCATTGCTGGAACACAGGCTTGATACTGAACTGCCTGTTCGGTTTGGGTTCAGATTCCCTCCTCATAGTTGTCATCAGAGTGACTATATTCCCAAATGGGAGAAAAAGGGAGTTGAAAAGCTGTTTTATGTTTTCCAGTATCCGGTTATATAATGTTTTAACAAGATATGCGTGGGACAGGTTTGTACTTTGCACATGCAGTCTGTTTTGGAAACAAAAATTCTACCAGTGGATGTTTTAAATAATGTATGTCTCTGGATCTGTAGCGAGTACAACTCAACTTCTAGTTTGTCATGTCATTGTAAAGATAACAAGGATGAAAAAGATCATCTGGATCACCTAATTCATGACAACTTCTATCTCTCACAATGTAATCCTATTCTTGATTTTTAACTAGCTCTGTTTTCAGGTAGCAACAAGGCTTTTTTTGTCCTTTACGTGCTCCCTTCTTTGGCTGATACTGCAAAACATAGTTGTTCTAATATCTAAGAACTGTCTTCTAATTTCCCTTCTTAAATTCATTTGTGCATAATTTGTATATATTCATTCATGGACGAACATTTTCCTTTCACTTCCATTTTCCTACATGGAATCTTCCACAGGAGGTTTTGTATCTTTTATAGCAGATTGTGTTTTTCCCTGTGTCTTTGAATGCAGTGTTGGGTTATAGTTATCATATTTAGAACTTGTGACCAGTTGGCATACCTATGTATTTTTCATTTTGCATTGGCAGTTGATGAGCTCCCAGCATATAGAATCATAGAGCCGTTCTGGTTGGAAGAGACCTTCAAAATCATCAAGTCCAACCATTAACCCAGCACTGCCAGGTCACCACTAAACCATGTCCCTAAGGCCACAGCTACACCTCTTTTAAATGCCTCCAGGGATGGTGACTCCACCACTTTCCTGGGTTCCAGCCTGTTCCTCTGTTTAACAACCCTTTTCATGAACAAATTTTTCCTAATGTCCAATTTAAACTTCCCCTGGTGCGACTTGAGGCCATCTCCTCTTCTCCTGTTGCTTGTTATGTGTGCAACGAGACTGTCCCACCTCACTACAACCTCTTTTCAGGCAGTTGTAGAGGGTGAGGTCGTCTCCCCCTCAGTGTCCTGTCGAGTTTCATCTTGTTTTTGTTGTCTCATACCTCATAGCTGTGCATTAGATTCCATGAGATACCCATCTCTTCCTTTGTGTTGGTAATATCTTCTTTGTCATTAGTAACCTTTGTATTATACCACAGTTATTAACTAAGATATTAAGACTAGTCCCAGCACGGATCCCTGATGATCTATGATACATTTCCTTTGGGAAGAAATCAGTATCATTTGCCCATCAGCCAATTTCTTGCTCTATTTAGCCCTACTCCGTGTTTTCTGTAGTTTAGGTACTAAGATCCGGTGTGGTTTCATGTCATATGCCTGTGCAGTTCCAGATTTTATGGCACATCTCTTCAGAAAAATCAGTAAAGACAAAAAAGCAACAAACCCACCCCAAAATTTTTACTCTGATGTGATTTTTTTTTTTTTTTCCTTCAGCAAATTCATGTTCACTAATATGCACTTGAGTTCTTTGCTTTATAATGCCCTATTTTTTCAGAATAACTGCAGACATCATTGGTAGATGTTTTGAAGTCTTCTTTCTGGTAGTGTGCTATTAGTTGTGCAACTGAACAAGGCAGTAGTCCTACAGGGTGATTTCCAGCCAGACAAATGTAATTGTTTTCTTAATATATAAATCAGGATTGACTCAATAGGAATCTGTGAAGTCACACTGTTGTAAATGGTATGCAGAGAAGAAGAGATTTTTAAATTCAACATTGCCTAGTTCAGACAAAATTCTACGTCAATAGTTTAATATTGCAGAATTGCTACAAAATGCAATTATCAGTAATAACGCATTGTTCTGCTCTAGAGTTCTTTGGACTGGAATACTGGAATTTTACTAACAAAAAAGTATTACATTTGATTCTACACAACAGAGTGCATATTTGATAGACACAGTGGAGAATTTTTATGTGCAAACAATTTTTATAGGAGCGTAGGAATATAAAAAAAACTTTACTGGAAGAATGTTCATAGATTGAAGGTCAAAACACATGTCAGAACAAGATAAGTGAGTCCTGAATAACACGTAGCTGAGTAACTCATTAATTTGCAATATTGCTCCAAGGAATTTTTATTTATTTATATGACACAGAACCTTTCCTAGAAACCCACGCCGCAGGAACGCACAAGGCTGTGGATCGTGCGCTTAACTGTCCTGCCTTAGCCACGTTCCCCGCATCCCCAGCGTGCCTGCTGCCTGAAGTGCTAAACACGACTTGAGCTTAGCTTCACCTGCTCTGGGTACTGGTGGTAGTGGCACCGTGCCTTAGAGATACTGAAGGAAATCTTTTATTCCATCTGCTCTTTATCACTGTGTTGCTTACTGTGTTCCAAAGGTGACAGACTTTTTCTATTTCTTCAGCACTTCGGTTCCTGAACCTTCGTTTTATATCTACATGTTTGGATCCAAAAGCAGTTTGCTGGGAAGAGCTGGGTAAGGCAGCTCTTCCATTTACAAATGGGTAGCTGCTATGTATTTCTGAGTGACATCAAACCCATAGATTCCTAGTCATTTCCTTTTGGACCTGACTTTTACCCAGCTTTTCTTCTCCATGCCACTTTCTTTCCTACTGATTTGTATGTCAGTCTTTCCAGTTTGATATGCTTTTTCATGTAGTTGCATGCATATCAGAGTGTCCTTCCTCATCCCACTATAGACAGTAAAATCCTTGCCTTCATATGATTTCTGAATGTTGCTTTTGTTTCAGTCATCTTGATTGTGGCATAGCTTGCACTTTCTACCCTCTGTCTTTTCATGTTAGGTGTATTTATTTCTAGCTTTGATTAAGCAGAGTCACTAAATGATGTCTGAAGATCCCTTCTGCCTTAATTTTCTGGTTGTTTTTTCTTTTCTTCGTGCTTGAGCTCTTATGTTAGAAATTTGTCTAGGATTGTATTTTTGGCTTTATGTTTTATGTCAAATAGAAATAAAATTGAGAGAGGAAAAAGTGTGTACAGATGTATACAATGTTTGAAGTAAAATTTCAAGAAAAACTTATTGAGGAAAAAGGACACTTAGGAGAAGTTCATTGAGAAAATCATATGTCCTGATGTGTTACAACTGTTTTAAGAGGAATGAGAAATTATGAAACTAGATGATTTCCTCGTTGGCTCACTTCTGAGGAAATGGAACTTAAAAGGTGTTTCCAGCTCATTCCTTAAAATTCAGGAGGCTACATCAGTGATCTGTTTAACTGGCCGGGCTGAACCTCCTCTGAGGTTACATCAGTGATCTGTTTAACTGGCTGGACTGAACCCCCTCTAACAAGGTCTCTGTCGTGCCAATGCGTCGCCTTTTAAGATGCAGTGTTCACTGTCATCTGTTTCTATTGCACTTAGAGCTGTGCAAACGTAGCTCCCTTTAAACGAGATTCAGTTGTCATTAGAATGAATAAAAGAAAAGGAAGCATTACAGTAATTTTGAATCGACTAAAATTCTCTGAAAGATGTAATAATAGTAGCTTTGCTAACTTTGCAAGAGGAAAAATAGTGTTCTTCAGTGGTAGTTTTGTCAACTCTTTCCTACTGAAAACTAGGAGCTGCCTTTATCTTCAATAGTATCTTAACTCAAGCAACTAATCCCGTTATGAATACAGCTTTTCTTTCTAAGCACATGGACTCAGCCTTGCTGTGGCTTTTCAAATAACTCTCTGAAGCAAGATTTTCATGAAAGGCTTGGGAAGGATTTGCACTTAATCACTTCTTTTAATTAAAAGCTTCTCCTCCTCCATCAAATTCTGTGAGGGATCAATAAATCACAGATTTGTGATATTAAAAAAGGAGTCTTTTGCTCTGTTTGTTGTATAGCTATGTAATGGTGACTTCATCCAGGATATTACTTGGTGCTTTTGATTAAAGCCTCTGAAATTAGCCACTCTGTTTTTGTTTGGTTCACTGACTGTAGGAATTTCTTTTAATGTGTGCTGTCCATCTGTAGCATTTTTTTTTCCTTTGTTGTAAAGTTCCTCTAACAACAAATGGCTGTGTTCTGGTTGCGTTGCCCTGTATAACTATTACATGGCAGTAGGACTGCTTTTGTAAAACTACTTTAGAAGTCGTCCAACTAAGTCACTAAACACAACTGGATCTGTCATGTTTCAGGTATTTCCTTTTCTTTTTTTTCTTTGTTTTCTTTTTTTCCTCTCTCCACTTGCCCCATTTAAAATAAGCGAGTGCTCTCAGACCTCATGCAGAGAACCTCTGATGGCAGTGAAGATCTTCTCGTGTACCTGATGGCAATGCCCAGCTGAGACTGCTTCTACTCTGAAAGAGCAACAGCAACAAAAAAATGTGAATAAATTCTGCTTTCATGATGCAAATCCCAAACAGTAGCTCTGCTTAGGGAAGTGGGTGCCACTGTAGCAGGGAACAGCAACCAGTCCAAAATAAGATATAAGAAAAAAGTCTCATATACCAACAGGACAGTCGTTTGGGGCCTGATTATTTCGATCTAACATATATTGAATAATACATAGTAATTAATTATACTAGTATATGTTCATTATTTTCAGAAGTCTTCTGTTTCCTTTAAATATTTCTGCAGTGGTTAGGGTTAAAAGTTTATATGACTTGGCTTTTGAAATCTACGGGAAGAATATATGCTAAGTGTAAGAGGGATAGCAATTTAAAGCTGAATGTTAATTGGTTTGAAATAAATATATAAAAGGTTTAAGATGAGTAGCTTAATCTTACTTTATGATGAATCAAGAGTATCCACACAGTCACTTCAGCACAGTAGATGGGAAGTGTGGTGTGTGTTTGTTGTTTTGCCTTTTTTTTAACTAATGCTATAGAAATGTACTATACATGGATTTTGTGCCAAAGCCCTCACATGGCTCTAGCAGAAAAATACTTGTACATCAATTGTGTTTGGCCTGAGAACTGATATAAGTAGCTAGATGTCTCAGAGAAGATAGTAAAACAAACTGTGAAACTCATCCTACCATAAAATTAAGTTGCTAACTACTTTCACTGCTAGAAAATGGTTGTACTTAAGGTCAAAATTCAGCCTGAATTAAGGGAACGCAGCTCCCAGTAACTTTACCTGGATACTTGCCTGTGTCTTTACGGCTAATTTTTTTTCCTAAACTGAATAAATAACTTTGAAGTTACCTTTCTGCATTTTGAGCAAGTAAAAATAATAATAAAAAAATGGCTGCATACCAGTATGGAGCAGTATTACTGTGAACAGATGTTATTCAGATGCTACTGGCTCCTGGAAAAGTTGGTTGAAATGTGAGGATGTGGTTAATGAATTGGTGCAAGTTTTTTCAAATCCGATGTTCCAGTTTTAATGACTTACCAGAATCTAAAATGAGGCTCGTTTTCTTCTTCACTGTTTTTATTTTTTTCAGTATCAAAAATTTATTGAAGCAAATAAAAAAATGACTTAAGTAGAACAGTGAAGAGAACAGGAAAAGGAGCAATTTACAATTGTTATAGGAATATCTGTTTTGAACCTTCAGAATCTAGTGTGTTTGAAACTGATTTAACGTTTGTCTACACAATTAGCTAGAAGAATGTTAAGATGAAATTTAAATTGCAATTTAATACATTCTTGTAGTTTCATCATAACTACAGGAATAACAGAAATTCCTCTTTTCTTTTTTTTTTATTTACCATGACAATTTTATTGCTATGAAAGATCTCTTATAAACTAAAATTTTACATATTTTTTGTCACCATTAAAAACCCTCACAGTAAGAGAATTAACACACCGAGTTAAAGGAGCTTGTTGTTGATGCTGGTTTTGGCTCCTGTAGGTGAGAAGTGTGTGCATGTGCAAGGCTTTAGACTGCATCAAATAAATGTATTCATCCATATTTTGTTAATACCCAATAATTAAACACAATCTGTTGAAGTCAGTGGCTGGATTACAGCTGATTTCTGTGAATTGGACGTAAAGATCTTAGAGGTCTCTTTCAAAAGAAGCAGATCTGCCCCATCCTTTCCAGCGTAGCTGTGCAGCACACGCACCTGTCCCACTCAGGATTGGGGAGGGAGAAGCGAAGCCTGTATTTAAAATTCCCTCCAAAAATGACTTTCCCTTTTCAAGGACCTTAAGTCATAAGCAATTAAGTCATTAAGTATTTTACTTTTGTGCCATAAATATAAATCACACCATTTTAAGAGATACTTCTCTCTAAAATCGTGTTTTGTTTGTATCCTTGTATTAAACTGAAGGTATGCAACCTTATTCCTTATAAGTTTTCTTTTTCACAGTGACTTTCCTGTTCTTTTTCCTGATTTTTTTTTTTCAGTAAAAAAGATAGTAGCTTCATGTTGCATCCACTTATAATAAAATTTGCATAATAATAGAAAGTAGGTTGTACAACAAAGTGTAAATTGTATTCAGAAAACAAAAAAAAGGGTTATATTTAGTACTATTGTTTCAAACATGGGGGGGGGAAGTACTTTGAGGTGTAAAATACATTGAAAATGAGGAAAAAATGCAGTTCATTGGAGCTTGGAATTACTTGAGTAGTCTGTAGTACAAGAGTGTTCAGTTTTTTTCATCATTAAAAATATCAGAACATTCATTTTAGAACTTGCATTATGCTGCTAATGCATTTCTTCTATTACAAATGTATATTATTTTTTATAATAATATAGTGTAGAGGAAGAAAGGAAAATATGTAGAGAACTAACTGTAAGCAAACAAAATTGATGCTTTTTGAAGGATAAAGGAAAGGTGGTGGAGTTAATTGTGTACAGTTCCAAGTAGCTTTAGAACTAGCAGGAGGAAATTAGCTGTTGTGTGAAAACAGCATGAAATGTAATTCAGAGCAGCTGTCTAATTTATCAGCAAGAACAAACTGCTCATGTTATTAAACTATACTCAATTACTCTATCCAGCCTTCTTTGACCCGTTCAGCCTGGTAGTGTTTGCTTAAAACTAACAAGTAAAGAAAGTTTGCCAAGCTTTTAAAATAACCTTAAAGGATCTCACGAGTTTCCTTGACGATATACTTCCACCAATTTTTGAATTTATATAACTGCACTCATCGCTTCTTTGGAAGAATTGTATGACGTTCTCTACTTAGCAGTACAGAGTCAATAAGCTTACATTCTTTTGTGACTGATTTAAAAATATTGCCAAAATGATGGCATATAACACTAAGCTAAGGGAAGGGATTCTTTGCTATAGGAAATGATGGTGAAACCTTGAGATAAAAACTATGCTTTGGTAGTAGCCCGATGGAATTGCTGGTTTTGTCTGCGATTGTAGGATTTCCTCATGTACTGACCATGCCTCTGTTCATGCTGGCTTTCAGAACAATCTTTTAAACTCTATTCCCTCTGCATCCTGATTGGGAATTGAAAAAATATATAAGCCAACAACAGAACAGATGTTCAACCAAAATAAAGCAGTGTAACAGCAATTTTTAATCACATGCTCCAATTTACACTGTCAGTCTCTTATAAAAATCCATCAGCTGTTGTTGCAAATACAAAATTTCTGTCTACAGGACAGAAATTACTCTTAATATTTTTAATTTTAAATAACACAAGGTTTTTTTCAGTATAGATAAGACATTTACATCACAGAACCACAGAAGAGTTGGACCAGAAAAGGATCATTGCAGGTCCTCTGATCCAACTCCTCTGCTCAAGCAGGGCCACCTACAGCTGGTGGCCCAGGACAGTGGCCAGATGGCTGTTGTGTATCTCCAAGGATCTGCTGCTTTCCTGGGCAAGCTCTGCTGGTCTTTGGTGACCCTTACACTGGAACACTGTTTCCTGTGTTTATGTGTGCCCAATGCCTCTGCTCCTGTCACTGAGCACCAGAAAATTCTGTCTATAGCTCTGGCAAATAGTTACTGCAGTCAGAATTTTTTTTTTTTTTTTTAAAAAAGAGTATTTATCAAGACCTCCATGCTGGTTAGATGATGTAGCAAACCTTTCTTATTAGTCCTCTGATGAACAGGACAGTTGCTTCGATAGAAAACTTGTATGTCTTTGGTAATGCTGATCACGGTGGAGCCTTTTGATGCTTGGCCTAAAAAAACCCTTTCAGATGACATCATTTTTTGCATCTGAAATGTAAAAAGCAGCCTCCAGTCCTTTTTATAATTTTCCTGCTTTCAATTTTTCCCCTTGTAAGTTAAAGATCCCTTTTGCAATACAAAAAGCCCGTAACAATGCTGTTGAACTAAACTTCAGATATGTATTTATCTGTATTTGTGATGCAACTTTTGCTTCTTTGGACATATTTGTGCACCATTTTTAGGATCTTAGATATTTTCTTTAAGGCGAGTAGAAACAGTGTAAGATTGTATATATATAAAAAACAAATCATACCTTGGGAATAGTTATGGTCTTAAATCTACAATTAAAGGAAATAAAATTGAGAAATTACCAGTCACTAGAGGTTCTGGACAAAGGTATTTGCAAGTGAACTGGTTCTTGGATAGAACACATAGAAGAGCAGTGTAATGGCTGTAAGACATGTGCCAAGGTACTTTTGATTTAGAAAGTGTAATGGCACAAAATTCATGTGGTGTATCTGTACAGGTAGTAGGGTGACTGTGTGACAGGACTCAAACTGCAGCACGATATGAGTGCTCCTTGAGAAATCCTGCAGAGCTTTATACTTTCTCATATTATGTCTTACATGGAAGAAAGTGTCAAATCATTTGGGAATGAATATGAACGAAAAGATTGATGGAGTGGGAAATACGTAATGAAGAGGAAGAGTATGGTATCAGTGTCATCTGAATTGCTGGGTGATCCGCTCATAGGCAGGCAGGGTTAAGTGACTAAAATTAAGTACAAACTGGTATAAAAGTCAGAAACAGTGTTTGAGTTTAGAGAAGGAAGACTTTGAAGTGAAAAACAATGATTCTGAAAGCAAGTCAATATGAACTCACACCTAAGTGCTGTGAGAGAGGAAGACTCAGAGCTTCATTTGCTTAGCCTTGCAAGAGAAGTTTCTAAGATGACTGCGAGGTATGACACGACTTTGCTTAGAGAGACCACTTCAGTCTAACCAAGATACAGTGTCTGTGAAGGATACTAAGGGCAATGTGTGGGTGTTAAAAGGGTTCCTTCCCTCCCAGCTGGTGGCATATTCCATCTCAACCTCTAAGTGCCTTCACCTTGCACCAAGCTTGAGTTTCTTGTCAGTGCCTCTGTGACCTTTTCTGACTCAACTCACATTCCATTGGCTTCCTAAGGACTCAACCACATCACTGAATGTTTTTACATCTGTCTAATCCTTTTTTGTGCTTGGAATATCCTTCCTTGCCTGAGCTCCCTCTCTGCCCATTTTTCCTTTCAAACACAGGTTGTTGCGTGGGGACCCACAACATTGTCAGTTGTAAAGTCACATGGAATAAAGCAAGGAAGCTTCTTCAGGGGAAAACACCATCCATTCTTCTCTGCACTTCACTCACGGTTACACTGGTTTAAACCCATTTGTTGCTTCTGGTTAATATTGCACTGAATATTGATTTTTTTTAGTTCCCTCTGTATCCCATTGCATTGTTATTTTTTCTGAGATGGATGTTGTTTATAGCTTTTAGCTCAGCCAGAGATGTTCCTTGTGTACCCTGGTGAAGGTGCGGGGAGGCATCACACAGCCCTGGGGCTTAATGCAGGTGACTGGATTAAGCGAAGATTATCCTTATGTGCTGGCCACATCTATGAGTATGGTATGTAGGTAGGAATTTTGATAGCACTGTGGTGTCTTGGGTGGCCTAGGTTTGCTAAAAGTCTTAAATATAATCAGATGAGTCTGCATTTGCTCATCAGTTAACAACATAAGTTCTACTTTTAAAGAAAAACATATGGAAAATGATTGTGAAAAATTGTTTCCATAATCTTTTAGGAATGAGATATGAGCAGTTTTAAGTCCGTAAAGACTTTTTCTTGCAAGTCATTGACAGGTGCAGAGTGTGAGACAAATCTTGATTGCAAATTTTACTTAACAGTAACAACTGCATCTCATTTTACCACAGATTTTATCTAAACAAAAATGACTGAGAAAGGTTTCAAGTCATCCTTGAATCATGAAAGAGCCTGTTGCTGAAGAGAGAGCGAGCTGACGCCAGATGTATAATAGCTTCCAAGATTTATAGGAGAGAGATGCTTAAGGACTGTAGGGAAGGAGAAGGACCACAGTGGATTGGGAATGGCTAATAAATTACAGATGGCAGAATTGGCTGCCTCAAGTGGTGAGTGAGATCAAATTATCCTTGTAGTAGTTTTATTTCGAAGATGTGTGTGATGAGGAAGGGTTACTGGACTCAACCTTTGCTTGTAAATACAGGTGGTTCATGAGTAAGTCAGGAGTGGTCTGGAAGTAAAAAAAAAAAAAAAAAGTCAGTGTTTTTTCTTAACGAAACAGGCTTGAGAGTATTCCACTGGTTAGAGATGTAGTGCACAAGTGTATAGTGTATTTATTGTAGTCAAAGCCAGATGAATTTGTCACCACGACTTCAGGTACCATTTTGATAAGTTCAAGATGTGCCTAAATCCGCACGTGTGCATGGCTGTGTTGACCTATGTTGTGAGAAAGGTGTGGTACCTGCTGCAATGTCTTTATAAGTCAGTTTATAATCCTAAGTGGAAATGGAAGTTTTTAGTTAAGACTCTAAGTAGAAAAACAAGTTCCTCTTCACAAAGATGGATGTATGTTGGGTATGTCTGTTATTATCGTATTACTTTAAAAAATGGTTTATTCTGTGAATTTGTGGTTCTATCACAGAGCTTGCTATTCCTTTACTGAGATAGATAAAGCACAAGCAGAAGGTTCTGTTTTGAAAAGAAGAATCCAGCCTGAGGATGGTGACCATTGACAGTTATGGATATAGCTGAGGTATGATGTTTTGGTGATTTTTAGAAACAGTAGAATCAACGTGCAGTGCTCAAATCCTTACTATGATTTTGTTTCTTGTTTTTAAAACTTTCCTATGTGCCTGACGAGCTGCTTGAGACATGAATTTGTCTTAATTGAGTTATAAGGTTGGACTTCTTTAATTATCAGGCAATTACTTTTTGTTTCATGGCTGTATATGCTGCTGGCATGACTCAAAGGATGATGGGGCAAGTGGCATTTTGTTTGAGTGATTCAATCTGGATTTCTCCTCTGTCCTTTTGGCAATTAGATCTAGTTAGTAATCAGCTCTTTAAACCAGAGCATCTCTTATATTCTTGGGCAGTACCATTACAGTGAATCTCTGCTCTTCGCTGGAGCCTCCGCAGCTGTTATTTTAACAACAGTAGTAATACAGTATGAATGTGCAAAGGAAGACTAAAAACACACTGTTTAGCTTGTTGTCAAAAGGCTGTCCTTTCCTATAATCTTAAGAGGCTTTTATTTTTGATATCCAAGTACTTTATTGTACGATCGCCGTTCCTGCTTCAGAGAGGGTGACTTGTTAATGATCTCTCTGTCACTTAAGAGCAAGGATAACAAGGTCACTGGGGAGAATAAAAATTAGAGCAGAAACTGTTCCTTGTGTGTGTTGTTTTGCTCATTGAAGTGTCTCTCCTTTATAATCTTTATTCTCCATAAATCGTAAATAACATGATTTGACAGAAATATAGATTGCCTTACTACACAGTAATGAATGCTTTAAGAATCATGATCATTTGGAAAACTGTGCCAAGAAGCACAGAATTTTGTCTTCAGTCATCCAAAAACGTGCCTTACAGAGCTCATCTTCATCTTTGGTATCTATCAAACAGCTCACTGGAAGCAGCAGAGCTAATAAACAAAGCACGTTGGAGTAAAATGGTTCCCCATGGGGAATAATTTAAAGTCGTAGTGAAGTGTTGTTTTCAAAAGACATCAAATTACATTTCCACTAGAATATCAGACATAGTAAATGCATGTGTGTGATGGAGAGTTCAGGTTGAAAGAGGCTGCTGCTTCTGCATTCACTGAAAAGCTCAGCTACTCACATTTATCTCCATCTGTCACATCTGGGCTCAGTACAAGCCCACAGTACTTCCACCAGTTTGCAAGAACATTTTTAAAGATGTGTCAATATCTTTTTTTTTCGTTTTATTTTATTTTTTATCAGCCTCTTTTATACATAAGAGAACCAGAGGCTAATAAGTAGATAGATACTGTTTTATTATCTCTTCATCTGGGCTGCTTTTATGTTTTCAAAGATATACAATACGTCCATAATATGTTGATGGACAGGATACAAGTGCTTCTAATGAAGAAAGAGGGAATTGCAATTACAATTCTCTAAGTTTTTGTTTTGTTTATTTGACATCTGCCCCTCTGGTTTCTTTGCATAGCTGAAGATGGCATTTTGTCCAGGCAGTGAATTTGGTTATCTGAACCCCAAATTTCTGTCCATAACCCTCATTCTCTAAACCAAACTCCATGAAGAGTTGCAGGTCTATATATTTGTAAGGTGGTTTAGGAAGAGGATGTGGAGGTGGGTCATGGGCAAGGTTTTGCACTTCCTCTCTCAAAGGTATTACATTTTTGTTTTCTTGATATCTGCTTAGCAAAAGATCAGCTTGGGTAAGGTGAGCAGCACTAATCTTGTAGAAGGAACAGGTCTTTGTTTAGGGAATTTTGGAAAATGAAGTTTAACAAGATAATTGGTAGATTTAGCTTTTTCCAAGACAGACACCTGCCAAATCCACTGCCCTTTTAGCCACGGTTCTAAGGTATCTTAGTAAACTCCGAACGTTTCATAGACTCTTCCACATGTCAAATTGTACTGAAAAATTACTCACCTACATGTCTTGTAGTGTTGATGTTATGTGGATAGCCTGCTTTTATTAGGATAATAATAGCTAATATTGTTACTGACAGTTCTTAGGCTAGTGGATTGTAGAGATCCAATTCTTTGCATAGGATGTGATATCCGTCTTGCCATCTCTACCATCAGGACCCCCATGAAGTCACTTTTCACCTCTTTCTTCTGTATGCTAAATTCCTGCGTGCTTCCCCTTCCAATTACTGCCTCCTTGTCAGCGCTGTCCTTTCAGAAGCTGAACCTGCTAATTCAGTGGTGGTTGGAGGCTGATGGGGCAGGTTGAGATGTTAGGTGCCAGGGGCTGTGCTCTGCAGGGCTGTACACAGTGAGGAGGTCTGGACAGCACACAGAATGAAGCCAGGGGCGGGGAACAGTTAACTGAGGAAGGGGCAGGGGACACTGATGTGATGTGGACCTGGAGGGTGTATCAGGTAATGGGCAGGGCCAGCTGTGGAAGCAAAGGCAGTGAGTGCCCTGTGGCATTTGGAAGGAGAGAGGCTGAACTGTGTGGAGTAAGTGCTGCTGAAGCCACAATGCTTCAGCCATTTCTGTGAGTTAGGGGTCGTTGGGGAAAGGGGCAGTTTTCCTTTGGTCCGTGGTCATCACTGTGCTGCGTGGCTGGAGGGGCTGAAGAGCAGAATACGTGCCTGGTAATATTTGTGTAGTAGTTTTGTCTGACCTGAAGTGTTAGGGATACTGCTGTGCACTGAGATGTGAAGTTAGGCAGATGGTCAGTTGTTCATCTGGGACTTACAAAAGGTACCTGAAAGTCACACGCAGCCCTTACTGTGTTTAACGCTGTTCCTTGTGTCAAAAAAAAAAAAAGAAAAAAAAAAAGGTAAGCGATCTCAGCCACATTAATTAATGCTATTGTTCATTTTGTGGGAGATTAATTTGTTTGGGGTTTGGTTTGAAGATGCAGAGCAGTTGAAGTGATGTGATCCCAAATGAATAGGTCAGTGTCTTTTTGAGTGTGGTAAATCACCACCTTTTATGTTGTATTTATTTAACTTACCTAGCAGGCTTGCTTCTTGGTTCACTGGTGGCTTTGTAAATGCTCCCTCTTCCAGAGAGGTGTCTAGTGTGATAATTCCAGTCTATGTGTGTTTCCCTATTTATCAGGTGCAACAAAACAAGTATTAGAGCTTTTGAAAAATATTTTGAAAAGAAGCGCTAGCATGTTAGTGTTGTCAAATTTTTGAAGATCACACCACATCATAAATAATTTTCGTGTTGTCACTCAAGAATGTTCGGATAGTTACTCAGTTCAGATCTGTGTTAATTTGAATTTCACAGCTTTTAGATTTGAACTGTATATTCAAAATCGGAAAGACATTTCAGGTTCCTTCATTTGTTCTTATGATGGTAGCATTTGGTGCCAAATGGGGCATTTTAATCACTTTTTTTAATGTGGAAATTATGTCGTGGATTGTTTTTGTGTTTTTTTGTTGTTTTTTTCTTACCATTCCACATGAGAGAAGTAAGGTAATTAGAAGAAAATATTCATTTGTGTGTCTATAGAAGTATACTTAGCAGTCCACTGAACTGTCATTTGAATATTTGAATTTCAAAATGCTTTGAGAAATAGAGGTTTACATTTATTTAATAAAAAAGAAAAGTCCTCAGCAAGAAATTCTTTGCAGGACAAGCACCGCATGTAGTTTGATTGTATTGTATATGGTGGCGATTTTAGCTTTCTAAGGAATACAGAGATAAAAGTAAACCTGCATCTGCACTCTGCTGTTTTGTTTTTTCATCATTGAAACTTCATTGATTTAAAACCTACAGGTGTGAAACTTTTCTCATTAAATGGCATACTACAGCTGATGGGCAAATCCATCTGAACCATTATCTTCTCTCTGGAAAATGAAAAAAAAATAAAGTGTTGCTGACCTGTTTTATCTGAGTATCATTATAGCAAAAGAGGAAATAAGGGAAGGCATGCTCTTAAAATATTTAAGATATAAGAATGTGGTGCATCTTTTAAAAAAGTAATATTTAGGGGGACTGAGAAAAGAGACCTCTGCACTATTTGGTATTAGGTGGTTTTTATAAGCCCATCAAACGCAGCTACTGAAGGTACCTGTAGTTTGTGAACACTCTTGTTGGTATTGATTATTTCAATAAGTTCAGAGAAAATAAGACTGCATGCAGAAGGAGGAGGGAGTTTGGGGATAGGATAAGCCTAAAAGTCCACAATAGTGGGTGTGAAAGAAAAGCTGGTAGAGGGACTGCAACATAAGAGCTGCTTTGCTGAAGCTTTACCTTCTGGTGTTGCCTAGTTGAAGGTGAAACGCTTGTGTGCACACTTCATATCTAGGATTTCTTTCGCTAATTTTTATCTTAATTATCAAAACAACATGTTCTTTTATTGTGTGTCAGGAAAACCAGCATGAGGGTGGAGGGAAGTTAGTTGCAGAGATGTTGCAGTTGGTGCATGCGTTGAAATCATGGCCTTTTAGACAACCAACCCAGAACCCCTGCTTGCGGGTTCAGGATCTCCGCAGAGGGCTCAAACTGAGCAACTTCTTTGGAAACTGATAGTGCCCTGAGTTGGGTTCTGCTTAATTATCACCAGCATCTGCTGGGCCAAGCAATTGGAAGGGGCCGCAGCTGGGAGAGGCTACAGCTGGGATAAACAACTGAACCAGCCAATGGGTTATTTGCTACCACACTGACATCCTGCCCCTGTGTAAGGGAAGGGCTGGCCCAGGGTAAGGGTGCCTGGTTTTCAACTTGCTTGAGTATGACCGGAGCAGTGAAAAGTGGTATCTCGGCACAGGTAGAGCCTTCCTGGCTTCTGTGACTCTCTTAGTCTATCATTTCATTAGTACCATCATTGGTACTGTTGTTTTCTTCTCTCTTTGTTGTTTTATTAAACTGGCCTTATCTCAACCCCTGGGATCTCAGCTTTTTCTTCCTCCTGATTTTCCTTCCTGTCTCACAGGAGAGGGTCTGAAGGAGGTGCATGGAAGCGGTGGGTGAGCAGCTGCATGATGTTTAGGTGTCAGCAGAGGTTAAACCACAACACACAGTTCCTAGGATGGGGCTGGGATTGCGCCTGCTCAGCTTGGTTTTGACGATATGTGATTACACCAGTGCAATGTTTGTCTGGTTATGAGACTGTTTTGGCAGTCATGACTGCCAGCTTGTGTATGTCCGAGTCTTCCCGAGTCGCACTGGTGATAGCCCAGGCAGCAAAGCCAGTATTGGTACCAGCAAATGCCATCCAACAGCTCGGTGTGTGCTTAATCTGAAAAAGTTGCCCCAAATTGTGTAACTCTTTTTTATTACTTAATAAGCATCCCTAAAGATCTGGGTTTTTTTGGCTATTTTTTCTTCTATTTGACTATTTATTCATCACTAGAATTGAGTGTTTACACTTGTTAATGTTTTTGAAAGTCATCTTAAAAGAAAAAGTTCATGGCCCCTCAGTTTATTATGATGTAAACTGTTTCTCTTTGTAGTTCTAGGTGTATGTGTGTTGCTTTCCCTAGTCTGACTGCTAGAAGTAGGACCCATTGCATTGCAAGTGATTCCTTTTGTGCATAGCACTGTCTGTGATTAGTAAAGAAAGTTTTCTTTCTTTATAAATAAAGGATTTGACTTTTTTATTAGACCTACAGGCTATTAAGTTTTAAATGCCATTTGTTTTTCATTAAAAAGGCTTTTCTGTTTTAAATCCTTGACTTATTTTTATTAGAAAAGTAATATTCAGCTTTTCATTTTTATTTTTTTAAATTTATTGGTGCTTAATCCAGCAGCTAAACAGAGAGCTGTAATCCCATATGGCAAAGCATGCCTTGCTTTGTGTGTGTGGGTGTGCAAGTGTGTATGTGTCTGGACATTTTTATGCTTCCCTAGTTCTTTATTTTTCCTACTTCGTTTTTCTGTTTTTCCTCTGAATTTGTCCTAGTGCAGAAATTATGAATGTTGATTAAAAATTTATTTATATTCATGTGCAAAACTGAAAAATGTTCAGGACTAGTGTTGTTCTTCTTTTCTTTTGTTCTACCCATGATAAGAGATGCTCTTTGAATGTGCTTTCTGAAATAAAAACTTGTATATGATATGTTTTCCTCAGTTCATCTACATTTCATTGCAGTGCTACCTCCTGTTTCAGAGTCAGACAGATGAACCATCTGCTGGAGGCATAGAGTGTTGTAGATGGGATCAAACCTGCGATTTATCAGCTGTACCCTTGTTAGACGTTGTCATATTAGTCGATAAGGATCTCTGTTGTGGCTTTAGGGAGGAAGTGGGAGGTGGCGTAAGAATCCTGAAAGTTGTTAAGCTGAAAGTAACGTGTGTATTCCCAGTAGATCTTGCTGACAGGAGGCTTTGATTTGGTTGTAGTGCAGTTATAGTGGAGCAGAAGCAAAAGTTCATAAGGACAGAAGTACACTAAAGCACCGCATTGCAAGTTCTGCAACTTCTTGTTTTCTAGTGAGTTTTTATGCAGAGTACTGGGCTCCCCATGGCTCCTCCCTGTCCTTATGAGTCCCGTGTACAGGAGATGCTTCCAGGTGGGGGACCCTGTAATGCCCTGACTGAGAAGGGCAAGGGACCATCACTGGGATCTTTAAAGATTCACTTGCCATGATGTCAAACTGGTCGTCAAACTGAACACGTTTGATTTATACACGTGACCCAAAGTTTTTGTTCTTGCCTGTCACCCATCAACATGCACCGTGTGTTCAGGTCTGACTAACTGTGGTTGTAGTCAAGGACTCTTAAAGAGAGAACTGTGTAAAGAAGCATTGCTAAAATCTCCAGAGACGTAGCAGTTACCGCACTGGGCACAAATCAGCATGAATCCCTTCTGGATTTGTGCCTCTATGCAAAACCGTGGTGCAGGGAGGTGTCGCTGTCCTGAAATAAACTACAGGAAGCACAGCAGCTTTGTCAGGTGTTGATTTTTTTCTGACTAATTTCAACAGGCTTTCCTGTGCTTACGAGGAGCATAAGGGAATGAAAAAAAATTCCTCTATTATGCAAGTTAAATTATTTAATAGACCTTTTGACATTTTGCTTATGGAATATGAATTACAACATTTTCCAGGGATGTCAACCTCTGTAGCAAAGTCTTGAATTATTAGAACTCCGGTTTGGCATCTTTTGTCTTTGTCTGATAGATTGGGTTTGGAAAAGTAATTTTATCTGTCTATTTCTTACTCATTCAGAATAAAATTCATTCAGCTATTATTGAATTAAATGTTTAAGACTTTTGTTTGTTTTGACAGTTCGGCTTTTGTTTATGAAAGAAAAATACCGTGCTGCTTCGTCATTTTTAGTCTTCGATCCAATGTGAAATTGGAAATGTTAGTTTAGTCTAACCTAAATGACCAAATGATATTTGAGAATAAAAGAGGAATTTGTATAGAGTAGGAAAAACTGTATTACAGCGAATTAGGGTGCAAGACTTTGTGGACAAGAGAAAAAAGTGTGATGATGGTGATTAAGACATTCTCCTGATCAAACTGTCCACTGCTATGTATCTTATAATTGTAATTTTTTAAAAATGTATTTATATATTTTTTATTAAAAGGTGCCATTTCCCTGGTTGTCCAGAAAAGTGAATTTTAACCGACTGGATCAATGTTAGGCAGAAATTCTTCAGGTCTCTGTCATGAGTGTCTGCCCTGGGCTCCTATCCCTATGCAGAAACCCTCTGTTTTCAGAAGGACTGTGTCTGGTTTTACCATGGTGGGTTTCAATGTAGACTGAAGTTTACAGTTTGACTGGGAAGAGAACCCTGGGGAGATAATTTCAGTCTCTTAACTTATTCACTGGAGAACATTGCTTCTCTTACAAATTGCTACAAATCTCTGTACTTAGTGAGGCCAACTGTGAAATGAGAATAATAATGCTTATGCACCTTTGTAACGTGATTTCAAATCTACAAATGGAAATTTAAGTTCAAAGCATTATTATTAAACACATTTTCCAGATAGGGTAATGAAGAAGAGAGCAGCTTAGCTCCTTTTCTCGGTGTATTTTCCCAAAATGTATTAACTCGCTGGTCAGGCTATATTTTCTGTGCCTCTCTGGATCTGAAAAGCAGCCGATAAAAGACTTTTACAGCTAATGTTTAGCCTGCATAAATTATGCTTTTAGTTATTCAGCTATAATTTCCTCTGTAAGTTGACCTAAATGTTGCTTAACACATGAAAAAAAGTGCTTGTCAAGATAGAAACCATTTAAGTTTTTATGGAAACTTTTATTTTAAGGGGGTGGCTGTAGACTGACTATTAGATGATCAGCAGTTCTATAAATTGAACTACTCTGTTAGTCCATGAAGCAGATGAGGGAAGCCAAAGGCTTCCTCATGCAAGCATATTAAAAAAATCATTAGATTAGAAAGTAGTAATAAATGTGATACTGTTTTAATCACCCTTCTGTTTTTAAGCCTTAAGGATTTGCATTTTCAAGCATCACTTTTTTTTTTTAAAGGCCAATAAATAATTTAAAATAAATTAAAGTTAATGGTAAGGCTGTATGGGGGACTTTTTTTAACTCCTAAAATGGCAAAATTCCATCGATTTTAAAATCTGTCAAATACCGTGAGGTTGAAGCCTTTGAAGTTGCCTGTTAAATTTTAGTTTCTTGTTGAAAGTAGCAATGTGATTTGGGTTGCGCTGGATTTTGTGAATTGGTCTGGTGCTCCCTAGGACACTGAGCAGAAGTTCTGGTGGCAGACTTCAGCACTGTTAAAATGGAAGCAGATGTGTAGTTCCTCTGGAATGGGTAAAGTGGCTTTAAGGTTTAAATCTAAGCCTTACGCTACGGTGTTGTTTGCGTGGATTTTTTTGCAGTGGGTCTTGGGCGTCTCAGACTGGGTGTGCTGAATGTGAAAGATGTTTTTAAAGGGCAGCGGTTAATCAGTAAGGTCTTGATGCTTCTTGCTCAATATCACTCTGCTTGAGGCTGTGGGGATGTGTGGGTATAGCTGTGCACGCTCAAAGCCAAAGTGATGTTAGAAGGAAATATGAGAAGAAGCTGGAGGGAAATACAGTTCTCTGCAGAATTTTTGAAGGATCACAAAAACTTCTGTTGAATTTGACCAGAATAGCAGCATTAGTGCTAGAATATGCATTGAAGTCCACTTTAAATAGTCAAATAAACCAGAAGACATCAGGATGAAATTATTTTATGATGGTCTTTATATTCACTGCAGGAGAAGCAATAAAGATACTTGCAATACAAAGTTGTGTATAAGGAACCAAAATTAGGTCTCAGAAAGAGATACTGCTTATTTAAAAAGAGATGTTCACTAAGACAGTCATGTTATTTTCCTGCTGTACAGATTTATGGTTTTGAAATAGTTATGCCCCATAACTCTTAATTAAGCCTGACAGGTTTAGTATTGAAATTGAAGGAGCTGGTTGGAAAGACAGTCTGCAAACAAGGGCCTCCCTTAATGGTCCCAGAGCATGTCTTTGTTTACAGGCTTTACTCTGTTGTGGAGGAAGGAAGAAAGTAACAGTTACCTTTAATTATACATCATCTGCAGCGTGTCAAAACAAGGGACTATAAACAAGCACAAGTGGCTTGTAATAAAAGCAGTTATCAGAGACTTTGTGTAGCGACTAAACCTACCAAACCTTATTTGTGTGACAAGTATCTTATGGGAACAGATTGTCCTAATGATTTGGTGGGTCTGTTCGTGTTAAGTGGTCTACTTACAGGCGTGCTGGGTGGGGACCTACTTTCTTGTGAGCCTGTATTTGCTGGATGCGGGATCCTATTTGACCAGTCTGTGGAGTGGTCCCACTAATACTGTCAGACCATTTACTGGCAAAGGGCTTTTTCAATCTTCTTTAAAAGTTAGATGAAGGATGAACAGCCCTTCTTCCAAAATTTTTAACACTGAGTAATTTTTCATATGTCTAGAAGAAGCATCAAAATTCTCGCAGCGTTCCACATTTCTTTATCACTCGGCAGTTTTATTCCAAAATGCAAATGTCGGCCAGTTCCCGATTTCAATAAGCCCGCCAAATAGCTTAATGGAGCTATTCAGTCCACAGAACTTTGATTTTAGGCCTTATTTTTGTGCCAGATACAACACAATGACATATTGCAGAATAAAATCTGAAGAGGAACTTCATGCAGGTTACATAAATATTCCTTATGTGGCTGATAACGTAATGCAGTTTTCATTGCTTTTGTTTTTTTTTAGCTTTCTATTCATTTATTTTAGCTTGTTTTCTCCAGATGTAGATTTATCTATTTATAAAATATACGGAAATAGGTCTTAAAATGTTGGGGGGGGGGAGAAAATGCGAGTAGTGGATGTAAACGTATAGAATCCTAAAACAGGTGGCAGAATTGAGTTACCTCTATTAGGTAAAAAAATAATTCTAGAAATAATAAGCTGAAGCTCATGAAAACAAAAGGCATTATGTTAGAAATACTTGTAAAGATTGTTGGCAAATTGCAGCCATTGCCTTTGCTTTCTGCATCTCCTAAAAGGATTCTCATGATGACAGCAGAAGACGTTCTTGTCCTCATCTCTCCTTCCCAGAACCTCACTCTGGGCACCTGAACACGCTCCCACTGTCACCAGCACTCACAGGGACAGCTGTTCTGACTGCTGTGAAAGCCCCTGTTGCCCTTGAGAACATTCTGCATGGCACTGTGGACCTTATATCAGTTCCACTTCCTTCAAAGTACAGAATGTTTTGCTTTGGGAAAATCACAAGACTGAAAAGGTGGTATAGGCACGATCATCATCTCTGGCACCCAGGCCAAAGGGGCAGGAGGTGTTGCAGAACCTACTAGCTCAGCATGGATTTTCATCAAAGCATTTGAGCTGAAATCATGGGAATCAGTGGGAGTTTTCCCATCCATTTCACCCATTTTATCTGAGGAGAAATATTTTGTGGTTGCAGCGATCACTTATAATTTATGCAACTGTTTTAAAACTCAGTGAAGCTTCTAAATAAAAAAACCCCAAACAACTCCAAAGTCCATGATAGCCTGGTTGAATGTTGTGTGCAGTTAAATAAGTGCTGAATTAGTCCATAAGAGCTCAGAACAGTAAGAGGTACTGTATTTCATTGGGATGTCTGAAAGAAAACGCAGAGGTTTGTAATGTTGTTCAAACGAGAATTTGGCCAGAAGCCATCTATGATTTGTAATCTTTGTTAAAAGATCAGGCTGAGAAACAGAAAGGAACTTTTGGGGTTTTTTTTAAGTATTTGCTCGCTTACTGAATAGGAGGGTGATCTTCTTGCAATCACGTAATGCCCATTTTCCTATTTCTGAAAATAGGGTGTTACTGTCTGCACTTCCGATATTACACTGGGGTTCAGCCCTGGGGCTGTTGAGCAAATGCACATACGACTTTGAGCCACAGTGTGCTTGTCTCCAGCGTGGTAGTTAGACTGTGCATACAGGGCAGAGGGAGAATTGGCTGTACAATCCATCAGAATAAATGTTTTAAGAAGGAACCAGGCTGACCTTGTTGGAGGAATATCATGAGCAGTAGGAAAAGCAAAGCATCTAAAACCCCACTGTGCTGGATTTAGACAATTTGTGCTGTGCTGCAGAAAGTTATTTCCTGCTTTTGTGACAAAAGGTGCCAAATCTTCTGAAGACAGCGAGGGCGCCACTCTTCTCACAAAATATCCTACAAAACCAGAGGTTACACTTTCCTCTAGAGGCATGTCACATGTTGGGACAGAGGCAACAGTGGGTGTAAAGTTCTTGTAATAATGTGGTGAAGTAGTTCAATGTGTCCAAGGGAGGTTTCGATAAGTAAATGTTGAAGAACAAACTGTATCCAGGTGAATGGACAGCAGAGTCAGACTTCCACTTGCTCCTCTTGTTCAACTGTTTTATGAAAAGAATTCAATTAATTTATTTAACTTTTGGAGCAGGGAGGGAAGGGTCTGCTTCCCTGAGAATAACGTCATGTCTGGGCAGGAAAGCGCTGTCTTGACTGAAGCGGGATTTGGATCTGAATTCCCTCTGACAGAGAAGGAACCTGAATGTGGGTCATTAGTCTCCTGAGGGAGTGCTCCAGCTATTAATCTGTGCTGATAAAAGGTACAGCTCCTTCCCACTTTTAAAAAAGGAGATGGCTGGTACTGTGAAGCTGGATCTATTAGGTATGCTCTGAATACAGCTACTTCAAATATGCCCTTCAAGTGAGATCAGTAGAGAAATGTCTCGTTGGCAGATAGCCGTGGTGTTTTGAGATCAAAGGAGGCATTCAGGTTCCATCAGGCTCTTAAACTTCAGGTGCATCTCAGTGCAGACAGAAATCAGACTTTTATGTGCATAGGAAATGTAAATGTCCATAACTGAAGTGTCGCTGGGGTGCTTGGTGGCATCAGAGCAGGTGTTTTGAGTGCTGAGCAGACAGGCACGTACGTGTTCATGTGGATCTTACTCTTTGGTCTGTACTCTATTACGTAAATCATTAGATATCTGTCAAATTTTATTTATCGTACAGAAAATACCCAAAGATACCTGACCACAAAGAGGTGAGGTAAGATGGCTTGATACTATTTGCAGAACTGAATGTTTGCTGAGGGTATTGTGATTTATACACCAGTTTGCCCAATGAGACTACTGACATCTGCCCTCTCTGCCTTGGGATTCCTTGAAGACACCTTACTCTTGCAGCCTGCAGATCGAGCTGATGAGAATGGCTCAAGTCAGCTGGGGAGTTGATAGGTTTCCATGGCAAGGTGTAGCACCCTTCTAGGAGCAGCAGTGGTCAATAATGTAGGTGGATTATCCCGTGTGTATGGTCGTGTTTGTGGTTTACTGTGAAGAATTAGTTGGTTTGAATTCATCCACATAAATTCTTTTAGAGGGCTCTCCAGAGAGCACCACATTGTGGCTTTTCAATGAGACTGTTTGCACAAATCCCCTGTTCTTCCTAGTCCTCTTGCTGGCATTTGCCTGGAGAATTAAGAGCTGTAAAATATTTAAAAATCAATAGAATTTACGTGGAAAAAAAACCCAACACTAAAATGCATTGACAGGGATAACACTGCCTTTGCACGGAAAGCAGCTATATATGCATATTTGATTTATTCATTCAATAAGTTTGAGAACATGTTTGTAAGGTCTGTGATCCTTTTGCATAATTTGTGCTGGTTTATTATTGGAGTTGTCACTCTTATGAGGAAAATTAAATGGCTTGGAGGCTTGGGATTCAGTGTGGTAAAATGCAGCTCCACAATGTTTTATAAGTAGTAGCTATAATTAATACAATAGTCCAAGCTTAACTGTTTCTCTGAATTAAAGCTGACAACTACCTTGTTAGCACGAGCACAAACGTAGGGAGTGGATTTTACTGACTTGAAAGAAGTTTTTCCATTTTCTAAGTAGCAGTTCGGCAGGAGTTGTGAAACTTCTTAAACGTGAAGCATTTACATTTCAGATTGTTAATCTGGGCTGCATAAATCTGAAAAAATCCTTTTTAGATTCTCCAGTATCAAAGCAGAGCACTGGGTTTCCCAGTGAAGGGAAGCACTACTGTGGGAAAACTTAGTTCAAGAAAGAGAACAGCAGAAAGAGCATTTTTGTGTAAGGTGCACTATTTGTTCAATGAAAATTAAAGATAACCTTTTAAAAAGTACCTTAAGATTCAATGTTGTTTGATTTAGGAATGCTTAGCGCTACAGAGGAGTCGAGTTTTTCAATTGACATAGTATATTAAGATAGTTTTTAAAGTAAAAACGGATATTTTCTGATGTTTTGGCAGATAATATTTCAAGTAAATATGAGGGTTTAGTGTATTGATTAAAAAACAAGCAAATGCAAACCACACCAAACCCAAACCATCCACATAGCCAGTTGCTTCAATAATTGTACTTTGGTGATCTGTAGCAGTAGACTCATCTATCTTCGCTGGAGTTCTGCATAAATGATATTTTGCTATGTTTGCTGGTTTCATAAACTGCTTTATTTAGGGTTTATTATGATAGGCTCCCACTAAATATAACTGGTGGGGAATTCTTAGAATCACAATTTCAATGCTGATTCTTCTGCAGCAGAAAAATCTTCCAACTGCCATATGAAGAGCTGCCTCAGCCTGTTGCTCTGCTGTCTTTTATCAGTGTCACAGTTTTGGAATTGTGAAAAAATGCCTTTGGGCAAGCACTCAAGCACAAATACAAAACACCAAACCAGAACACAAATTGCGTAGCAAAAGCCCCTTTCTGTGGTTGAAGCTCTGACTTTGGAGGCACACAGGTGTCTTAGCACCTTGTGTGTTCCCATTTACATCGTGCCACAAAGACTGGGAACAGCAGTGATCTTTCCCAAAGGCCCTCTCGTTTGAAGCTGTGAAAGCTTTTTTCCCCCCTTGGAGAATTCAATAGCCAGGAACCTCACAGTATGTGGAATAACTTCAAGCAATATTATTCTAACACTGAAAGGAAACAAAGAAGGGGCATATATTATTTTATTGGCTACCAGAGAAAAGGTTGTCTTAAAAAATATATATGCCTTTTGCATATGCTTTGTGACAGACATACAGCCTGAAGAATGGCATGTGACAAGTGGAAGTCAATAAAAAATGCATAATGATATTATAAATATTTATAGAATAGCTAGATGAGTATAATATGACTGAGAGAAGCCAAGAAGGCTTTTAGAATAGCAAATGTGTGCTCTGAAATATATTGGAATTCTTTCGAGTGAGTTAAAATGGGGCAAAAAGGCATTGCGGATGCTGTCAGAGATGTTCACAACACCTTTGATCAAAGTCCTTTCTAAGCAACTGTGAGAAAAACTTTGTGAAAGGAGGGGCAGATAAATACAAGTTGGGAAGCAGAGAAGGAAGCAGAGAAGGGCAAAAATTTCAGAAAGGCTGAGGGTATTCACTGATGATCCTGGTGGGACCTGTAGGAATTGTTGATTGATTTGCAACCTAGGAAAGTAAGGAAATGATTCTCTGTGTTTTCAGAAGGATTAAGATGATCCAGATTTATCTAAAGACTGAGAATTTTCCAAATCTACTCAAAGATTATTTTTTAACTATGTTTTTGCATATAACCGGCTGTTGATGTGCCTCTGCTAATGCACGGCTATAAATTATGCCTGTAGCACTGCAAGGTTTATAAGCAGCAAATAGGAAAACAAGCGGCTAAGACTAAAGATGAACACATTGGAATCCCTGAATGCAAGTTAATTTCCTGTAGTCATCCTTCTTTCTTCTGTCCTGTAGAAATCAGGCCTTTCTGTGCAGCTAATTCCTCTACAAGAGGACTTCCACTGGGCCTTGGCTCCATTCAGTCTCCATGCTGATGCAAACATCAAGAATAAGCCGGAGGTTTTGTATAAGGAATTTATTCTTTCCTGTTTCTGCTGCAGATGGCTGAATTAGCTCAGTCTGCTCTTATTTCTGCAAGAGAAGTACATAACAAAAGAGAAAATTGTGCTGAAAATGGAAGAAACCATGCAAGAGACCAACTTGTTCTGCCTCTAACAAAAAGCCAACAAAAGCTTCTTCAGTAGAGATATTTGTGTCTGGGGACACGTTATCTTTGCTGCTGAATTCTTGCTTACAGAATTCACTTCCTGTTAGTCCAAACAGGGCACCATTTTGTTAATGGTTGAGTCGGGGTGCCAGTTATCTTTGTGAAAAATGGATGGGCAGACAGTCCAGGAGGTAGATACTTCCTAATTTGTTAAGAGTTTTTAAAGATAAATGGCCTTGAAGTAGATTTGTTTTCAAAGGAATAGCCAGTAGAGTGCTCGAAGCGGTGGCCCAGTGAGCTCTCGTCAGTTTTTCTCAGTGATGGATGTTGCAGATCTGTTCATTGACGTGATCTTTGCCATCAGAAGTCCCAGTTCATTAGTAGTTTTTAGGGCAATGGTTGTAAATTACTGCAGCCCATTTTTATTACTGTTTTACATCTACCGAGGACTGAGCCCCTTGTGCAGCTCGGTGAGCACCATTAAAATATTGACTTTTAGGCTCATTTTGGTAGCATTAATGATAGCATTTTATCATGCATTAATTGCAGTGGTTTGAAATGCCTGGGATGTTTACTTTTCTAAAAGCAGGAGACACAATTTCCACTTCTTCACTTTGCAACCCATAATGGTGCTAAAAAAAACCCCAACAAACAAACCAGTGCAAAACACTTTCCCTCCCCCTTTCCTCCCTCCCCCCTCGCCCAGCTGTGTGCTGGGAGTCTACCTCTTCTTGCTTGTTTGCAACTTAGAGAGGGGAGTTCTTATGGGCCTCACTGGAAGCCCTTACAAGTGTCATCTCTGAACATTAGCCTCTGAAGTCTTCGTGTGGACAC
This sequence comes from Baryphthengus martii, assembly GCA_013396935.1. Taxonomy (NCBI): domain Eukaryota; kingdom Metazoa; phylum Chordata; class Aves; order Coraciiformes; family Momotidae; genus Baryphthengus; species Baryphthengus martii. Next base: position 334,031 of record VWZK01009403.1, read on the forward strand.
CTACAGCCAGGCTTGGCTTAAAAAACTTATCTTTCTATATAGCAACAGTCTTCCTGATGTGCAAAAAAAAGGCTAAAAATCTGCTGTGTTTTCATATGCTGATACGGCATAAGGTTTTAAAACAGACACAGAAATGCCTTTTGTGATTCACCAGCAGGAATACGTTTACAGCTCCTGTGTCTATTTGTAATATCGTATCAGTAAAAGAACCGGTGATGTTTTCTGGCCCTCTTCAGTGGACAGTACTGCTAGATGATGATGTTTCCCATAAGGAGCTGGCAGCCTTTCTCACTTAACCATCATTAGGAGATCTGCTGCTGAGGTCCCATTTTGGGAGGCAGCTGGAAATTGGCACTTAGTTTGAATGTATTGTTTTCTACCTTTCTCTTAAAGTTCAAGGACAAGGCAAAGCTGCTCAGGCTATGCAAAGAAGTTTTTTCTCATTTTCTTTTGTTTACTTGGTCCTCTGACTTCTCCATTCTTTTGTCAGTAAATTTAATCTCCTGTATATATACATGAATTAAATAGAAGTGCGGACCGTGTTGGCAAAGATGCAAGTGGCAGACATGAGGGAGGTATTGGAAAGCGGTATGCAGAAGATAACTGTGATAAATATGCACACTTTTTACTGAAGTTAAAATTATCTAGGTCTTCAGTAGTGTTTCTCTTGGTACTTAGAAAGGAGAACAATACTGTTATTTCTGGTTTAGGGAACTGAGGCAAAGAACAGAGGAGCCCTAAAACACTCAAAAGGCAAGATGCAGAATAGAGCTGGCCAATCTCCTAACCCTCGCTTCATGTTCCTAACCATGCATTTTATTATTTTCAAGATTGTCCCCTCTCTACTCGAACCTCAAGATGTTCCTGTACCTTCAGGACTTTCACTACCTCTATTTTCCCTGGTGACATCATGTGGCTTTATCCACCGCTTCGTTTGTAGCCTTCTGCCTCCTGCTATACTGGATCTGCTTGAAAGCACACAAGTGACTTCACATGACCAAATAATACTTCATTAACCTGATTGCCTAAGGATATAAAGCTCCAGGGGAAACTTGTTTTCCTATATGATTGGCAAGATAATTAGGAAGTGAAATAATGCAAATCCCACCACAGGCAACCATCGTACGATTTACATATTTAATTTTTGAAACTGAAGTGTGTTATATCGTAAATCTTTTTATTTTAAGGCTTTTATATTTGTAGGCTTATTGTGGACCTTCACAGTAGGCGTATTGCTAGGTATGGAGGCTTTAGGAGTCTAATCAAGTTGGACCAGTTCAGATTGCTCGTAAATCCACTGAGATTTTTAGTCTGTTGTATCACCTAGATAACACAGACTAAAGCTCACTCTTGCTTCTAGTTTTGATTTTAAGCTCCTTGGGCATGGCCTTTTATCCTATATATGTAAACTATCTTCCAGAGTGAATCTATCAAAATTAGAGCTTCGACATCATGAGAAAATGTAGGCACAGAAGCTGATGATGGCACCAAGAGTTCTGCATCCACTGGGAGATTAGAATATTGGACCTAGGTTAGAGACACCTTTGTCTGGAGTCAGCAACAGCCCTCTCTGTTAATAGAGTCCAGGGCGACACTCTTATCAGTAAATGCTGCATCCAGGTGGCAGCAGCAAGCGGGAGATTAAACAAGAGCTGCTGAGGTGTGGGGTCCTATTGAGGATGGCCTTCAGTGGGGTAAAATCACTTCTAAATTAGAAGTTTAGCAAAACCCTACAAAGTAAAAGGTGTCTAATAAAGTTCTGGCAGCTTCTCTATCTGCAAATGATGAAACCTAAGAAGCAATGAAATTAGTAGAGGTTCTCTGAGATGGTTGGACTAAAATTAATATGATCAAAACAAAATTAAAAAAAGGGGAAAAAAAATCAATATTCTTGCTAATAAGAATCAACATTTATTTTACAGGAAACATGAAGTTTTGCCTTCTGATTCTGAACCAGCCTTTCAACAAAGGTCATTTTCACTGTCTGTGGAGCAAAGGTAATAATAACTTACATACATCGTCATTTGCTTATTTCCTTAGCTGCTCCCCAGCTCCTGTACTACGTGTCTGTTGAATTGCAATGTGGCAATTTTCTCTTAACTAGAGCAACCTTCTGGTTTGGGTGTGAATTGGCAGAGTTATGTCCCTGGTTGCTGAATGCAGCAAATGAGCTGATTATGCAAATTTTGCATCTCTGCATTGCTTACGTCAGTGGGAACTTTATGGACTGATCGGTGTATGACAGTAGTTTTTCTGAGGCATCTTAGGAATGATCATTGTTTTGCTGACAAAGCGTAGCAGATCAATGGTGCATTTAAGAGTCTGGAAGTGAGCATTCCTTTAAAGGTCATCAGTGAAATGCGTTCATTTTAATCAAAATAAAATGAACCGTGTAGATATTACGTTGCGAAAGCAGTGGGGATTTGCGTGCGTGTCAAAAATATGCAAATCAGATTTCACTACCCTGTTGTTTAATATGCACAGTACTAATCATCATCTCTGGTATGATAGCTGCAGATTCACTGTCAGTTTGTGGAGATACGTGAATCTTTACAAGCTTGGAGCTATTAATTTCTCCGGTGCAGAAATGTAGTCCTTCAGAAGCTTTCTGACAAACTACAGGAACTATCTCTGACTTGTTACTAGGCTGGGAACCTCTCAGAGAGATTCCTCTTAACTGATGAGGGCAGATAGAGCTAATCTGATTTCACCATAAGCACAAAGGCTGGCAGGGGGGACCTGTATGGTTAAAAGGAATCGGAGTGAGGGGTGAAACAGCCAGGATGTGTTCATAGCACTTAATTCCAGTAAACCCAATTTAGATGCCTATGTAGGCAGAGGGGTGAAAAAAAAAAAGGGGGGGAAACACTTGCAGAGGATTATTCAAAGCATCTGAATGAGTCCTGCAGCTCAAGTGGGCTCTCTTTCACTTGCAATGGTTTTAAGAAATGTCAACAGGAAGGGCTGTCACATGTATTTTCTAGAAGTGATTCTACATAGTTTTTGATTTAAAAAGATACACTGAAAAACATATTCTGTTTTAAATGATGAAGGGCAGAAGAGTAAGTATTTTGATCTTATTTCTTTGTCCCATCTTTCCTGTGTTTTGAGGGTTGAGATGAAAAAAGAGGCAGCAAATCAGGTGTGCAGTTATTGAATGACAGTATTTAGCATGTTGTAGGGCCTTGAATGTGTTGCTTTTATGATGTTTTATATTAGAGGTTTTTTGTCTGTGCTTGAAATTTTAAGTCTTCCTCTTGCTATCAAGCCTATGCAGGATGATCACTGGGGCATGGAGTGCTTCTTACTGTTACACTAATGGGTCCTTAACTGTAGTGCTTCAGTGAAGGTTTAGGGTAAGAAGCCAAATAAAGTCAAGTTGATTGCAGACTGTCTTGCTTGGGACGACCTCAATAGGTTCCTGTCCTCTGAACATAACTGTATTGAATGTAATTAATGGTGCTGTGAATAGTTTTTCAAAGAGTCTGTTGAGAGTTAGGAGCAAAAGTGCAATTTAAGCTAATAAGACTTTTGCTGGCAAGTAACTTCCAGATGTAGCTGGATATTTTCTATCTAAGTAAAATGGCAGAGGAAGGTGGTGACATAGTGAACCTGAAATGTTTTTCTTCACAACATCTCAGCTTCAATAACCTGAGTGAATCCAAGACAGGGTTTTGGCAATGCCTGACCGACAATCCTAGTTGACTTCTGTAGGTATCAGAAATCTTGTGCCTCCTGGATCCTGCTTATGAAGGAGTCTCAACAGAGAGGCTGTTGTCAGACTAGAAGAACCTGTGGGTTTTGGTTTGTGAACTGAAAGAAGTTCTGAAATAATGAAACGTCCTTAGAAAGAGTGCTGGTCGTCAAGAAAGTGCTTGATGACCAGCTCTGTGTATGCTTGGGGTCTCATAAAGGAGTGGTGAGAAAGAGACTGTGGATCCACAGAATATTGCCAGCTACACAAATTGGGGTAAAAAGGGAAAGAAAACTGCAGAGGAGGGGGAAAAAAAAAAAAAAGAAGATAAAATATTGACCGACTTTTCAAAGTTACAGCAATCTTAGGTGTTATACTGAGTATAGAATGCTGAGATGTGTTATTTTCAAGTAAGTTGTGTCCTATGAAAATAACTTGTTTCATTAGCCCTGTCACTTTAGTGTCAAGTAAAAACGAAGGTGTGATATGTTATGTCCTGAGTTAAAAAAAAAAATTTAAAATCGCATTGATATGTGTGGCTATTCTAAGCTAAAATCATCCCAGGTGTAACTCCTCTTGACCTCAAGAAAAAGTGGTTGCAGCTAATTAGCCTTTGTCGTGTTACAGAATTGTATGAAATCTATTTTTACTGACATACTTTGAAAAGAGCTATTTCGATCTGTACAAGTTTGCATGAACTTCCTTTCCTGTGCTTTGTGAAGGACACCGAAATCAGATTTCTTCGCTCCCAGGGGACAGCTTCTACCACTCATACCGCACCAGCTGGATGAGTTTCAGTAGTGAGGTAGAATAAGCTGAACACTACCCTTTTAGTCTGTTGTATTAATTACTGTAGTAAGCCAATCTAGAACATGTTCCCTTTCTGTTAGGTACAGTCATACAGTATTAGTGAAGTCCCAAAAGGCAGGAGGGATTAAATGCTGGAGAAGGGAGTAGCTTGCACACAAGTAGGGGGTAGTTTTTCCACAAGTAAAGACCTTTGATGAAAGTTTTTAATCAAACAGAACATGGTGAACTACTTTAAATATTAGCCATTCATACTACAAAATGTCCTTGGCTGATGTACTAGAATAAACTACCAATGTCCTTTTGGAACAGGCTGACTGCAGCCGGACTTGTGGCATGTGTATTTAATGGTGGGCAAGCAGATGCAAAGGAGACCCCTACAAGGCTGGGCTGCAAAAACGTCTGTCCTTCAGGAGGACTTTTCTAAATAGTCTCTTTCATGGACTATTATTTTCAGTGAAGAAATTTGGGGTCTAGATACGTTTCCTGCCTTACCAGCCATTTCTCTATACTCATAGTATAGAGGCATTTTATGACACGCTGTAGATCACGAACATGGAGGAATTCCCGAAAGAGAAACGTTGCTCACCCTAGAGATTTCAGCTCTATACTTTCTGGGGGTCCTCTATACTGAGGCAGCAGGAAGCATACTTCTACAGCAGCAGGGTAATAGCTCAAATCCAAACTGCATTAAGATTTTTTTCATGTAAACAGTATTTTCTTACACTACATCTGCTGTGATTGCTTATCCATAAATTGAGGTTTTCTTCAAGTTTCCACCTCTCTTAGCACCTATTTTACACTAATCAAAGTAGATGCTTGATTTTAAATGATATCTGGAATGTGAGGTAGTTTTCCTGTCAAGGTCAGCCTTACTGTTTAGTGAAAATGCTGCTACTTACTGAGTGGATTGTTAGTACCTGGATGTGACTGCGAATTATAAAATATCTTCTCTTTCTGAGTAATCAAGTAAAGAAGGTTGTTAATTTGTGTCATGAATTTCAGAGTTACCTGCCTTTGAATGCCAGAGGGTCCCATACATTTTATGTTCCATATGAGTTTGTCTGCAGTATAGTTAGTGACTGATACTGTTGAGGTCCAAGAGCTGTGTATAATGGTAAATAAGATAAAAATACAAGTGACAATGCAAAGCTCAGGTAAATATACCGAGAGGAAGGTAATGGATGAGTTGGAACAGTCTGAATGTCTCAGAGCAAGAAAAGGACATTGTAATTTAGTAGCAGGAGGGAAATAACCTGACTTTGCCTGGTGCCTTTTTTTCTTCTCCATGATTGATACCTTTTCCTCCATTGTCTGTAGTGGTTGAACTCACCTATGCTTTTGGAATTATTGGTATATGCAGCCATTCACTTGCCCTCTCACCTGTCAGCAGTGAACTTGCCTTGTTGGCATATGGTGCACTTCTTTCTCCTCTTTTATTTTCATTTCTAGCTGAACTTGCTTGTAATATATCTCAAATTTGTACTAGACCCAGAATTGGCAGCTGGCATAAAACTCGAGTGAATTTAGAGCAGCTACAATTAATAAATAGGAAAATGTTCATAAAAATGGTGATTGGGATGTCGCATGGACTCGTGTGCTTTATTGTGCTTTCCAGCAGGCATCCAGGCTGGCAGTAACTCTTACTGCTGGCCTCCGCTAAACTACCCTCTTCTCCCACGAGTAATGTTAGCCTCCTGATAAGACAACAATGAAGTTCATTTTTCCACATTTGAATCAAACCAGGAGTATAATTTCTAGTTTGCATTTAGTAACTTAAATTTGTTCTGTGCCACTGAATTTAGATTTAAACAACATTTTCTTATGGAGGTGTGCCTGCTGTTAGACTGCATGCAGGGACTTAGTGTCCTTCAACTACAGGAGTCTGAGAGAAGTTATTTCAAGATACAAAGATATTTCCAGTTATGACTTATTTCAAGCACAAAAAGGAAGTCTAGAGAGGGTGGAAGCAAGGACAGGCGGTCTGGGAGGAATACAGAGAAATTGGCCGAGCAGCCAGGGATCAAGTTGAGAAAGCTAAAGTCCTGGTGGAATTAAATCTGGCCAGGGAAATCAAAGGCAACAAGAAAGGCAACAATAGATACATCAATGATAAAAGGAAAGCTAGGGAAAATGTGGGCCCTTTTGGGAAGGAAACAGGAGACCTTGTTGCCCAGGGTATAGGGAAGGCAGAAGTACTTAACGACTTCTTGCCTCTGTCTTTACCGACAAGTGCTCCAGCCATGCCACCCAAGTCACAGAAGGCAAAGGCAGGGACTGGGAGAGTGAAGAATGGCCCACTGTACGAGGAGATCAGGTTCGAGACCGTCTAAGGAACGTGAAGGTGTACAAGTCCATGGGACCTGAGGAAATGCACCTGCGGGTCTACTTTTTCGAGAGCAAACTTTGCCCATGACTCAGTGTATAAGTTTGACCTCTATCAGATTTTCAATCGTGAACTGGAGGTTCACATTTATTTTCATAAAACTAAGCTTAAAACTCCAGAGATATGGTAACATTCTCCCATTTGGGACATGTATATTGATGGTGCCTTTCTGATTCAGAATCAGGGCTCATGAGAGGTGGCCTAGGGGTGTGGACATTTTGAAAAGTAGGTCTCATTGATTTTTGCAGATTTTTCGATAGTTATTGGCAAATCTGAGAACAGAGCTGATCTTCCAGACCTTGTGCACTGTTCAAATTCCCTCACTGTAGTAGAAGCTGTGATGGAATGAGGTCTTTAGAAAAAAATTTGAGACGTACTGGGCTACATGTTTTTTGTTGATTTTAATTCTCTGCAAATCCAGCACAGTTCTGAGATCTAAAAGATATTTTTGTTTGTTTAATAGATTTGAAATTTTGTTTGAAAAATGCAAAAATGAGTAATTAAGATCCTCCTCTGTGATGCCTGGAAAAGCTAAACCCCACTGAGCTGAACTTCAGAGTAACAGAACAACAGAGAATTACTTTGAAGTACTAGTGAAAGGCATCACAGATGATTACAGCACTAGGAAAAAAAAGTGTATTAAAGTGCTTTTTTTCTGTTGAGCGGGAATGCAAATCCCATTAGAGGAGTTCTATTGTCACAAGATTTGCTATATAGAAGCCTTCGATAGCATCATACTATATAGCTGGTTACCATCATGTTTCCCAGAGGACAGTTGAAAGAAGGAGCATTGCAAAATATTGTCAGGAGTATGCTTTAGAGTACCCCAAGCAGAAAGGGAAGCAATAGGAAAAAAAAAAAAAGAGAAAAAAAGATGAGTAATAGCTCATTTTGTTAGTGATTTGACAAGAGAAATGGTCCGGGGAACAAACCCAGGGAGCAGGGGTGAATGCAGGAGGTTACCATGAGTAAGACCTGTGACAAAAAAAGAGCAAGTTCTTAATCCCGTAAAAGGAACACTTGAATTTTCACTGCCTCAAGCTACACAGTGAGAAGTGTTTAAAAAGATTGTTTCTTTGGGAGTCACTGTAGGGCAAAAGTATTATTTCAATAGCTAGATCTTAGCATGTATCCACTACTAGGGTGAAGATAGAAGGTCTTGTAAAAGACAGATGTTATCTAGCATTGCTGACATCAGGGTCTTCTCCGTGGCTGTGACGGCCGTTGAATTAAACTATTGTGCTGTAATCTTCCTTTTTGTCTTACTGCAGGGTTGCCTTGGGGCAGACAAATGGGTTTGGTTTTGTTTTGTTTGGTTTGTTGTTTGTTTTTTTTTCAGAAAAAAACACCCATACTAGTACAAACACCTCACCATTAATCTTTGCCCAGTGGGTATTTCAAATGGTGATTACTTTTAAAAAGTAGGTCTCCTCTTTTTAATTTACCTAAACCTAGTTATGTTTCTAGCCTTTGAATTTTAAAAGTTTTTTTTTACTTTATTACCATCATTGTAATAACAAGTAGTGCAGCCAGTGAACCCTTTAACTCTTCTGTAGTAAGTTAGAATCATAGAAACATCAGGGTTGGAAGAGACCTTGAAGATCATCGAGTTCCAACCCCCTGGCCACGGGCAGGGACACCTCCCACTAGACCATGTTACCCAGAGCCCCATCCAACATGGCCTGAATTTCCAGGGATGGGGCTTCCATCACCTCTCTGGGCAACCTGTTCCAATGTCTCACCACCCTCATGGCGAAGAACTTCTTCCTAACATCCAATTTAAATCTATCCTCCTCTAGTTTGAATCCATTCCCCCTTGTCCTACCACTGCCCGACATCCTAAAAAGTCACTCACCAGCTTTTTTGTAGTTGAGGCTATGCTGGGATGTACTGGTTACTTGGCTGGTGGAGTGTGCACTGTATTCACTGTGTTCGGTGCCTGAAGGGTCATCAGTAGTTTGAGAATATGGATGTTGTACTGCTGATTTTTCTCATCTAAATGGTTTACATACTATTTTGTGCTCACCTCTATTTTCAAGTATTCAAATTGAACTTGCAATTAATATAAGTCAGAAAATAGCGATTTTTTTTATTATTATTTTTTTTTTTTTCCTGCTCTACTCATTACCTCTGCTCTTTTGTACAGGTCATCTGTTTTGTTAGATTTTAGTATTCCATAAATGTGTTACTAAAAATAGCATATGCATTTACATTTTGAATACAGCATAGTAAGGTGTTTTGTTATTTTTTTTTGGTATGTAATTGGTTAGAGAGCTTACCACATGACATACCATATAAATTCTGAAATGATGGATGGACTTGTGTCAAATACAGCTTTCTCTGTAATCCTTTCTGATTTTGTTAACTGCCTTCTATAACGTCACTGCTTCTAAGCTTCTTTAATGTATTTTGGTGTGATGTCATTCAAAATGCTGTGTGAGATGCATGCAGATGTGTTTTGTTTGAGTTCATGGATGTTGTTTATTCCTAGGCAAAGACCAGAATTTTGGAGAGTTAGTGGAGATCTGGGCTGCTCACTTCATGTCCCTAGTTGGAGACAATAAGAGTTTGAGTAAGAAGAAACTAGTTCTTAATGATAGCAAATAAACACTGAAGCCTGATGACCTGACTGGGATCATTCTTATGCTTTAAATACTGATAATGATCAGAAAAAAATGTCATAGGTTTGTTATTCTGGAATATTCCATTGACCTCGGAAATAGGGACAGCCTCTGATTTTTACAAGTGTTTTATTGTCATCTCCCATTGTTGGTAACTATTACTAGAAGCCTGATGTAGAGGCTCTTGATATGAATATTCCTTCAGTTATTTTGAATTAATTTGTCCTACTTCAGTTTTTACTGAAATGAAGTTTAACATTAACTTGGATGTCCTGAATAAGGTGTTGCCTCAAGAATGAATGTTGTTTCAATGTAAGCTGCACTAGCACTGAAGTAATTTGGTGGTGTAGAGTATGAATATTACTCTGTGGGAATTTGTTTTGAAAAATCCCAGCTCCTTTGAGCTTCAAACCATTGCTGCTTATTTTCAGAGCTGTGGGTCACAGCTCCTTGAGATTTCTGTTTCTGGCAATATGAGTTGTTCAGCCAGTAACTAGGTTTTTGCTTATGTCTGAATATGCTCTGATCTTTCAACCTTCATAATGTTACCTGCACCAAGCACTTTACATTAGCACTGAGCTTCCAGTAGTCCACAGTGTTAGCTTGGTGTTTGTGAGGTGTGATAAGCTATGAATAATCGATGCTTAGGTTACACCGGATGGTAAATCCTAGAACATCACTCTTGAAGTGCATGTCATTCGAGAAGGAACAAAGAGGGACTGATTTGACTTTGCAGATCTTTGAAGAGGCCTCAAATATGTTGAAGTGAAAGAACCGGATGGGTTCAAACTACATCCAGACTGCGCTACTAGGCAACATGAGTGGCCTAAGAAAGGGCATAGGTTTGTAACATGCTGTCACAATGACTTAAAATTGATTTTGAGCTGTGCCTGTTCTGCACCTTAATCATACTCTTAAGATTTTTACAAAGAATTTTGAGGAAGTTATTTAGCCTGTCAGAAGATATGGTTCAACAAAATAACACAACTCATGTAATACAGTTAAGGTGGGTAAAACTGTTTTGAAGTCTATTGAGGTACAAAGCAAAAGGGCTGGAAATGCAAGATCTGGCCCAGATCATTCCAAAAGAAAGAGACTTTTCTTATCTTTTGGGTTTGGATGCCCAACTTGACATGTTAAATGGTTCCTGTCTTTAAGGGGACAGTGACCCTTGCCTCTAAAATACATCCCAGCCTTCCCTTTTACCCACTCAGGACTGGGATTGAAGCTGAGCACTGAGCAACTGAGGCATGCAGCATGTCTGAACAGCTTAGCCTATGTTTCATCTTGATTTAAAACCACTGAAAACACTGAATGTTTGAACAATTCACTTACTGTCTTGACAGCTAATCTGAGATAAAGGGAATGAGAATTATACCTGCTGTTCCTAGGAGGATAAATATTAAGTCCCTTACTTCTCAGGCAGAGCATGACTGTGGACAAATCCTTCCACAGCAGTAGTACAGTACAGTCTCTTGATCTGTAAAATCTACAAGTTGAAGAATTTTAGAAGTCAGAAGAATTTTCTAGGTAGGCCTACATCACAGAAGTGCTGAAATGATCTCTTGTTTTTATAGTTATTTTTCTCCTATCCCAGTTTAAGTAAATGTTGTTCCTGTTCTTTCCAGATGATAATGGGGCAAATGATGGAATTGGTGTTAATTTCATAAGGTGTGGAAAATTATATCCTCTGTGATAGATGCTGCATTTGAAGGAGCTTCTGTGGCCATTCAGACTGAGATCTTTTCATGACTAAAGAGATGTCATATAATTACAGATCTGGAATGTGAATTTTTTTTTATGAGATTTTTTAGAGAACGTGATTAATATCAGCAAAACGTACTCAAGAAGTCACAACGTTTGGTCATTGCCAAATGAGTTGACCTGAACATGTCACAGATCACATGTCAACTCTGTTTAGCTGAGCAATGTAATCATTTTGACAAATGCATGCAAAGCTGTTAAGTAATATCAAAAGGTGTATTTACATTTCAGGAAAGGCTTTAGACCATGAGAAGAAGCTTCTGCTGGGAATAGTACTGTTTTACCAAGAACTTTGAGCCTGTTGAGTCCTCTGAGCATCTTACAGAACTTTTTGTTTTGGTTCACTCTACTGACCTGGTTGTTATTCATAGCCAAAGGAAGTTTGTATCTTGGAGACTGTGCTTCTTGGTTTGTTTATTGGTTTTTTTTTTTTTTGGAAGTTGTTTAACTTTCAAAAATCACATTGGGAATGGAGAGTGAGCAAAGATCTGGGCAGAGGGAGAGGGACAGGAATGTGCCCAAGTACATAGAGCATTACTACATAATCCATATATTTTAGGAAATAAGGCTAGGTCAGGCAAAGAAGGATTATAACCAATTTTAATTCCTGGGAATATCAACATATTATGGGAATAGACTGGTTTTTCCTATTTGTCTATACACTGTCCTTGGTGTTGCTTTAATATAAATAACTGGATTGGATATTAGCAACCTTTTGGCAACTTCACATTTTCCTTTTTTTTTTTTTTTTGTGGATCTGTCTTTCCCTCTGCTTCCTGAAAGATAATAGACTGTGGAAGAGGATATATGAGGCACAGCAAGTGTCCGCTAAATGTCACACTGACAAAGATTAAAGTTGCAGTTCCCATTCTGCTTAAGTAGTAATTCACTGGGTCCCTCAGCTATATCTCACTTATTTGGGACATTTAACTGGAGTTCCTTGTTTCTTAGATTGGTGCCAGTGTTTTCTTCTTAGTCAATGGACAGAGATCTGAGTTGCCTTCTGACTCTCTGCAGAACTTTAGATATATCTGCTAGGTGCCTAAAACTGAGAGGAGGAGGGCTGAATAGCAGCCCAGATGTGAGGTTATTTTCTCTTCTGTTTCTTCGGCCGGTTTACTGCAAAAACAAGAGGCAAATTAATTTTGTGGCAGCTGGTATCTGTAGTTAAATCTGTTTCATTTTATCTCAGTCTTACCTGTCTTCTACCTCAAGTCTTTCCCACTAGCCATCTCTAACCTTCTTTTTCTATTTAGCAACAGGGCAAGGAAAATGAGGTTAAGACCCTGGAGACTGCAAAGCTATCATCTCATTTTTGAACCTGCCTTGGTTGTTGTTTTCCTTGGCCCACCTCTGTCTTTTGTAGGCCTGTGAACCTTTGTCATAGAGCAACACTCTCATTAGAACTTTGTAAAACCCAGATACATATTAACAAGGCATCTGAAGTTGACCTTTTGTCTGGGAGAGAGGTTGCTGATGCTCTTGACAGTGATTTGTGAAGTTTGCTTTCCGCAGTGAATTTAGGATCAGTTTAGTATTTAAGCTTACTTCTAAATCATGCATTTAATTTTACTGCTTTTTCTTTACATCTATAGATTTGTCTGAGCACTAATGGATCAGTCATATTTTATTCAGTGATTATAGTGCTTGATATCCTTTGTACTCACCTTCTGGAAGTGCTCTGGCAGCAGAACTGACTGTGCAAAAATGTGTAAGAAAGGGTAAAAATAATAAACGCACTATCAATCTGGCTGAGCAGTTCAACGCTTTCAGTTTTGGTTGTGACCCACTGTTCATCTCTGGCAGTTTAAATATACATATTCAGTGTCCTTTTTCAAAATGTGCAGGACAAAAGTTAGGCCTTAGCGATAGTAACTTAATAAATCTTTAATATAAGATGTTTCTCTTATATTGCAAGTGCATGCTGCTGCTGCTCTCATGTAAGTGTTGAATTTAGAGGTGTGCAAAATTGCTGTAAGTCTTAGCCGTTTTGGGGGGTTTTTTTTAGAGGTGTTTATTTTTTATAAGTGTGCTATCTTTTCCCTTCTGGAGCTGCTTAAAATGACAAGAATTACTGCACATTCGACCCTTGTCCCTGCTGATGCAGTAGCATCACATTGTCTAGGGTGCTGCTTTATTAAGGCAGTGCAGGATGCTGTACTTAATAACCTATCTCACTAGCCATAAAAGGTTGGGGAAAAAGGATCCTGAAGACACTTTGGGGCAAAAAATTTGGTTTACATGTTGCATGTCCTGTTTGACTATGGTAAAGAAATAACCAGCTTGTTCCCACAAGTCCAGAAGAATGGCACAATTGTTGCCTGGAAACTGAATGCACTGCTGAAAAAGAAACTACAGAAGATTTTGTTCAGAATAGCTTGGGGGTGTTTTGAAGCCTGCTAATCTTCTTATTCCTATTTTATTTGTGATACTTTACTTACCGTTGTATTATTGTCACTATTTCCTCTGAATTTAGTTTGAAGTACCTCAGGCTTAATGATGTGGTTTTCTTCACTTGCAGACGCAGTTGTTGAGCCTGTAATAGAGTAACTTGTGTGGACGTTCCTCTTTTCTTACTGAGACTGCAAGACCTCTGTAGACATTCAGGTGGGAGGTAGAAGTGTGTATTACACACTAGAAGGTAGTAAATGTTAGTGGATTCGATGATTTAATGCTCGAGTCTTCAGAATTACAGGGAATGGGAAGAAATTATGGTCCAATTAGAAACAAAACCCCTCTGATACAAGCTGAAGATTTTTGAGCTTCAGCTTGGGAAACAGTGCATTTTCTGTTTTCCCTTTTCCTCTGTGTGGAGAGTTCAGAAGTCATTTCAGTCTCTGCTCCTTTGGGAGTTGCAGTGATTTCTTTTTCTGTGATGACTTAGGAGCTATCGTCTTTGCCCTAGGGAATCTGGAAAAAGTAGGATATGAAAGTGGGACATAGACAGATTTGCATCAGGGCACTGAGTCCTTCACTGATGTCTCTGTGAAAGAACTTTTCCTCTCTGTCCAAACATGGATAAGTGATTCACATATTTGTACAGAAGGTCTCTTAAGAGGTGATTCAAGGTCTAGAGATGTGTCTAGTTCTCACATCGTACCTAATTTTCTGTTTAGGAATCACTACCAGAATCAAAATTGTGTTTGAAATCATACTGCAAGTACATCCCCTGTCTGGGATCTTTCTAAAGAGCCAAATATTTCCAGGCGCTGAGGGAAACAGCAGAAAGGAGCATCAGGCACCACAGCCAAGTTTCAAACATATGTGTTTTGAGCAGCCAATGCTGTGATGACATGAATGTTAAATCGTTTCTGGGAGATCTTCCAGTTCACTCAGTGTTTGAAATACAGCACTGAAATAAACACATTGTCCCAGGGTTCACCAGGGACTGAGAAGCAACCATTTGTTTACTTGTATTAAAGCAACTGTTTTTTTCAGAACATTGTTTCATTCTGTCGGTAGTGCTGTGGCACAGGTTTATTTTGTTTAGAAAAGGCATTCAGCATCAACGCTGGAAGCAGCTGAGACAGAAGCTGAGTGGGAAGACTGACATACTGTAGCTTCATGAGGAATATACTTCTTATTTGGACGTTCCAAGAGAAACATGAAAGTAGTCATATACTCAAACATAAATAAGCATAAGGAATACTTTTTCAGGGTAGCCTGAAGAAGTCGTGCCATTTAAAATCAGCAACTTTCATCACCTTCGGTTCTCTGGAAAATCCTACTCAACTGTGTGAAAATACATCTCTGTCTACCTGAGATTCCCAAACTTTCTTTTCCTCATTTACAAATGAAAGCTGAGAAGAGATCCTGCTATGCTAAGAAATGAGTGTCCATACAGAGCGAGTCATCTTTTTGTGCTCAGTGGTTGTTGAGAACTATTGAAGCTCATCATAGTTTATGCTTTCAAGACTTACGTGGAGACTTTGGGGAGGTCAAAAGACTTCATCCTGCTGTGAAGGTTGTGTATGGCTGTGTGGCACCGCACACCAAATGCTGTCATCATCTTTTTTTTTTTTTTTGTATGATTTATTCATATTTAGAGAGTAAAGGTAGATAAATCTTCTTTGAGCTCTCATTGGCAAAACAGTGTTGAAACCATTGGTTCACTTTTCTGTGATTTCATTCTATCTTGGTTCAATGCCTGTCTCCTTAAAGAATGGTGGACTGTGGGTGATGAGCTGGCATACTGTTCCAGGTGCCAATTGGTGCAGGAGAATAAATCACAAACCTGCAAGGTAGTAGAGTCTTAAGTTTTAACAAAAAAAAAACATTTAGATGGACAAATCTCCAACAGCAGCTCCTTCTGAAGTAATGCTTTCCTTGGATAAGTGTTCTTTGGAGGAATGCAGTAAAATGAATCCCGAATGTTGGAAGTCATTTTTCAATCTCAGCTTTTTTTTTATCTGCCAAATTTCTGTTGGAGTTTAATCTATTAAAGTTCCAAATGAGTGTGAATTCCAGTTCATTGCCCACTGATATTTAGACCATAAGACTTGTGTGATGGGTTTTATTGACACATTTGAAAGTTAACCCTCTCCTGTAAAAAAAAAAAAAAGCACAGGCTGCCACTCTCACCTTGCAAAATTTTTGATGTAAAATCTTTAGGTATGTGACAAATGTTGATGTCTTAGGCTGCAAATAAATTATATTTTCTTGCTTGGAATCTTCACGGCTTTCAGTAGATTCATGAGGAAGTAACTTACTTAGATATTTTAAATCACTATCTTTTATGTGCAGCCACAGGCACTTAAGACAGAAGTCCTGATGGTTATTATGTCAACAGTAGTTGCTTCCTTGACTTCGGTCCAAATTTGAGAAAGGAGAAGTGTTGTCCTCTGCTGTCTTCGGTGCCCCTGTGACTAGACCTCATTGCATTTCAGTGCAGAGGAAGTCCGAGTGAGGGTTGTCCTTCCTCAGGAAAAGAAGGGAAAAGTTTCCAATATGATGAGCTCTCTGAACAGAGTTAAGAAGAAACTTTATTCCTTCCCTCCCTCTCCCATCAAAGACATTATAATGGTAAACAGACACGGACAACTGCTTCAGCAGTTTCACATTTTTTATCTGAAAGTTACATTTTTATAAGTAGCTCGTAAAAGAGTAATAAATTCTGATTTGCTAAAAGCCATCTGGGTAATGGATTGCTTCTGAACTATTTATAATAGCAGTTATTTATGTAATTAACAGTTATAAAACATACTGCTCGTGCCTGTAAGATGCATATTACCATTGTTTATTAACCCTCTGTGAAGGATGCATGACTGCATTCTGAAGTCCAGAACAGATTTTGTTTGAAGAAAGTGCAATATTAAGTTAGCCATTTTAAATACCATTTTTAGCTGTACTATGTCTCTGGAAATAGTCTTCCTTCACCAGTGTGGGCTGTTCTGGAAGACTTACACCTTGACTTTAAACCTGGTGGTTGATTACCTCTAAAATTCAGAGCTTGGTGAAGGCAGGTGCCATGATACTGCCTGAGTTTGGTCAGCCTGAGCAATGCGTTCCTTTCCAGGGTGTATGGGTGTAAAGCCCATCTCCCATACCACTGAAAGGACAGACATATTGTGAAGAGAGGTATGAACACAAGACATTCTGTTCTGATGAGTCCATTGTCTCCAGATATGTGGGGCTGAGTTTCAGGTAGAGTTTGACAGACTTCCACCGAGTCCCACCTGCTTAGTGTGGCTCACTCTTGCAACTCCTCAGAGACTCAGCCAACCACAAATGTAGTACTATTTAGGAGCTACCACGGGCTCACCACAGACTGGTAAGTTGAGCGTGCAGAATTGTCACACTGTGTCCTCATACAACTATTGCTGTAATTTTAGAAAGAAAACAAAGGACATAAAGATTCTGAGTGGTTTTTATGTCTTTCTCAGTGGTATTCAAACCAATGTCTAAGAGGTGAAATACCACATAGTTCTCTGGGCTGGATCCTCTTTGTTGCATTCAGAAGTCACCTTCTACTATTTTCCCAAGTGTTTCTTTAAAAGTCTCCCAAGGATCCAGCAAAATAAAAATGCTTAGCTGATCTTGTGTGAAAAGAAAAAGACTGCAAGCACACAGTAATTTCAGAGAAGCTGGCAGGAATTTTTAATGTGACTGAAAGTGTCTGAGTGACAAATTAGTAATAAAAATGTCACTAATTAGACTGTAGTAGAATCTCGATAATCAAAACTACTTGGGTGAGACTAAATATATTCAGCTGACAGGGAGCCCAGATAATGGGAATCAGCTGAACAGAGGCAGGCTGGCAGCTTGTTACAAAGGGAGCCTTAGAGAGATGGTGGGTGTTTTGAATAAATAGGTACCTAATGTAATTTACAGAGCACAGTCCAAAAGTAGCACTGAGAGGACAGCTGGATCAAGAATTTTAAATAGCAGGGAAACATCAGCTCCTTTGAACAAAGGACAGAAGCAGTGCTAGAACTTCTCTCTGCAGTTTGAGACAAGTAAGCCCGGGAAGTCTGTCTTGCACCCTCTGAAGTCTGCTCCATCGTACCAAATGGATCTTGTGCGCTCAAGCGGCCTCTTGGATCCTCTGTTCTGGCACCAGCACAAGTTTGTGATATGGGACATCACTAGGAATTGGGTCTGTTGTGGGATAAACTGCCTCTTTTAAGAGAGGTAGGGCTAGCTGGGTTCCTCAGGGAACAGGTTAGTTCTGTGGTAGGGACTGGTGACACCCCTGGGGAAAGGGAGGAGGCGCTGGGAGGTTTTCTTTATCCTCAAGGCTGTTGGTTTAATAAATGAGGTTTAGTAGAAAAGAAGCTGCAAATGCTGGAAGCTGCCTTTTGCAGGAAGGTGAAAATTTGATAGCAAGGGAACAAGGTGTCCATAGAGGGAAGGAATAATCTGATGTCAGTATCAACTGTTGTGAGAGGAAGAAAAGCCTTCACTTTTTGACAGGGTAATGTCTTTTATGCAGGAGCTTTTTGATTCATTGGTTGGTAAGTTGAACTGACTTATAGGGATGCTGTGACCCTTTAAATCATTTATTTCTGCTGGTTCTAGTGCTGCATTTTTGTCATTCTTCCTGTCCCTTCTCAGGTGGGATCATGGGAGAAGTAGAACAGTAAGTACCTTGTGCAGTTTTCACATGCAGCAAACTTGTGGTGTGAGGTAAAAGAGCTTTTGGTATGGAAAACAACCCTGGAAAGCAGGACTAATAGAACATGTAGAATGAAATAGCTCTGCTGTGCATGAAAAGAAATAGGTTAAAAATAACCTTATTCTGGTTTAAAAATTTTGTGTGAGTGTTTGTTTCCTTGCTGATCCAGCCTGGTCACAGCATAGCTAGGCTGAACACAAGTGTGATTCTCTTTGTCTTTTCCAATTTACTATTGTAATTTCTGTAATGTGGGGTTACTGAGCTGTCCCTTCTATGTTGCGGTAGGATCGCTTGTGCCGATGGCAATCACAAAGCACATTACTGCTACAGCACTGATCTAGCTGTTCTTGAAAGAAAAAATCCCAGGACTTTTCAAGACCATTTCATTTGGGACCCCTGCATTAGCCAGGGGTTTTTCACAGTGAAGGGAGAGGCAGAGGCACCTCCAAAAGGTGATGTGTAGTACCTGTGCTGATGTTCTGACCCAACTCACCCTCTTGAGTAGTCTTATATCTTGTCCCTCTGATGCTATGCAGAGATTTTTAGGATCAATTAGGCAGGATGAATCAGGGTCTGTAGGCCTAATTGAACCTTTAGTCCCCTTGATACTTCTAAGCCCAGGTTTTTTTCTGTTTGCCTTCCATCTGGCACATAGAGGCTTGCAGGGCATCCATTTTCTGACATCATCTACTTGCCCTCAGCCTGGTTTCTGACTATACAGCTCTTCCTCACACGGGGCCACCCTTTTCTTCATATCCTGCTTCATAAATAGCTAATATCTGGATATTGCAGGCTTCCCTTGGAGAGCCCTGTGTTCACTCACCAAGAGTTTACTCTCAGATTGATATCATGCTTGAGTGATCAAGGGATGCTTGCACCAGGGGTAGCTGAGACTTCTGCTTAAGGTCAGAACATCATATCTTAATTGATAATTGGAGAACAAGATGTGATTCACATTTAAGTGGACTTGCCAGGAATGCAGTCAGCTTTTCAATTAGCTGGTAGCTTCTAAATCACCGTGTTAATGTGAGGGGGATTTATTGCAATGAGTGTGTGTTTTTAGTTCCAGCTTTAAGATAATACTTACACCCTCTGGAAAGCGCAGTCTTGCTTCCAAAAATAAGCAGGTTTCCCACAGGGAAATCATGAGTGGACTAATTGGGCTTCTATAGCTATCTTTTTGCAGTATATGCAACCATAATTTATGCAACCCTAATTATTCACAAATTTGTGTCTGCCTTACCTCCATGATGAAGGAAGTGTGTGTAGGAGATTATTTCTGCACCTGAACTAACTCAGTAAAATATGAAATGAGCTTGTCTGATGCTGATAGATGAAAGTCATTGTACACAAGAAAACAATGCTGGCGATTATGAGAGACAGGCTGCTTGAATTAAGGGCTGATCATGCACAAAGACTGCTGGGAGTTAACAGATCAAATTTACACTTCAGTTCCCTGTTGCACCAGCATTGCAATTAAAGAATCAGTTGCGGGTTTTTTGGCACCTGCTTGGGTGACTTCTCCAGCTTGTGAGTAGGAACACTTTCCTGGGGACACTGGTAAGTCAAAACCTGTGCAGGTATCTGACACAGCACCTCATGTCACTGCATTTGGAGCAAATGTCTCAGTACAGGGTATACACTGGACAGCCCAGTGCTTTTCTATGTATCCTAATAAGGGCTGCAGTAATTCCCTAGAAAATTTCTAACTTAAAAAAAAAATAAAATCTATCTCCTTGCAAAGTCTGTGGTGCTCTGAGCTACCCAGTAGTAAGAAACTGTATGTTGCAATGGATAGAAATGTGCAGTTTTCATCTACATTTTCTCTTAGGTCAGTGTTGTGGCAGAGTAATATGAGGTTTTCTGTGCTAGCAGTCCTTATCATAGCCACATGTGGGGATTATTCATTTGTTCAGCAGTTTTCTATAGTTCTTCTTCAGTGGGTCCAAGTCATTTCCATTACTGAATCGCTTATAGCCATGGGAGATTTCTACATATATAGATTTAAGCCATTAACAAATAAAGAAATGAAAAAACTCAGACATAAGACAAGAATTACAAGATGCTTCCCTTTTAATGGTGCTGAGTTCCTCCAACCTGGAAATGCTAATCATTGAGATACTACTTGTGGTTAATGGTTGCTTAATGCCAAAAATAAATTTAAGTAGTGAAAAGTCACTAGATAATACATTAAAAGATTGAAATAAAAGATCAAATAAAAGTTGCAATGAAGGAGGCTAAAGATAGCTGAATTGAAGCAAATGAGCAGGCTGGTTTATTTTTCTGATTTATTTACAGGCATGGAACTTTTTCCTTAGTTAAATATACTATTAGTGGATACCGGTGCAAAATGAGAAGGAAGCCTGGCAGCATGGGCATTGTTTTGACAGCAGGTAACACTCTATGATATGTATCTGTTAGAGAAAATAAGAGAAGATCCATCCTCATAAAACTGGCTATTCAGAAACGCTGCTGTCAGAGTGGACAGGAAAACACTGGATTCTTCCGTTTGCAGCACAATGCAGCACGTTACCTACCCCCTGCCCTTGCCCACCCCACAGTTCATGCTTTCACATAAACTGCACCGTCACACCCCAAGGGTAGCCCAGGTGCTGTATTCTCCTGCAAGCAAAGGTGCCATCTACCTGTGTGTGGGAGGGATGTTGCGATTCTTTGTGCCAGCTTGTATTAACTGTTGAGAGTGAATAGAATTTGCATGGATGTAGAAGTAACAGACTAGTTGTATCACGTAAGGGATATGTGATTGTGCTGTCTGTTTATCTTCCAAAATAAGTTTTGAATTGGCTGACCAATTGATAATGCGTTTGAGAGAGACATAGAAGTATCAAAGTGTCACAGAAAGGAGATTTTTGTAAGTGTTGTTACTTAAGAGAACTACCTGTGTTGCATGGATACCATTTTCCCTCCCCGCTCTCCTTTGCAACAGTCAACTACCACCACCACCCTCCTTTTTTTTTTCCTCAAATGTCATACGTGGTCACACCAGTATTGATGAAAGTAAACAAAACAGAGCTGTGATGGTTGACACTCCTTTAAAACCATGGGATAAAAATCCATGTGTGTAGGTACAAGTGGAGAAAGAGTGGCAGAAGAAAGGATTTTATTATTTTTTAATCTACCAAGAAGCACTGCTGTTAGTGCAAAGTTAGAATATAACATCTTTCTTTTCATAATGACGTTTTGTGTACTGTAAAGAAAAAAACCCTAACAATGATGTGCATGTTCTCTTCAGAGGAAAAAGAAGGATGAAGCTTTTGTTCCAGAGATGGAGTGAAAAGCTCCCTTTTAAAAGCTTTCTAATCTAAAAGAAGACTGACCCATCTTTTAGCGAGTCTTGTATATACTGATTTTTTAATTTTTTTTAATGGTCTCTGACCTCATTAGTGGTTGCTGGAAATAATTAAAACCCAGAGCAAAAGATCATAATGGAAGGTAGGACAAATTACATAATTGAGTACAATAATGTAGGCTTTTAGATATTGTTGCATATTATTGTACATTACCTCACTTACTCTTCTCCACTGTATAAATGGCTTCCTAAACAAAATTGAGCTGTGTAATACAAAACCCAAAAGTGATGATATCCCTGATGACTTCCTCCTTTTCAGTCCAACATTATGAACAAAAGTGAGAATTAAATTTAGGGCCCAAAGAATGGAGGGCTGAACCTCGCCCTAGCATAGGAAATACCCTAATACGGCGTGCACTGTTGTCCTTCTGCAGTGTAACTAAAACTGAGTGTGCCTTCCTAGCAGGGGAGTTTTCTTTTTTTGTCTTTTTTAATGGAAAAAAATATCTAGCAGTGTTTTGTTTTAGTTTCTTCTGCTAGTGAACTATCTATAAAGCGTAGTAGGAAGTATGGGAAGCGCTTACTCTTCGTGCGAGTCTTGCACTCGCATTCATTCTGAGCGCAAAATTTTCTTTCTGGGGATCCAGGTGAGATTTCAGGGATTGTAAGGGGTTTGACTACGAAAGAAAAGAATGCTTGCGTGATTACTGAAGAACTCTGTTCAAAGATTTATTAATTGCCTAGATATGCAAAAATCAACCCAGCATAATATGATTCCACGTATAACAGAGATTGCTCCTTTGGTGGCCATTTGATGGACAGGGTCTTAAAATTTGCTGCTGTTCACTGGAGTGTTGCATATGAGACTTTTTTTTTTTTATAACACCTCTTGGCTCACTTTCACTATTCTCTAATATTTTAAATGTGTTCTAGCACTTCCAAGCAGTGGCTGAATTTGGCTGAAGCTGTGTCTGTGCATCTCCAGGTAGTACAGTGCACTCGCAAAAGCAAGCGGTTGTGCTCACTTGGACCCCTCAGAGCTCTAGAGCAAGGGAGAATGGGACTCTGCCTGGATTTCTTGCTGTTCCTCGAATGAAAAAGGCCTTGTGCATTCTCATAGAAAACTTCAGCTAACAAAACCAAGAGGTAGTAGAAAATCACTCAACTAATTCACTCCACTCTGCTTATAAAAAGCCATCTCCTCAAGCTGTAGATCTCAGGCAAGGCAGTGAATGGGTGGATGCTCCCTGGGATGATTTCTGAAGATTAAGTGCAGATCAGTGAGAGAAGTGACTTCTGGAGTTGAGTGTTTTGCATTGCTAATGCTGTGTACCCCTCTCTACTCTGACCTTGCTGGCAGCCAAACCTAGAAAAAGCTCTTATCTTTCCTTCTCCTCCTTCAGTCTCCATTGTGAGTCTTCCCCACTTAAAATGATAATAGATCTTACTCCCCTGTTGAGGATTGGGTTTGAATCTATTGAAGGCAGCTACAGCTGGAAATTTAACCTCTAAAGGAGCCTTGAATTCCCATGGGGTTGGCAAAGCTGTGCGTCACTAACAGGTATCATAGACCAGTATGTGTGCAGTAATAAGGCCGTAGCTCCTCAGGGAGGTTTTCTTCTTTTACAAGACTGAGAAGAGAATAATCCCTTTAATGTGTCCACCTTTTCTTGACAGAGTGATGTAAGCCAGGCAACAATGAGGCCAGAATTCATCAGTGAGTAGCTAATGCCGTGACTGAAAGAGCATCATATTAGCCTGTTAGTTCTGAAGAAGGTGATGCGTGCCACCTATTAGTTGAGGCATTACTGAACCATTGGAGAAAATCATCTGCTTATAATGACTGTGTATATGGTGATACAGAAACTATCCAGGAAGATGGTAGTAGCCGTGGGCTTCGTGGAAGGTTCTTTGTAGATTCACTGACTTAATGCCTACAGAGTTGCAAATTTGCAATATAGTAATTGCAATAAAGCTATCAAGATATTGTATAGTTTCCAGACTCAAAACCAAAGGAAAATTCCTGAAGAAAACACTGGTTTGGATCTTTAACCTTTCTCCATAAAAATAATTTGTGTTGCTGAAGCACTGTAAATTTTCAGTCAAGAACATTGTTTTTTGCAGTAAAACTCATCTACAGCGTTTTGCCTGGAGTGAAAAGAGGATCTGAAAGTGGATATAAATCAATCAAATGCCTCTTTTTTTTTTT